>OY730196.1:99981801-100305479 GCA_963422505.1 Pseudognaphalium luteoalbum
CTTCTCCAAACCCTTGTGCTTAACGTAAAAATCTCGACTTGTGAAGGGATACTGCTGTAAACTCTCGAACCCCAACTACAAACGCAATTAATCTTGACAATCTTTGGGTCAAGAGAGGTAGGGCAAACCCAGAAATCAAGAATCGTTATAAACTCCCCATCTAATACATTAGGTACATCAATAACAACTGATTTCTAATACACGGATTACAAATAACAGCAAAATTAGTTGCCCATCTGAATCAATTGTATAGACAGATGAAGCCACAAGTCATAACAATAGGTGGATTTTCTAAATTGTTAACAGATATAGACTTTTATCTCGGAAATTTTGAACGCATACCTTTTGTTAAAATTTATGTCCATTCGATAACACAAGCTCAACTAATCTGCAGTAGTAATTTCACTTCACTCTCGATACCTTGTTTGTCTGTTCCAAAAGGCATCTGTTCTAAACATTGCCATTATCTTTCATTCTTTGTCCCCAATATGTGTCAGAAAAAAAGATTGAAATCTCAGTAATCAAGCAAGAGTAGCGTTTCCGTATAAGAATTTGCAAAGAAGGAATATCCTCTTCCAGAAATCCGAACAGCCTTCGCGTGTTTTGAATCAGGATCATAAACAAATAGGTCAAAAACTGCATCTGTTGTCGGACGATCTTCCAATTCATTTTGCATTGTAACTAAAAGTTTGCCACTACAATTAAATTCTAATACTAATCGTATGGATAAATCTGTCGGGTTGATAGTAAATAGCTTCTTAAACGTATTTGGAACACCATGTTCCATCATCCATACAACATAAGCCGGTACCTCAGCCTTATAATAGTACTCAAACACGATAAGAGACTCTCTTAGCTTAGAAACAAAAACTGTGAAATTCTTTTGTGTCTTTAAATTATCGGGGGGGTCAACTTCTATGAATTCTTCACTTATCAAATCAAATGACATAATCACATTATGGACACCAACGTCATAATTCGAATCAATACCATCCCAATAAATAATCCCATTTACAACTAACCCGTCCGACATAAACTGAATCGATGTACGAGGCGAATTGTTGCTACAAGGGGGTCTCCAAGCCCCTGTGTTTCACGTATAAATCTCGACGTGCGAAGGGATACTGAGAGTTCTTAGGTGACAATTAGTAACACAATGTAGTAGGACAAACCCCGAAACCAAGAAAGGTTTGAAACCCCTTATCTAAAATTATAGGCACATCAACAGCAACCGACTTTCTAATACAAGGATTCCAAATAACAGCACCAGACACAGACTGATGTGGTGATGCGTAAAAATCGTATAAACAGAAAAAGCCTGAGAGCTGCCGAGTATAGTTGGTTGCACGAGTCGGTTAACTGAATCGGGAACAGTTAGGGAAGACTAATGCGTTGAAGTAAACGAAGATCGTCAGTATCATTGATTATTGATAGATATTTATTGCTAGAATTGTGTCGGTCTTTGTACTTGATAAGCAGACGATGGGGCTGCTGCTGAGTTTGGTGATCAGATATGAATTTTGAGCTATTGATCACAGACTTCCATTGTTGAGAGACGGATCGGAATCGGAACAATGATTTGATTGGAAGCTTTTTGATGATTTCCGTTTGGATTTCGAAAGGTATGTAGCAATCTGCCATTCTGATTATGATTATGATCATGATCATGATCGGATGGATATCTGAATTGAATGCTCAAGGGTTCTAGAGGTTTTATTACAAGTGCGGTCTTTATTTATATATAAAAGTTGGGGTTTATACGGAGCATATTTTTATGGCGTTGTGTCGTTTTTATTTAAGATCTAAAGACCATATTTATGTACCTTGCAACTTAATTATTTATGTAAAATAATATTTGTACCTATAACCTACCCACATAATATGAAAACAAATACGAGTAAAAACCCGAGAGAAGGCCTCAAATGAGGAGAAGTGTCTCTGCATATGAACCACATCTAGCAAAGTCACAACCTTAACTTGCACACAAGCTTCAAGCACTTTGCAATGTCTGTCATAATCTGTGTTATCAAATCAAATTATATTATAATTAAACAAAAGTAGTGTCTCTACATAGGAACTCGCAGAACATGAAAATCTTTGTCCAGTAATCCCAATATGATTGACGGAATTCGAGTTAGGGTCATAAAGACAAATTGGATTCGGTTCAAACCAGTCTTCAGAATCAACTCTTGTTGCAATTACAGGTTCACTGCTCTTCCTAAACCCAAGTACCCTTTCTATTGACACATCAGGTGTGCGAACAGTGTATAGCTTCGTAAAAGATTTAGAAACATCATGGACCATTATCATCATCCATACACCGCAAACTTGTTTATCGGCCTCTGTAGCAGATTGAAGCACAACAAGAGAATCCTTTAGCTTACATATATACAAATCCTGAAAACAGCTGCGTGCTAAACTTTCAGGAAGGCGTATTTCCTTAAACTCTTCGCTTGTCATATCAAATGACATAATCAAATTGGATAATAACTCAAATTCACCATCCACAATAACCCTATCATAAGCATGCCAGTAAATGAACTCGTGTATGGCTACATGACACTTTGTGAACGCAATTGATTTACGAGGCATATTACCACAGCTACTACTACTACTACATGATGGAGCACTCCAAGCACCTGAGCTTAATGTAAAAACCTCAACTTGTGAAGGGATGTTAGCTATCGTGTTGTACTTAAAAGCACTACTAATATGTGTAACCTTGACAAGTTTAGGGTCACTAGTGTAAGTACAAACACCAAAACCAACAACAGTCAAATAAGGGGTATCAAATACATTAGGAACAACGATATCAACTGATCTTTTAATAGCAGGGTTCCAAAGAACAACGGTTGCAAATACACGTGGCTTTCCATGATAATGGTAAAAGCAGAATAAGCCTCGAGAGTAACCGACTATTGATGTACTGTAGTTTTCGAATTGTTTAACTGATACGGGAACAGTTTGTGCAAATTGGTGTTGTGGAAAACTATCACCAGCATCATCCACAATTGAAACATATTTTGGTGTAGTATCTTCTGTATCGACATACCTTACAAGTAAATGATGATGATTCTGAGTGCCGTCTTTACTGCTGTAACTAGTAACGAAATTTGAGCTATCTATTACAGACTTCCACGACTTTGAAACGGCTCTGAATTGAATCAATGATTTTATAGGAAGTTTTTTCATGATTTCAGCTTGGATTTCGAAAGGTATTTCTGTCATTTTTGTTTCTGATTATGAAGTCTATGGTGTGTTTGGGTTTTTAAAAGGGAAGATTAGCAGGTATCAGATGTCTTTTTTAACTTTATAACGTGGAAAGTAAAGGCAATGTGCTGGAATATATATTTCTTAATTAAAAAGGCATCACCTCCTTCTAGAACTGCGTTTAAAACATGCCAATTACGTTTAGTTAATGACCCACGGTATCTAATATTTAGTTCTAAATAGATAATTAAGCTTGTCAAAAGGTCAAACATGAATAAAAAGTGGTTCATCGTATAGTTATCTCGATCGTGTAACTGCTCGAATTATTTTGGACGTGTACACCTTTAAGTAGTACTCTGTATTAGAAAGCTATTATGAGTACTGAATTCAGATTTTGAGGCCCCAGAGATTTGAAGGCTCGCGCAATTGCATCACTTTCACACCCTCAAGTTGGAACATTGTTCAACAACCATGTATCAGATGTACTGGTTTGTCCCAAAAGATTCACCCCATTACAACAAATGGCACCCAAGCCACTCGAATAAATTTTCAAAGGGAAGTTACAGGAGTAATATGCACACCAGGCCAGGTTAAAGATTCAACCTAAATAAATCCTAAAACTTTTTCCTCAAACATCAAACTGTACACGTTGCTAGTATATCTCAAAAAATGGTATCAAACGTAACCTGAAATCGGGCAGTGTTACCAGGTTTTGGATCTGAGGCACTTGCAAGCCCTCCCAACAATTTTATGACATCTGCAGTGTCATCCAGGTAGTATTTAGCTTTGCTAGGCTTCCGCCCAACTGTACAAGCATATATTTCTGGAGTTGAGGTCACAGGTGCACTTAAAACGGTGTTCCTGATGCTTTCAAACATGTCTTCATCTGATCGATCGTCCCCTATACATGTCACAAAATCCGGTGCCTCTCCTTTTTCCACCATCCTTGATAGAATTTTCTCTGCAACTAATCCTTTGGTCACACCCTGCAAAAGTACAAAATTCCAAATAAGCCCTTGTCATGTGGGAAGAGTTTATGTGATCTCGTTATAAGATGGTAGAGATATCAGGTAAAGATACCTGAGGTTTGACTTCAACTATGTGTTGACCACGTTTAACGACAGCCGGTTCATTGGCGAGCACATTCTCTAAATGCACCAACAATTCCTTTGCTTGACAAGCACCAAAGTCGGGATCAGCATCTTGATGGTGCCAGACCAGACCACTTTCTTTGATCTCAATATTCGATCCGTCAGTAGCTTCTGTGTACAGTCTCATAACTGGTTCCGCAATCTCGATCCACTCAAGATCTGTAATCGGTATACTCGATTCCCACTCAGAAGTTCTACTCCACCTGCAAATTAAGATTTAATTACTTGAAAACCCGAAGTGTTTACATAAGCATTATGGAGTCTAAATAAATTATAGTATGAAATAATACCTTGTAAAATATCCATGTTCAGCTGCTAGACCAAGCCGTTCACAAGGAGCAAGCCACTCACTTAAAGAGCTTCGTCCGCGTCCACTAACAATGAATACTGTGTTCTTAGGATCATTGCACAGTGTACTCAAGATACTTATAAGTTCCTCACTGGGAGTCTTTACGATAGAGGATTGTGGGACTAGCGTACCATCATAATCCAGAAATATAGCCCGTCTGCTAGACTTTTTATATGCAGAGACAATGTAATTGGGAGACAGTTTTCTGAAACTCGGAGAAAGAGAAACGACTCTAAATCCTAGGCCAAACCCAATACCCCAGCACCGTTTATTATAATGATCTTTGGATGCTCTCTCCAAGTCTTGCATAAAGCTACGAGCCCAATAAGCCACATCATGAGAGCTTACATATCGATAGTGTTTGTCATGCCTCAATTGCTTTTCTGAATCTTTCATTCTTAGAGCAGAACTTATAGCTCCAGCCACAGATTCTATATCCCACGGGTTGACCCGTATAGCACCACTTAAAGAAGGTGAACATCCAACGAACTCAGACACAACCAACATGCTTGTGCGAGGAGTTTGGTTCTCCGTATCAACAGATTTATCAAGTTGAGGCAAATGTTGCCTGCAAACGATATATTTGTACGGTACCAAGTTCATTCCATCCCTAACAGCATTCAGTATGCAACAATCAGCCATTGCATAATAAGCAGACTTCTCATAACGAGCAACAGGCCGGTCAATCAGAACCACTGGTTGATAATCAGGTGACCCAAATGCCTCATTGATCCTATTCACAATTAAATATGTTTCCCTCTTTGCTTCTTGCACATCTTTTCCTGTACTCCTTGCAGGGTTTACGATTTGGATCAGAACCACATTACCTTGGAGCTCAAGGTGCATCTGCAAGAGATATTCAAAGGCTAATAACTTAAGACTTATCCCTTTAAAGATATCCATATCATCAACCCCAACAATAAGTTTTTTCCCCTTGTAATGCTGAGCTATTTCTTTGACTTTACTCGATGTGATTGAAAGACTCAAAACGGATTCAAGCCGTCCCATATGAATCCCTACAGGTAGAATTTTGATATACACCGTACGCCCAAAGTAATCGAGTCCAATGTGTCCTCGTTTGGATTCATAATCCAGGCCCATCATTCTACTGCAACATGACAAAAAGTGTCGCGCATAATCAAATGTATGAAAGCCTATGAGATCACAATTCAGAAGTCCTTTCAGAATTTCATCTCTTACAGGAAGAGTTCGGTATATTTCTGAAGAAGGAAAGGGACTATGAAGAAAAAACCCGAGCTTGACTCGATTGTAACGTTTTCTTAAGAATGTTGGTAAGATCATAAGATGATAATCGTGAACCCATATATAATCATCGTCTGGGTCAGCAACTTCCATAACTTTATCTGCAAAGATTTTGTTTGCAGATACATACGCCTGCCAGAGAATGCGGTCAAACCGGTCTGCATGGTCTGGGCAAATGGGAAGCATGTAATGGAAAAGTGGCCATAATTGCTGTTTACAGAAACCAGCATAAAACTTTTTGTGAAGGTCATGTGGAAGAAAAGTGGGAACACAATTAAATTCATCCAAGAGTTTCTGAGCAACTTCTTCCTGCTCACTAGCATCCACTTCAACCTTGAGTGACCCTACATACATGACCTCAGTTTCGGGAGAAAAACCATCTTTAAGTTGCCAATAGAGCGAGTCCTCATCAAAACTGAAGGTCAACTTTAGGGTATCCGGGTCCCTCTGAATATGTAAAGGTAACATATTTGCCACAATGATTTTTCTTTCCCGATAACCAGATGAGGTGTTATCTGAATCCCCATCATAACCATTGATAATTCCAGGTAAAGTCATCACTCGTGGAAGCCCCCTTGGAGTTTGAGGGATGTCCAGTAGCTTATCAGAAACCAAATCCAAAATGTTCGCAGAAGATTTTGATGCCATTAGTAGTATATCTGTGCTTTTTCACTTGATTGTACAGCTTCGTTTATCAAACAAACGCATAACCACAAATAGGAGACCTGGTTACAACAATCCTGCAAAACATATAACACACAAGTTTATAAAGTCATTTGAACTTTGAGAACAAACGTAATCAATTTGACATGCAAGAGTTACGTATGCATCTTTGTTATGAGATAAAGGGGTGATTATATATTCACAAAAGGATTATCCCATGTGCATAGAGGAGTAATAAATGATAGTTCAATGAACAATTCAGATATAACCCGCTGCCAGTAAAGATGCAATAACTAATTGGTAGTTCTATGATAATATGCAGTGAAGAGGTGCGAAAAAATAAAATCAACGAACTTTACTTAATGATTTCGCGAATTAATAACTACACTTCCTTGTTGTCATAATGGGATTTCAAAAGGCAACGATAAGCACCAAAGTCGAATGTTTTAGAGAGCAATGACACATCTAGAAAAATACATCTTCCCGAGTAATTCAAGCAACATACGAATCACTCAATCACATACTGCAAACTCTTGAAAGGTTCATTGTAACTTCGGGTCAATAGCTATTAGCTAGCACAACAACTGCTGTTTAATGTAATCACATTAGAAAACAATTGTAAAGCCAAAATGTATATTGCAATACAAACAAGGTCTATCATCTAATCAGCAATCACAGTTTCAGCTTAGATGTCAAGCAGAGCTTAAGAAATCATACAGGATTTCATATGAAAGAAAAATAAAATGCTATATACATTTTACTTGATATATCTGCTGCAAAATTTAATAAACTATTAAATTTCCAAAAAAAAAAGTCCTGATCAGAATCCACATAAAATAAAGCACCATGTGTAACATAGATACATAACCACAAGGAAGAGGAAAACTGATAAATAAATTGTTTTTCCATATAACTTAATAGAGTATTTATTTCAGAATATCAAAATTACATGAAATAAATGTGAAATTTGCAAAGCAATAGATAGATTTAACAACAGGGTATTGAATTACCAGATACATGACATGACACGTGTATGTATAATACGGTTATGTTTGTAATCAAATTGTTAATTCAAAGCACAAAACCGATCTTCTTCTTACAAACATAATAACGATGATAAAATTCCTGGAGAAAAATAAATTAATGATTTGTTTTTTTTAATAATTAAATGAAAAGCAATAAACATAAACCATACGGTTGTAAAAAAGGAGTTAAATCAGTAACTTGAATCGTGTCAAAACTTACTACGAAACAGTCAGCGAGAACGGTAACGGTGAACGGCGGTGAGATAGAGATTGTCCGGCGGTGGACGGAAGATAGATACAGGGAGAGATATATATGAATGTGAATGTGAATGTGAATGTGAAAGAGAAATTTGGGATTTGTAGAGAGAGAAAAGAGACAAGTTTAATAAGGTTTTGTAGAGAGAGAAAGAGGATAAAGTTGCCACACCCACACCACACTACTTACTAAACCACAGTTAGTTAGTCGTTAACCGTGGTTTTCAAGTCAAGTTTTGCCACTCATATTTACTTAAATACCCCTCTCCCACTTTTGCACCACCTATTACTCTATTATTATAGACTACTCCTAGGTTGATAAAAAAATTACTGTATATACTTTCTTCATTTGAGTTACTGTACCAACTTTAACTCTCCACATACTTTCAAAATTATTCACTACTTATTAGTTTATCATCAATCAAATTATATATATATATATATATATACCCACTAAAGTCTCTTTCGATTGGTTAACACATAGAATTGAACAATTATTTAAAACAACTTAAAATAGTAATGTGAACACTTGTGATATTTCTTATAAAAAAATTGATGTTCTTGGGATAACTTTCACTTTAATAGGCTAAACACTATTACTAATTTATATATAAAAGCAGTTTATGTAAAATAAGTAAAATGATTGGTACTCTTCAACGTTATGACTCTTTGTTGTGTAAATTAAATTATGTGTTCATTTGCATCTCTTGTATTGATTCACAACATCAATAGTAGGTTTCATTCTTAAGATACATGCATGTCATTGAGAATAAATACAAACAAACAGAGTAATCGATTGAAAATTGAAGAGCTGTTTAACGTCGGGTTAGTAACATCTTATGATTAGATGCATGTACATTTCTTATACAATTGCTCGTAAAATTGTAAGTTAAAATATATTGTAATTTTTAAATGAAGCACCTATGCACAAATACATCACGAATGTCATATTTGGTATGTATCGCTTTATTTTTTTTACAAGTATTGGTGTTGTTTACATGTAATCTACGTAATAAGTTAAATATATACATACATAATTCGTAAAATAAATTGAACATGGATTATCAACAGTACAACATATTTTTGGCTGTGCCTAAAGTATCACTTGTCACCTACAATTTTTTACTAGAATGCATGCTTAATTAATCTCAACGGACATTTAATTTGTGAGGAGAATTATGATTTATGAGTAGGTTAATATTTTGTTTTACTAGGGAAATCTTTTTTTTAAGATATCCGTTGATGTTTTTATAGTCTATTTATGGCTTATCTAAAGCTATGAATTTAACCTATATATAGGGGTAAAAGCTAAGCTGTTTATATTATACAACATTATCATCTGTTGGGCATACATCTACTAAATACGGAGTAATTAATATTTAGTTATTAACTATTAATTAAATAAACAATAAAAAGTAGGTGGTATCCAATTGTAGACGAGCAAAGACGAGTCGTTCTTTATCCACGTTGACCGATCCCAAAACCAATTAGATTAGACCACGCCCACTCAACCCAACTAAGATTATCTTATTAGGTTTGTTTCTTTTGAAATTTAAAAAAATTTAAATAGCTAACAAAATATTTAATATTATTTAAATGTGTTGTAATGCCCCTAAATTTGTAAGTTTTAAATAATATAATATATGTTTATTTTCAAAGTTATAAAATATGTATATTAAATATGCAATATGTTTAAATAATTTAGTATGTTAAGTAATAGTTAAAAAGGACTTGTGGTACAAGGAAATGTGGGTTAGAGGGGTTGTTATGTTAAGTGTGGAAAGATGAGGGCTTCAATTGAAAAATGTAGTATAAAACACAGGTTCTGTAATCTTCTACTGCATTTTCCTACTGAGAAAAATAAAAAAATACGTACTGAAATATTATAGATATTTGGAGGGAATAAGTATAACACCCCATCTTTTACAACATTATTTAAATGTATTTACATCGGAAGCGTAAGTCCAAACAACATTAACAATTAAGTTATAGAACATTAAGTAACTAAGCCATAATATTTCAAAAACTATAGTATATCTAAATTGGGTGTTATTTAATTCCAAATACAACTTTAAGCTATCAAAGTAATATCAGAGTAAGCCTGGTCAAACATTCTGTCCCGAACAACTTCTTGACAATCCCGTTATATCAAAACCATAACCTGCAAGAAGTGGGGTGGTGGGGTTAGCTCAATGCTAAGTGAGTGAATACATAACCAACAGCCTAACTTAGCACAACAACCTTGTTTACAGCAAATCATCGTAAACAAATAACATCACAATAGATCGATGGTTCTTGGGGAAACCTTCAGCCAAGAATACCGACAGTAAACACATAATATCAATGAGATAACATCTCAATACAATGAGGACCAGTGGTTCTTGAGATACCATAATACCCGGGGATTCTCCAAGAACACTTATCGTACATATCCGTATGGCCATAACGGACAAGACCGATAGTTTGGTACTAATCTCATACGACCTAATTTCCTATTAACGATGAGTACAAGGAAATTCATGTCGTCTTACAATAGTAACCAAACCCAACCATCAGGTTGACCCCAATACACTGATGCCCGAAGGCCAAATATCAAGTGATCACATATTCAATCAGGTCAACATATCAGAATAAAAAGTCTATCAACAGTATTATTACTATCAAACCAAATTAATCATGGAAAACCAAAAGCAGTAATAATACGATTACCGGTTGTAACCAAACCTGTTACAACTATATTATACTGAGGATTTCAGATCCACTCACCGACACCTTAGTTGTCCACTCAGTAGTCTAATGCCACTGAGTCTTCTCGAAATCTGAGAATACAATGGAATTACACAAGTTAGTTACTTATCTCATAATCTATACAACATCATTCCAATATTATAAATAACCATATTACCAACACAATTCAAACTCACTTATCAAGTTTATGATTATTATGACCACCACCTCATTTAATCAACTTTTATTATCACCATTAACATGGTTAAATCTTTAATAAGATCATTACCATCAAATATCAATAATTCATTCAAAACTCCTAACACGAGGTTTAATGAATACTTAATCAACTTAGTTACAACTTTACTCATAATTTCTCAATTAAGTGTTCTAATTAGAAATTAACACTCATTTCATCATATCACTCATCATAATCATCAATTCTCAAGAACACTTAAACAATTTCACAACCCTTAGCATAATCAATATAAATCATCATCTTTAATCAATCATGATATGATCATTAACAACACTTATCAACTTATGTACTAATAACGCAAGCTTAAAAACTTTGATTATAGCATAATCAACTAAACCCATGAACCTTATTAATGATCATATATCATTTTCTTCATTTCAAGGTTAGGGCTTAGATTCTAATAATCATTTAAGCATCAACTAACAATTATTTCATCATTACAAGCTTCAATTTCATATCAATCCTACTAATTCAATCAAATACCCAAAAACCCATTTCTAGGTTTATATAAAAATCAATAATTAACACTTACAACATGTTTATGATGATGATGATATGATTAATCCATGTTATTGAAACTTAACTCATATCAATTTACCCTTTTTGAAACTCTAAATTCGGATTATAATCAAGAACACTTAAACCCCTAAATTCTAGGGTTCATAATTCAAGAATTTGAGATTTACAAGTTGATTAGGATGATTAGAAGATGATAATCCGTGGGTTTGAAGCTTGAATTCGAACTTGAAATCTTCAATTTGATGTAAATAATTGAGTTGATCTAGGGTTTCATGTTTCTTGTATGTATGTATGGTACGTATGGTATGTATGTATGTATGTAGGGATATGTTTCAAATCAAAAGACCGACTTAACACAGGAGTATACACTATATATGTTTAAATTTCATTCCCCGTACTTATCATTGTCTGGAACTTAAAAACCTTTTGCGGGAAAATATTATTTTATTTTTCCGTCAACCAAATTAAATTAAAACAGTTAATAATTTATTAACCACAATAAATTATTTGACTCTTTTACCCATTTATTTTCAAATAACAAATGAACCTATTTTCTGACACATTAAATAATAATTCACAATCAGAAAATATTAAAATACTACTAGACCCGAGGAATGGATGTTACAATAAGAACAAGGGAAATCAAAGGAATTGAATTAGGGTTTAAGCTAATTAAGACTTCTAATCTTCAAGTTCACAATTCTTAAGGTATTACTAACCTTCTTTCTTGTTTAATTTGATGTTAGGGTTAAGTAATATAAATCCTAACTTATGAATTTAAAGGAATAATAGGTAATTGAATGAAATTATGTTTTATACATGTTTTGAGTCATATGCATGATTTATTTACTTGTTGTTATATAAAAGAAACTCATGAATATGTGATAATGGGTATTTGATAACTTTGAATATGTATATGTGAAAGTATATGAAGATGTTTTGACGAAATAATGATGTTCATGGAAATAGTGATGTTATGAAAAGGTGTGTAAGACATACTATGTGAATGAAGTGGTGTTATTAAATTAACACCAATGTTATGGTTGAGAATAAAGTGTATTGTTAAGTGATTTATGTGCACTGTGTGATTATGTGTTTAGGTGATCAAGGTGTTCAAGTTGATTCACGTGTTTCTCTTAATCGCAACTAAGGTAAGTAATGGAATTTTGTTAAGATAAGTGATTACTTTGTCATTTGCTTGATGTTAGCCAAGGAATGACATTGGTATCACTTGTGGAAGTAGTTAATCCCTTGTGATTAACTTTGTTAAAGTAGTTAATCCTTTGTGATTAACTTTGTTAAAGTGGTTAAGGATCCTTAATATGTTAAAGTTATTGTTAAAGTGTCCATTACTTACTAAGTAATGTGCTTATTGTGTTAAGTTTAACTATTGTAGGTGATTCAAGTGGTAAGAAGGAAGATTTGGGCAAAAAGCCAATGGGGACCTAATGGTGGCTTGTTGCTAATCGATAATAAGTTCTAATCCTTTTAAATCATGCTCTATATAAAAGTTACACCCCTTTTTGTAAAAGTTTTAAAACATGTTTTGACACTTAAATCTCACTCATGAATATATATAGTTATGTTTTGGTGTAAGAAAAAGAGATAGTCATGTAGTGAGGTTAAAAGTTTGATGAAGTTGTAATGTATGATCTATTAGTGTATAGAAGTTAAAGACATGGTGAATGTGTTAGTATTGAAGTATTATTAAGGAATGTGTTTGACTTTATTAAGTCAATTGAGGAAGAAATGGGTGAAGGTAAAGTGATGAAGTGGGTTATAAATCCAAACGGGTCTCTTGGTGTCTAAATGGGTCACCAAATGGTTGAAGAGTCAATTTGGGTTAAAGTAGTGATATGTCAAGTTTAAATAGTGTAATTGTCTCAAATTGTATTGTTAAAAATGTGGGTAAAAGTTTGAAGTCAGACTTTATGTGGTTTAAAACTTGATATGTCATGAAAAGAACCGAAAGAAGCAATAAATTGATTAATTGTATAAATTATTATAAAACGAAAATTTTGAAAAAGTGTAAAAAGGGAATTGTTTATATTGTCATACTAGAAGTGTCTACAAAATTTGGAGGTCTAACCATAATCGAGTCAAGAGTTATGTTAAATTGAAATTTGTATTTGGTATTGAAGTTGTGCAGACTTAAGGTCTGTTAGCACTGCAGGTTATCCGGCTGTACCCGACGGGTGGTGTTAACCGGTGGGTCGGGTTATACGGTGGGTTATGAAGTGGGTAAAGGGAACGGATTATGTAAATATGGTTCTGGTCAAAAGTTGCTACAACCTAAACTAAAATAGACTTGTTTTAGTACTAGAACAACCTTGTTTTAGTAGCAATACTAGAACAACCTTGTTTTAGTACTAGAACAAACTTGTTCTAGTGTACCCATCTGTTTCACATATGTTTTAAGATTAATTCTTAGTACCAATTATCTTGGCAAAGCTAATAAGTTAATAAATTGTATTATACTTATAGGATATTAAAAAAAATTGTTCTAAACTTCGGGGTGTTTCAAGTTGGTATCAGAGCTTGGTTTAAGGGATTTGGGTATCCACCATTAGTGGGTACTTGGACTTAAACCATTTTTAGTTGTGTATGAGCATGATATTTATTGTTATGTGATATTATTTGATTAGTTAATATATTACTAAGATTTCTGAATCATGGTGTCACGTGAGGACCATGGAGACGTATGTAATGATATGATAATTAGTGTGCCTGGCCAACACAATAATTATCATATGATTTAGTACGGGGATATGGAAAGCACGTGATGTCAAGAGAATGAAGTTTTAGTGGTTATTAACTATTATGTAGAAGTAAGTTAAGATAGAATATATATATAAATTGTTAAGGCAAGTGTATATTAAATAATTGTGTTTAATTTCAGTAAAGATGAACGAAAGAAATTGTGATTTGAATCTTGGGCTAGATCCACATGGTAGAGCTCGGGATAGAGAAACAAGAGGTGGTGGTGAAAGACTAAAATCTCCTGCAAATGAAGCTAGGTTATCTTTACCTGAATTAAGAACTTTAATTTCACAAGAAGTTGCTCGCGCCCAGGAAGCATCTCTACCTCTTTTGCTTGGTAGAATTACAGAGACCATTACTGACGAATTCTATAAACGGGAAGAAGAAACAAATATTTTCGGTAATATGCCACGGGTTGATCCACCTGTGGTACAAGTTCTTGAAGAAAAACAAAAGTTTAGTTATAAGGATTTCTCTGCTTGTAATCCACCATCTTATGAAGGGGATATGGATCCCATTAAAGCTCAAATGTGGATTTCAGAAGTTGAAGGGGCGTTCAGCACTGCTGAATGTCCCGACAGATTACAGGTACGGTATGCAACTAATCTTCTTAAATCCCGAGCTAAGGGTTGGTGGGAATTTCAGTGCAGCACCAAGGGCGCTGAAGCAATTAAAAATCTTACTTGGGATGAATTTAAGGAAATGTTTAATCATGCTTACTCTCAAGAAGCTGATTTGAAGAAGATCCATCGTGAGTTCACATCTATGGAACAAACGACGGAGTCTATTAATGAGCTGGTTGGGTTGTTTTTAGATCGAACTCATTTTTGTCCTGAATACATGGAGAATCCCCGAAGACTCATGGATCATTTCCATGATGTTCTGAAACCAGAAATTCGACAATTTGTAAGCTTGAACCGTTGTCAAAGTCTAGAAGAAATGATAGATGAAGCTCGGTTTCAATTTGGCGCGTAATGCTTCAAAACGAAAAGTTGAGTCATTTTCATATCCTTCAAAGAAATTTAAATCCGGTGAAGGTTCTAGAAAAGAGGAAAGGCGAGGAGATAAGAAAGAAATTCCTGAGTGCAAGACTTGTCACAAAAAGCACTTTGGAGAATGTCGATTTGGATCTAGCGCGCGTAATCAATGTGGAAGAGTGGGTCACTTTGCTCGTGATTGCCCTAACCCAATTAGGGTATGTTATAATTGTTATAAGCCGGGACACATCAAAGCTGAATGTCCTGACTTGAGGGCCCAGTCTACTCCACTTCCACCTCGTCGATATAATGAAAGAAAGGTTGATGTACCACCAAAGACGACGAGTCGGTCTTTCCAAATCACTACTGAAGAAGCTCGTAGGGCCCTGGACGTGTTGACAGGTACCTTCTCTATAAATCAAAAACCTGCTTACGTGTTATTTGATTCGGGTGCCTCGAGATCCTTTGTGTCTGAACAGTTTTGTTGTAACTTTTCAATCCCTTTAACTGCTTTAGACACTCCATTAGATGTTGAAGTTGTTGATGATAGGGTTATCTTTGTAACTAATGTTTATCGTGGGTGTCAACTAGAAATTGATAACGAACTCTTCCTTATAAACCTTACCCCGATGAAAATTGGTGAATTTGACGCCGTAATAGGTATGGATTGGTTAGATAAACATAAGGCTATTATTCAGTGTGAAATGAAAATCATCTGGATTACTTCACCAAGTGGGGGAGTTATTGATATATATGGGGAAAAGAGAAAAGTTTCATTATCTATCTGCACATTTGCTCGTGCCAAACGTCATTTACTGCATGGTTGTCAAGCCTTTTTGGCCCATGTGGTAGACATACAAAAATATACTCCTAGAATTGAAGAACTTCCAGTTGTGAAAGAATTTCCGGATGTATTTCCTGACGAGTTACCGGGTATCCCACCCGATAGACAAGTAGAATTTCGTATTGATCTAGTACCTGGAGCCACACCTATTGCCAAAACTCCATATAGGCTTGCTCCATCGGAAATGCAAGAATTAATGAAACAATTGCAAGAATTACTCGACAAAGGCTTTATTCGTCCGAGTAGTTCACCGTGGGGAGCTCCGGTACTTTTTGTTAAGAAGAAGGATGGCACCATGAGAATGTGTATTGATTATAGGGAGTTGAATAAAGTCACCATTCAAAATAGTTACCCTTTACCTAGGATTGATGACTTGTTTGATCAACTCCAAGGTGCTAATTTCTTTTCTAAGATTGATTTGCGTTCGGGGTATCACTAATTAAAAGTTCGGGAAGAAGATGTTTCCAAAACTGCTTTTAGAAAAAGGTATTGTCACACCCCCAAATTCGGGTTGCGGAAGCGAATCGGGTCGGGGCGCGAATAATCAATATACACAGCGCATAAGATATAATGAACGACCACTAAATGCGTCGTTTTACATTGTATTGATAAAACCACAGTTTACATAAAAATATTGTTTACATTAGCTTAGTTACTTGAAATTGAGAGATTTACATTACATAATTAATCTATATTAAATATAATAATGCAATTAAATCTCTAATTTGTTTGAATGCAGACTCAAGCTAATGATTTCTTGATTGGGCAGCCAACCTACTGCTGAGGACCTGTGATACATGCTAAAATGGGTCAACGAAACGCTGATGAGCTCACAGGTTTGTATGTCAACACATATTTGTATGAACCGCAAGATTTTAATTGAATTTAAAATGAAATTAAGCAAAATAAAAGTTATACAGCCATGAGCACATAGTCTGAGCTTAACTTGAGCGTTAGGTCTAACTAAGGAAACCTAACTGAGTTGCCTCCTACGAGTGCCTAATCTACACTCGTCTTCCCAAATGCTAATACGTCCGTTTGATCAGTTAGTGCGTGCTAACCCGGACGAGGATTGTCAATCCTATATGATATCATATATTAACATTCACGCTACAGATGTATTACCAAACTATGTTGTGGAGGGCTTTGAAATGATTAGTGAAAACAACTCATGTAGTATTTGATTTGTATTGTACTTGCGTTCATATTGAAAAATAAAACGAGCAATGTAATCACACCCCAGATGAAAACCGTAAAATGGGGGCTATGAGACTCACCTAAGCCTTGAGAAGTTTAACTTAATAAACTTGTTTGATTAGCCATGAATTGATGTCAGAAGACTTGTAACCTGAGGGTGTCCAAGACACGCGATGGATATAACATGAGTAGGTATCTCGAAAGACTACCCTTGTAGTTGTTCGTCCAACTAGAATGTCCAAATTACTACGATTTGGTGGTTTAACTTGTCCAAGTTACTACGACTTTGTTGATTTGATTATCCAAATTACTACGATTTGGTTGTTTAAATTGTCCAAGTTACTACGACTTGGTTGATTGGATTGTGTTTTGAAAACGTGTACGGCCCGTTGGTGATTTGTTGTAATAATAATAATAATAATAATAATAATAATAATAATAATAATAATAATAATAATATTATTATTATTATTATTATTATTATTATTATTATTATTATTATTATTATTATTATTATTATTATTATGATTTCGAAGTGTTATGCTTAAAAACATGTTCCATTGTATTATGGAAGTCGTATCGTATAAAGGTTTGAGGTTATAGAAGTTTGATACTTAGTGTGAAAAAGGGTTGCAAACAGTCTGTTTTTAGTGTCACTTATAGTGACACTTAGGGTCTATGCGACACTCAGGAAGTGTCGCATAAAATAAGAAATTCTGAGGTACTAGCATCACTTGAGGAAGTGACGCATGAGGTGTGACACTTAAGCAAGTGTCGGGCGTGAGTGTCGGGTAAAGGTGTTAAGCGTCACTAGGCAAGTGATGGTACAAATCAGATTTAGGTTATAGGCGTCACTTAGGCAAGTGACGCTAGAAGTGTCGGTAAGTAGTGTTAGGCGTCACTGGACAAGTGACGGATGTAAGTGTCGGGAAAAAGGGGTTTTATGCGGCACTTAGGCAAGTGACGCTAATTTAGGGTTTTATGCGTCACTTAATGCGGCACTTAAGTGACGCACAAAGTGACGCTCTACTGGTCTGGCCTATGCAACACTTATGTTTGTTCGATGGATTTTGAGCCAAAAATGCATTTTTCGGTTTTCGTTTGGTCCGATTCTTTCACCCAATCTTAGATGGACATTTCAAGCTATTACAAACAACAAACAAGTGAAAATAAGTAAAATCGGAGAGTTTCGGGATTTGTCGGAAACTTATAACTTCGTGCGAGAGGAATCCGAAAAGATAGAAACGTAGATCGTTGCGAGGTGGTCGTTTTTCTTCAAAGGAGCAAAATGATTTGAGGTTGTTTAAGGGTGTTATTTGGTGAATTAATGAGGTTGTGGTGGTGTGGTGGTTTGAGAGAAAAAGGAAGAAAGAGAGAGAAAGGAAGATGATGAAATGAAGAAAGAAAAGGGGTGGTGGGGGTTTTTCCCCTCCCCTTGGCCGGTTAGTGGGGCCCACCCCTTGTGGGTGTGTCCCAATTTTTGTGTTCCCCGTGTTCGTGCTCTGTGCGGTATTCGTTTTTCTGATTGTTTTAAATGTTTAATAATTATCTTAAAATACGAATAATTATTAATGTTTTTGTTGAAATATTTCATTAACTACTTTTACTTGAGTTATAAAATATAACTTATTCTTGTTTCGATTGTTCGCGCATTTATTATTTTAATCGCGTAAATGTTGTTCGTACGATACGAATTTGAGTTGAGATATTATCTAAATAATATTCTGGATAAAATAGTGTTATTAAATAATGCCATATTATTTGATAAAATTGTTCACCAACGTCCGTATTAATTGAATCGAATTGCATTCGATTTGAAACTTGTACGATTTAATCAAATCGCATACTTGTATATATTCAACAATATATATATTGATACGTTAATTAGCCTAACATAGAACTAATTACATGTATTACACTTGATTAGGTACTAATTACTAGTCCTAATTTGGTGGGTGCCACAGGTATGACCATTATGAATTTGTGGTTATGCCTTTTGGTTTAACTAATGCACCAGTTGCATTCATGGATCTAATGAATCGAGTATACCGACCTATGCTCGATAGATTTTTTATTGTGTTTATAGATGATATTCTTATTTACTCTAAATCTGCTGGTGATCATGAAGTTCATTTGAGGCAAGTGTTACAAACATTGAGAAATGAAAAGCTTTATGCCAAATTCTCAAAATGTGAATTCTGACTTCGTGAAGTTCAATTCTTGGGTCACGTGGTAAATGATCAGGGTATAAAAGTTGACCCTGCAAAGATTGAGGCAGTGATGAAATGGGATCCTCCAACGAATCCAACGGAAGTTAGAAGTTTTCTTGGATTAGCCGGTTACAGACGATTTATCCAAGACTTCTCAAAGATTGCTACTCCACTCACTAAAATCACCCGAAAGAATGTTAAGTTTGAGTGGAATGATCAATCTGAACAAGTTTTCCGAATCCTTAAGCAAAAGCTTAGTCAAGCACCTATCTTAGTACTTCCTGATGGTACTGAAGATATGGTTGTTTTCTCTGATGCTTCATATAATGGTCTGGGTTGTGTATTGATGCAACGTGGCAAGGTAATTGCCTATGCATCTAGACAGTTGAAGGAAGATGAAAAGAAGTACCCAACTCATGATCTTGAATTAGCAGCAGTTGTCTTTGCTTTAAAATTTTGGAGGCATTATCTTTATGGCGTTAAGTGTACCATATACACTGATCATAAAATCCTTAAATACTTTTTTCGATCAGCGTGATCTTAACATGAGACAAAGACGTTGGCTTGATTTGGTGAAAGATTATGACTGTGAAATTTTATATCATCTTGGAAAAGCTAACGTGATAGCTGACGCCCTGAGCCGAAAAGCCATGCATCATTCTTTAGTTGTCAAATCTCTTAGGATCACTATCCTTCCAAATTTACTTGATCAAATCAAAGAAGTACAAACGAAAGCTTGGCGAGAAAATGATATAAAAGCGGAACGGATAAAGGGTCAAGTTCATGATTTTGTTGAAGGTTCACGTGGAATCAAAACTAGGTACGGAAGAATATGGATTCCTAACTCTTCAGAGTTGAAAAAGCTAATTCTTGATGAAGCTCACAAATCCCGATATTCCATTCATCCTGGTGCAAACCAAAATGTACCATGATCTGAAATCTCAATTTTGGTGGCCAGGTATGAAACGTGAAATCGTTAGGTATGTAGAACAGTGTTTAACTTGTTTACAGGTCAAGGCCGAGCATCAAAAGCCATATGGTAAAATGCTGCCTTTAGATATACCTGTCTGGAAGTGGGAACACATTACAATGGATCTTATCACCAAATTACCTAAAACTCAGCAACAACATGATGCAATTTGGGTGATAGTTGATCGTCTGACAAAAAGTGCTATATTTCTAACAATCAAAGAAACTATGACTTCTGAAGCTCTTGCTGATCTATATGTAAAAGAAGTTATAGCCCGACATGGTATTCCTATATCCATAGTCTCAGATAGAGATAGTAGATTTACCTCTTGATTATGGGCTAAATTTCAAGAAGACTTGGGTACACGTGTTAATCTAAGCACTGCTTATCATCCTCAAACGGATGGTCAAAGTGAAAGAACAATTCAAACCTTGGAAGATATGTTAAGAGCATGTGCCATTGACTTTGGTGGTAGCTAGGATACTCATTTGCCTCTCGCAGAGTTTTCATACAATAATAGCTACCATGCGAGTATCAAGATGGCGCCTTATGAGATGTTATATGGGAGGAGGTGTAGAACTCCTTTATGTTGGGGTGAAATTGGGCAAAGAGAATTGGGAAGTACCGACATTGTTCAAAGAACGACAGATAAGATAAAGCAAATCAGATAACGATTAAAAGCGGCACAAGACAGACAAAAATCTTATGCTGATCAAAGAAGGCGCCCAATAGAATTTCCAGAAGGAGATATGGTTATGTTGAAAGTGTCTCCTTGAAAAGGTATAATCCGTTTCGAAAAGCGTGGAAAATTGAGCCCTCGATTTATTGGTCCATTCAAAATCATTGCAAGAGTCGGAAAAGTGGCTTATCGTCTTAATCTACCTAATGAATTAGCGGGAATACATGATACTTTTCACGTGTCCTATCTCTTAGAAAGTATTTACTTGACAAGGCGGCTTATGTGCCTGTTAAAGAAATTGAAATCAACGATCAATTGAATTATGTAGTACAACCGATTTCAATCCTTGATGAAAAGATTAAGAAGTTAAGGAATAAAGAAATCAAATTACTTAAGGTTCAATGGAAACATAGAAAGGGGTCGGAGTTTACTTGGGAGTTGGAAGAGGAAATGATTAAATACTATCCAGCTTTACATCAAGAATAGATTGTGAGGATACAATCCTGAATAAGTGGGGGAGATTTATAACGCCCCTAAATTTGTAAGTTTTAAATAATATAATATATGCTTATTTTCAAAGTTATAAAATATGTATATTAAATGTGCAATATGTTTAAATAATTTAGTATGTTAAGTAATAGTTAAAAAGGACTTGTAGTACAAGGAAATGTGGGTTTGAGGGGTTGTTATGTTAAGTGTGGAAATATGAGGGCTTCAATTGAAAAATGCAGTATAAAACACAAGTTCTGTAATCTTCTACTGCATTTTCATACTGAGAAAAATAAGAAAATACGTACTGAAATATTAGAGATATTTGGAGGGAAAAAGAACAAGGTAAATCAAAGGAATTGAATTAGGGTTTAAGCTAATTAGGACTTCTAATCTTCAACTTCACAATTCTTAAGGTATTACTAACCTTCTTTCTTGTTTAATTTGGTGTTAGGGTTGAGTAATATAAACCCTAACTTATGAATTCAAAGGAATAATGGGTAATTGAATGAAATTATGTTTTATACATGTTTTGAGTCATATTCATGATTTATTTACTTGTTGTTATATAAAAGAAACTCAATAATATGTGATAATGGGTATTTGATAACTTTGAATATGTATATGTGAAAGTATATGATGATGTTCTGATGAAATAATGATGTTCATGGTGAATTGGTAATGAAAGTGATAAAAGAATCAAATACCCATTTAATTGAAATAGTGATGTTATGCAAAAGTGTGTAAAACATACTATGTGAATGAAGTGGTGTTATTAAATTAACACCAATGTTATGGTTAAGAATAAAGTGTATTGTTAAGTGATTTATGTGCCCTATGTGATTATGTGTTTAGGTGGTCAAGGTGTTTAAGTTGATTCACGTGTTTCTCTTAATCGCAACCAAGGTAAGTAATGGAATTTTGTTAAAGTAGGTGATTACTTTGTCATTTGTTTGATGTTAGCCAAGGAATGACATTGGTATCACTTGTGGAAGTAGTTAATCCCTTGTGATTAACTTTGTTAAAGTAGTTAATCCCTTGTGATTAACTTTGTTAAAGTGGTTAAGGATCCTTAATATGTTAAAGTGTTAAAAGTTATTGTTAAAGTGTCCATTACTTACTAAGCAATGTGCTTATTGTGTTAAGTTTAACTATTGTAGGTGATTCAAGTGGTAAGAAGGAAGATTTGGGCAAAAAACCAATGGGGACCTAATGGTGGCTTGTTGCTAATCGGTAACAAGTTTTAATCCTTTTAAATCATGCTCTATATCAAAGTTACACCCCTTTTTGTAAAAGTTTGAAAGCATGTTTTGACACTTAAATCTCACTCATAAATATATATAGTTACGTTTTGGTGTAAGAAAAAAAGATAGTCATGTAGTGAGGTTAAAAGTTTGATGAAGTTGTAATGTATGATCTTTAGTGTATAATGTGTTAGTCTTGAGATATTATTAAGGAATGTGTTTGACTTTATTAAGTCAATTGAGGAAGAAATGGGTGAAGGTAAAGTGATGAAGTGGGTTATAAATCCAAACGGGTCGTTTGGTGTCTAAATGAGTCACCAAGTGGTTGAAGAGTCAATTTGGGTTAAAGTAGTGATATGTTAAGTTTAAATAGTGTAATAGTCTCAAATTGTATTGTTAAAAATGTGGGTAAAAGCTTGAAGTCAGACTTTGTGTGGTTTAAAACTTGATATGTCATGAAAAGAACCGGAAGAAGCAATAAATTGATTAACTGTCTAAATTGTTATAAAACGCAAATTTTGAAAAAGTGTAAAAAGGGAATTGTTCATATTGTCATACTAGAGGTGTCGACAAAATTTGAAGGTGTGACACCCCTCTTTTAGGTCAACAATATTATATTATTTTACTCGGAAGCGTATGAATTTAAAACATATTTATATACTGTACATTAAAAGAATGTACATACACAGTTACATATTAAAATATACCAACATAGAACTGTTTAAAAACTACATATGTCGGGGTATTACATATTACAAAAACCAGGTTTATAGAAAACCCATATCAGAGTTTTAATCTATCAGACATTCCGTGCAAAAGCATCCATTCCTGACACCCACATATATATCAAAACCTGCAGGAAGTAGGATGAGGGATTAGCACAAAGCTAAGTGAGTGAATTCATTACCCACAACTCAACTTAGCATAACCACCTGTTTACCCCAAACAACCGTAAACATATATTACAACTAGTCAACAATATAGTAATGAGGATCGGTGGCTCTAGGGAAAACCATAATACCCGGGTGGTTCCCAAGAACACTTATCCAACCATATCCGTTTGGCCATAACGGACGAGACCGATAACTAGTGGTTACTACACTCAGACACAGGTTCTATACACACAACAAATGAAGTAAGACCCTGTGTCATTCACACAACAACCACTAGCCCAACCAACCAGTTCAACCTGTTGACCTCATTAACAACTGATGCCCGAAGGCCACACATAGCACGTAGATTTATAATCAACTATGAATATTAAATATAATAATATATCTACGTTTACTTGTTGCAACCAAATAGTTACAACTAAATCGAATGGTGAGTTCCAAATCCACTCACCGATACCTTTGTCTTCACAAACTCAGAATCCAGGGATCACTTATCTTTTGGAGGATCTGAGAATCAACAATCAAATATAAGTTAGTAATTCGAATCAACAATACTTAACTTATATCAATTTATAACATTAAGAACTTAACACAATTGATATCACAACTACAAGCTCTTACTTATGTATGAATAATCACAACATAATCATTATCATACACTAGTACTTATATATATTAATGTTATAACATGTATCAATCAATTTTACATTTAAACAAACAAGTCAAGAGAAGAGGCTGAAAGAGCCCTACAAGCCGCCGGCTGGGGGTCCAGACCCGCCGGCTTCCATGCATTACCCACCGGCTTCACCCTTGAGCAGCCGGGTGAATTAGATTTTGAGCAAACAGAAACAATTCGAGTATTCAAGGCTGTAGGAGCCGCCGGCTGGCCATCATGACCCGCCGGGTTCCCTTATTTCACAAAGAATCCGCCGGCTAGGGTGTGCTACCCGCCGGCTTGTTCTTCATTTCTGCAACAGCAGCAGCAGAACACCAATTCTGCACGAACTAAACTTACCAATTTCTAACTTTCCACTACTAATTCACTCAAGCAATGTTTCTAGCATAAAAGGGTTGTCATATTACAACTACTAACTTCAACAACTTAAACCAACATCAATTAACATCAAACAATGTCAATTTCAAGGAATTCATTTGGTTCACTTACTTGAAATCAAAATCACACTTCAAGAACATATATACACTAATTCAACTTATGTAATTCAGTTCATAACATCATATAGTACCAGAAATCATCATATATCATTTAAACATAAATTAATGCATCAAATTCTTATTTGCCCTAACTTTAGTTTATGAATAATAAAACACTTACAACTTTAAGTAATTGATATGATAATAAAGATGATGATAGCAAGCTTATAAGAAATCACAATTTCAGTCTCAAGTAATCTTGTTTGAATCTCAATTTGTTGTTTGTACTTCTAGGCACACAATTTGAAGGTTAGGTTATTTTGGGAAAGTTGAGATGAAAGGAGTAATCAAATAAGGAGGTCGACTCCTGTTTTTAATCAACTACACAATTTAATTATTTTGGGTATTTTATACCCGTCCCAAATCTATTGTCTGGAACCTTAAAATCTCTTACGAGAAACTTATTTTATTGTACTGTCAACTATAGTAAATTAAAACAAACAACAATTTACTATCCACAATAAGTCCTAAGACTTACTTACCTAAGTTTTTCAATAAACTATTAATATCAAATAATTCCTAAATTAATTAAAATCAATTTAAATAGATTATTACCAGACCCGACGAGAGGATGTTACAGAAGGTCTAACCATAATCGAGTCAAGAGTTATGTTGAATTGAAATTTGTATTTTGGTATTGAAGTTGTGGAGACTTAAGGTCTGCTGGCACTGCAGGTTATCCGGTGGTACCCGACGGGTGGTGTTAACCGGTGGGTTGGGTTATACGGTGGGTTATGCAGTGGGTAAAGGGAAAGGATAATGTAAATATGGTTCCGGTCAAAAGTTGCTACAACCTAAACTAAAACAGACTTGTTTTAGTACTATAACAACCTTGTTTTAGTAGCAATACTAGAACAGTCTTCTTTTAGTACTAGAACAAACTTGTTCTAGTGTACCCATCTGTTTCACATATGTTTTAAGACTAATTCTTAGCACCAATTATCTTGGCAAAGCTAATAAGTTAATAAATTGTATTATACTTACGGGATATTAAAAAAAAAATGTTCCAAATTTCGGGGTGTTTCATGTGTGTTTGACACACTAACTTGAAGCCTAAATTATAGTTAGGGTATGTTTGGTACGTGAGCTTATAGGAGCTTATTGGAGTTTAAGCTTATTTATTCTACAAGTTTTAACTTTTAGCATCGTTTGATAGAAAAAACTTTAGTAGCTTATTGAAAAAAGAAGCTTCGAAAAAAGAAACTATTCTTTAAATAATCTCCAAGCTTATTAAATGAGAAATTACATAAATACCCATTATATCATTGTTTATCATATATTTTTTGTACTTTTAGGTCAATTTACATTAATAAGTTTCAGCTAGTTTTACCAAACACTTGTAAACACATAAGCTCTAGATTCTGATTTATAATATAAGCTACAGCTACAACTATAAACTTGCAGCTCTAGCAACCATCTAGTTTTGCCAAACACACCATTAATCTTTTTCTTCCGTACGTACAAACTAATAGTATTGTTTGCTACACAAAAGTGTAAAAACTTACTAAAATATAGTAGATGCTTTAAAAATAAGCTATTTCTAACTTTTGGAAATATACACTTATGAAAGATGAAACTTACATTAATATTTCTCATTAAATGTCTTACTTTACATATTATTTAGGTTTTACATTTGTGTCATTTGATGTCAATTCACGTCTAAGTAACAGTTCCACACTCACCCAAAAAAAATAAATAGAAAATATATAATCGTTAGCTAATAACTTTGAACATAAGATATGTTTAGTTTTGACAAACATGATATAAATATATATCCGTCTATCTGGATAACCTAATATCATCTTAACCCTTAACAAAATTTTAGTGCTCCTTCTCACAATCAAGGATTTAGCTTCAATGGGTCAAACAAAAAAAATAGTAAATCAATTTTATGATGTTTAACCTTTCATCTTAAGTAACAATTGTCGATGCATAAAGTACACTAATTGCATCAACAAAATGTTACATCTTTTGGAATTACTATTCATATCAGAGTTAAATTTTACATGCCCAATAAATAAAAAACAAAGTATATATGATTTATAATTATCCAGCGGTTTCACAATTTCTCACATTTGATCATGCCATTTACATTTTCCTCATAGTAGCCGCTAACTCACACGATACGACGGAAACAAATTTAAAATTGATATAAAAGAAATGATTACGTAATAAAATATTTATTCGAGTGATAAGTCTTAGATAAATAAACAATAATAATATGAATGGTGTGGTATATGTTGCGAAAAATGAAACTGAAAACATAAATTGACTGCGAAGTTAGAAAGCATGTTAGACAGATATACATTTGAGTTTGTATTGTATATGAGCTTTGTGAATTGTACATTATGCATATATCGCCTTTTGAATATTTAAGAGAGAGAATATCATATGATTTATAAGTAGTATAGATTGATAATAATAATTAGGCCCAAGTTTATAGGCACTTCCATTATTTTCCTTAATTATGTAAAATATAGTGTTTACGCATTTGTGGTTCCTTAACGATAAGTATTAATTGTAATAAATTTCTCTTTGTCACGCTAATTAGACGATATCATTAATGAATTGACATTCTCTCATGCTGAACTTAACATAAGTGGTTATGTTCGCTAACAACTAAAATTAATAGCTCACAATATTTAAATAAAGTGGGATCTATATTCATATATATATAAAATAAAGATTTTTTCTGCTTATGCATCATCTCTTTAATAATTATAGTGACATGGCTCAAATATAGTTACTCCTAATTTAATCTTCAAATTTTAAGGATGCTACATGGCTTTCCATTTTTAATAATTTATATTATTATTATTATAAATTATTTTAAACAATGGTTAATAATAGTTTAATCCTCGCATTTTTATTTTTATTTTTGTTTTAACCATTCTAACTTTTGTTTTTAAATGTTTAAACACCTTAACTTATAGGTTGACAAAAATTTAATCATTTAAGTTTATTTTGAGTATCTATGTTTTGCATTGATTCAAGTACACCCTCTGTCTCATTGTAATTGTCTCATCGATTTATTTTATTAATAATCAAATTTTATTCATGATCAACTATATGTAAATATTTCAAGAGTTAAACATATTGGTAGATTGAAATGTTGAGTTGAGACAACAATGTTAGAAACTATTACATATATGTTGCTTATATTAAAGTTGTATAATATTTGTAATTTGTAATATTTTACGTTAGCATTTGTAAATATATTGTATGTGTTACTCATGTTGTTACTCACAAAAACTTTGAAGTTTTTATTCGCATATGTTTAGGTTGTTGTATACTATTTTTCTATTTTCAATGACAAATTTATAGTTTTTAATTACAATATTGACATTGTTAAAAAATTTCATAATATATAATAGTTTTGCATACATTATCGTACGATCACGGGCTCAAAGACCTACAATTTTTTCGAATATATGTAATACTTATTATTTATTTTTCTACAATTCATTGTGCTTTATTTAGCTCCATATATTAATTTCGACAATTAATTATAATAGTATGATTACTTTATTATATAGTTTGGTTTATGTTATCATTTATTTTCAATTCTCAATGACAATTGTAATTTTTAAGTTAACAACACTAATTCATTGAACTACTTATAAATAAACATATAATTGTATTTTTTTAATGACCGTGCATCGCACCCGCGCATGAAAAAAAGAGACATAATATATCCTTATCCTCTCATATTAAAGTTGAACATAAATCACACACTATTGAAAAATCAGTTTGATAAATAAAAAAGAAAAAATTGTTGATGGATTTTATACACCCCATGTTTTTGCATCACTGAGTCCATTTGATAGTAGTAGTATAAAAAGTGAGAAAAGTTCAAGGAGATACAAAATTTTTTATAAATATAAAAGAATCAATGAGAATGCTCCACGTGTATAAAGAAAATGTTTCACATTTACAAAACTCATTTATCCCCAACATCAATTATCTCACAAACGGCAAATCAAAAGTTATGAAAATTGCAACATACAATTCAGCAATGTCTCCCCTCCGATTTGTCGTCCCTCAAGGCATACTTTCGAAAAAAGTTCCATTTTTTAGGTGGGTTTTATAAATTATTAACGTACGTGTTAGTGCTTAGTTGCACATTTAATTTAGGGTTAGGGTTTATGGTTTAGAAGGGTTTATGATTTAGTAGAGTTTATGGATCTGGGTTTGGGGTGTATAGGTTTAGGGTGTAGGGTACGGAAAAACGAAGAGGTATAAAATGCTGAATTTTACGATGTAATTTTTATTTTTCGATTTGTCATTTGTGAGATAATTGATATTGAGTGTAAATGAGTTTTGTGAATGTAAATCACTTTATTTGTACACATGTACAATATCATTTGTATTGTCGTTATTTGGAAAATTTGTGTACTTTAACTATCTCTATAAAAAGTATATATGTAGTGACGAAATGATAAAATAAGATCGTTCACAACTCATCATTACCCTAACTCAAGGGGTAAAAATGGAACGATAGTGTTTGTAACTTGACGTGGGTTAAAGGGGTAAAAAAGTAATTGAAATTCATATATATTCTTTCTTTCCATTTTCCTCGTCCACGGTTCTATGTCGATACTCGTACGATCATTAAATTACCTCCTCGCAAGCGAACTAAAAACTGTGGATCCCACTTCAACAAATCAAATCATGACACGTCATTGCAAAGACAACCCTAGTCAACTTTTTGGATAACTTCGACAGTTGTACACTTGTACACCTTATTTACTACGGAGTATATATTTATTATTTACTCCGTATTATTATTATATTATTATTATTATTATATTATTATTATTATTATTATTATTATTATTATTATATTATATTATATTATTATTAGTAGTAGTATTATTTTTAATCTTTAATTAATTAATATATATATAAAACAGAATACAATGGAGAAGTTTGGACCCTTAGATGAGTTTCTTTCATGCAATCTAATGGTATATATTTAATTTCCATAGTTACACATAGAATACAATGGAGAAGTTTGGACCCTTAGATGGGTTTCTTCCATGCAATCTAATGGTATATATTTAATCTTCATAGTTACACTTTCCTCTCCACTAATTATATTAAATGTTAATTCAAATTCAATTAAATATTATCTTTAAATTTAAAAAAATGATTTATATTTACAAAACAAAAAGGGAGGAAAAAGAATCGGCCCCAGAATCTTCCATGTGTATTTATTTATCATACTTACACTTATCTCACTTATCATCAATATTCTATAAATAGATTCAATAATTAATTAAAAATAGTAAATAATAAAATAAATCTTCAAATACTCCGTAATTTTTTGAAACAATATATTTATTTATTTGATTTTCTTTGTAAGTACTTCCCGTCCCCAAATCCCTAAACCCTATTTCTCAGTTTTCTAAAACCTCTAGCCACACACACCGCCAATTACACCTTCGACCTCTTCGATGGATGTTTTTCTCAAGAGTCCAAACATGATATATAGATATCTCATCCAGTGAAAGGCATCACGATTCTTTCGTATCAAATGCAGGTAATCTGAAGGTAACTTATGAAGTTAAAAGGGGTGTTTAATCACTTGCTAGAACAATTACAGAAATGTCAATGGTGCCGGCTAACATGGGGCGGCCCAATTTGTCAGTTTTGATCAGGTATCATCAACCCATTCTTCAATCTCCATCCGCCTTTGATCTTTTTAAAAACTTTTATCACTCTTTTTTATAGCTAAAGTTCTTCTACGTACACTTATTTTATGTTCATCAAAAGCCTACTTCAAAAGCAAAAAAACTATACAACTTCAATCCCACTTCACTCATACAATTGTGCTTTACTTATTAAATTTTGGAGTAGTGAGTATCTATAACAAAATTGATGCAACTTTCCTTCAAATTTGCTTTCAATAGTGTAAATTGGGATCCTAAAATTAGCTGAGGTCTTGCTTTTAGTCTAAATTTTTACATCCAGTTTTTTGAATCCTTTTAATTGGTGATATCTTCAGTACATTGCTAGCCTTATCCAAGCATTAGCATACCCTGCCATGAGAAACATGTGATCCACCGGTATATCAAGCCGGAGAATTTGTTGCTTGATCATGAGGTAGGATAATATGATCATCCATTGTAGAATATTCGCAATTTATCATTGCTCTGTTATAACTTTAAACTATATGCTGTTTTGATTACCAAAAAAAAAAAAATAGTACCTCTTCTTCCATAAGTCGTGGAATATGGCACTCTTTCCTTTTGTAACCCTACTGTCTCTCTTGGGTTATAAGAAGAGGTGTAAAAGATGGAAATTAAGAAGACCATCAATGTAAGTAAGCGTTTGAGAGATATCCTGTATGTTTGATTGCAGGGTCGGTTGAAGATAGCTGACTTTGGGTGGTTTGTTCAGTCAAAAAACAAGAGGCACACAATGTGCATGACATTATACTATCTAGCACCAGAGGTGGTGTGTTTTGTTCAATTTAAGATATGATTTTGATTCGAGTCGATTCAACTGATTATTTTGATTTTGATTGTTTCTTGCATATGCTTGAGTGTTACCTATTATCGTGTTGTATGTATATATACTAAAGAAAATTTACGTGTAGTACAAGCTGGAACTAACTCATATAGAAAAGTAGTTATCTATCCTATCTTACATTTTTATATATATTTATTTGTACAGAGTGAATGCACAAGAACCTTAACCCCAGACAAATTAACATTTTTATACATAAGGTACTAACTTCTTAATCAAATCTTAACTTCTTTCTGTGTCACACCCAACAAAGACGAACATGATAAATAATGAATTCGTACATTTGTATATTGTTGATTTGTTCAATTGTTAATTAGATTTAATCTTAGTAATTAATATAAAAACAAACAACCAATTAATGTGCAAACTTTTTAAAAGCATCATCATTTATATATTTGGAGTTTTGGCAAAAATTAATTTGTTTATGGCTTAATCTTGATTGTTAGATTGCATGCAGGTTTTATGTATTTGTTATATGTTTTGAATATGATTATGATCCACATTTATGTTTCATTTTTTCATATGGTTGAAATTAATTAGTATTTTATTTAATTACGAAGGTTTGTTGATAAATAAGATTCAAAGAGTTACAAATAGTTGCTGTAATTAAAGGTTGTACATGTCATTAAACTGTTATCTTTAATGTATTGTGAGTTTTAAAGATCCTACTTAAATATTAATATATATGTGCATACTATCTTTGTTAATTTTGGCATTGGAAAAGAAAGAAGTGGTGTGTGCTACCTCATCTAAGGTCCAATACTTAATTTCTACGCTTTTTTACACTTTTGCAAATGTCTTAGCTGGACTATCCCTAAATGATATTGTTTAATGAACTGGTGGCAATATTGATTCCCTTCACTCTGAGGGTGTTCATATATGAAGATATACCTTATTTTTAAATATTTTATGGCATAAAAGAATTGTGAAAATTAGATGTATCTCATGATGTATCGTGCTTTTTCAGAGACTTTCATATCTGGGCTGCTTTGCGGTTTCTCAACTTCTGATTATTTGAAAATTGGTTATCTACTATGCAAACAAAGCCCAAGATGATGCTGAGGATATTGTTAAAATTGATTGGCTTGAGGATTCTATTGAAAAAGTTAAAACTATTCGACTGAAGACACAATTAATGACTGGATATCTTGAGGCAGTTGCAATCCGTTTTGTCACATGTGCGTGTAATTTAAGATATGCAATCATTAAATATTACACTCAAAATAAAGTGGGATTTTTTCTTATGCATGATATTGATTTTATTAATCTCAATTGCCTAAACAGGTTTACCAGATGTAGCAGAAGCGTATGCAGCATCTATTCAATATGCTACTGTTGATTCAAATAAAGTTGTACCAGAGAAATCAGTTCAAGATAAAGTGAAGCCGTTTTCTGAAGATCTACATGCTAATCGGACCACAGATGTGGGTAAAGTCCAGGATGGTCTACATTTCTTAGCAAATGTCGTTCTGTCAACTTCAATGCCTGCTGCTTCAGTAAACTCAAATTTTAGATTATTACAATTCCTATGTATATTACATGTTTGCTTTTAGTTCGGGATTGCAAATTTACTTTATTATGATCTAGACTTGAATGAGACTTGGTTATGTCACCGTCTTTAATCCCGTTTGTTATTTACTGTATTATGGGCTACTGTAAAGCTATGTTACATTTGAGCCATTTGTGAGGTTATAAGTTATAGAACTGCTATTTGATGAAATATATGGTAATAGGTTAGTAATTCAATGTATATCTCTCTCTATCTCTACGGATTTTGTATAATGCTCAAAAACTGCAAACCTTGAATATACAGAACTTGCTAAACTCACTTAATGATGGTTTTGCTGTTTTTCAGATTCAAGTGAAGTGGTAGAAATGAGAAATGAATGCTTTAAAACAAGAACTTTCTTCAAACTTCTCTTGATTCCTACTAAAATATTAAATGACGCTAAGTATACAAGATCACTTTGGCTTATGCTTTGGTCACACTAATATGGGAAATCTCAAATGGGTCTTCCATAAATTCACTGTTTGCAAATTGCATGTAATGGGTATTCGAATGTAGATTAATTATAAATATAATAGAATCTTAATCTATCGACTAATAATGGGTCATGACTTACTTTGAATTATATAAGAAAACTAAAGTTGCAATAAAAACTTGTCTTTAGAAATCTTAATAATGTTTTGTAATATCTATGGAAATATTAAAACGTTCACGTCAAAATAGCACCCAAGTTAGTATACTTTGTTTCATAAATATAACAAAACAAATCATACAAATATTAAATAAAAATATCAAAGTACACGTTGTCGCGGGTTCTTCACCTAGTTATTATTATAGTATTATTATTATTAATATTATCATATAATATATTTAATTTAATAAACTGCAATGTTAGTTATTTGGGTTTATTGTTTCGTTATGTATTAAACTTTACACTTTTCACTATTGTATGAGTAAAACTTTGAAAACTTCTATCGTATGTATTGAACTTAAAAATATAGTCTATTGTATGTAAAAATTCCTTTTTGGGTAAAGCCCAAATAGAAAATTTTCCTTTTTTGGCTTTACCAAAAGTATGAAATAATACATATTTACAAGTTCACTACCTACAATACAACAAATAAAAGTATGACTCATACAATAGTAAAATGTAAAGTTTAAACAATAAACCCTAGTTATTTTTCTGGATTAAACCAAATTTTAAAATTGTTACAAATTTGAACTTGTACAGTTGTGTACCTAATGTAAAACAACATCAAGGATATCGTTTTGTGATTTGTGAAATAAAACCAACATCAAAGCACCTTGTCATTGTTATTTTTGAACATATACAGAAACAAAAATAGTATCTTAATTTTAAAGCAAATATATTAACACCCTTTAAACATATTATATTACGTATAATTATATTAATTGTTGATTGTGAGACTGATCGATAATCGTCAAAAAGTCGATTACCCTACTATAATATAATATGCATCATTTCAACGATCACTGTGGAAGATAACTAGATGTAAAATCATAAGGGAAAATTTAACTTGCGAATTTACAGCACATGTTAAAGACATTTAATTAAGTTAAATTTTCTATAAATAATATAAATTTAAATTCAAAAGATGTATAATTATGGGTGAGCTTGATATCATACCGGTACCGAACCGGTTGGTACCGGTTTGTTTTTGGCCCCAAATTAAATACTTACTGTTCCACTTGTATCGGTTCGGTACCGGTTCGGTCCGGGACCGTTGCGGTTCTGATTCGGTTTAGGTATTTTGGTGTGCATGTACCATACCGGTACCGAACCGGTTGGTACCGGGTTTTTCTTGCCCCGAATCAAATACCGTATCACTTGTATCGGTCGGTACCGGTTCGGTTTCAGTATTTCGGTGTGCATGCTCATCCTTACGTATAATTGAAAATGAGTGAGTTTAATAAATGAATTTTGTGATATATGTAGGAAATTCTAGTGCATTTAATGAAGCTTATTTTGTGATCTAAGGGCACAAATTTGCCAAACGCAAGTGATAATAATATCAACAATAATTTTTACTTAGATTCTGCAAATTAATATTGTAAAATGAAATTAATTTATATATGAATAGATAGATGGTAAAAGGTAAATGCGTTATGTATAGATAGATGTAATAAAGTTAGTGTATTCCTCTTTTGTTTTTTTTTCTACACTATATCTTCTCATCATATAATAATATAGTAGCTGGTGTCTCTTTTTCCTATAGCAGATGAGCAAATATCTCTAGATAAGATTACACATTTACTCGAGTTTATTGTAACGACATTTAAACCTAACAATAACTATGGTCCACAATATTTTGATCATAATAATAACTGATTAATAATACTTAAGAGTTAAGACAATTAAATATATTGGTCAATAAATTTACAAAAACGTGTGAATTTCATTAGAATTTCGTTAATGCTAATGCTAATTATCTACACTCACTTATAAAAGGTTTTGACATTTTATTTTAAGCCCTATAATTTTAAAGATGCAAAAATACAAATCTACGCCTCTTTATTAAATAATCCACTGATATACAAATCAAACCATATCTAATGGGATTATACAATTAATAACTTTCATATAATTGAAAAGTATTTATAGGTCATATCAAATTTTAAAGATGAACTTATTATTGAAATATAGATTATGCAAGAAAATGACCAATTAGGAAATGCTATTCATACTCTAGTGAAGCAAGGTATACAACGAGTGGAAGTTATGAAAAAGAGTCTTGGTCTCGGAATCCCATCTTCCAAGGTTAGGAGCCACGGAGCAAGAACCTACAAGCCGATGGATACTTGCACCTATCCTATTTCCATTGGACTTAAAAAGTATTACTTATTTCGAACCGACCCAACCAGCAATCAAAGCAGTGTGCATTATATGAATAGAAAGCAAACGTCCGGGATCATTCAACACAACAGTATGAACACGATATCAAGGCAAAAACCATGAAAATACCCCTTTATAAAAGAAAAAAGACACTACATAACTTAATTGCATTGGAAGAGACTATACTATGACTATGTTATGGACCTCCCTCCCAAAGACAACAGAGCCATCATTGTGGGGAGGGTAAAGAACATCCAACGCAAAACGGCCTATATTGCTTATGTTTATGCTGATATGTTGCTGATCAAACGAGTCATTTTAAACATGGTCAAACCAATTTGTTAATTTGTCTTCGTAACTTTATGTTTTCAGATATACATTTTAATTTCCAGATACCTTTGATTATAAATTATTTAGAGTTCTATGTTCCACTTTATAATATTATGTCATACAATTCTCACGAACTATGCAACGATTGATCGCAACACTATTTGGTTCAATTTTAAAAAAGATCTTGTCCGTTACATTGTGGAGATCTACTATTATGTTTAATTAGTAGTCGTTACACATTCTTAATCTCTTCTAAAGATCAATTTTTTTTCTTTCTTTTATTTTATTTTAGGCGGGTCATGACTCATGGTTTATTATCTTGATTGATATTTCATGTTTATTCTTGGAAGTTGGAATATTAATGGTGGCGTGTGTATGGGTTTAATTGGATTGGGCCGCGTCCCTATCTTATCTCCTAACTGGGCCCCACATCAACTTACGTTACGGATTTTATTTTGTCACATGTTCCATTGCGGAATCTTCTTAAACTTTGCTTTCAAAAAAAGAATATTATCGTCCAAAACGAAAATCAAAACACGAACACAAGATCTATAGGCTAAAAAGACGTAAATAACCTCAAGTATACTTTTTCTTTTCTTTTTTTAATTTTACTTTCACAAATACTACAAACCCGCCAATTTGTGTGCCACCATTTGCATATTCAAAAATGAACACAAAGTTTCTGGAGATATTCAAACTTATTTTAGGTATGAAGTAATTTATGGATTTTGCTAACGAAAATCTATAGTTGTTTAAATTAATAAAGTTGTACACGTATATGTTATTTGTATCTTGAACCAAAATTCGGGGGTTCAATATAAAAATCAAGGGGAGATTGAGTTTATTATTATTTTAGTAGAATTATTAATAGATGTCTGAAATGATTAACGAGAGCCTCAAAGACCCCGTTAGCAAAACCCTGAATTTATATATGAAATCAAGTTTCGTTATTTTTAGCACATAAAGAATTATGAGATCAAATTGTTGGTTCGATTTTCTACTCATGTTTCATAAGTTACAAAAATCCGTATCGGCATATTGCTGAAATACTTACATAGATCTATCAATTTACGGTTTTTACGAGGGTTTAAAGCATTAGAAAAGACTTTGGACAACTTTCAAAGCATTCATAAAAAAATTATGTTACAAAATTTCTCACTATTAGAAATAATCAAATATTTATAACAAAAATTGGTTTTACCCGTTGGAGATAAAATACAACTCAAATCAGACCATTATCACATACGTGGTGCACAAAAAGGTAGATAAGTGTGACACATACTACTTGACAATATGTTAGATAACTCGACCCAAACACACATACTTTTGGTACAATGCAAACGGAAGCCGAATATTAAATGTATGCACCGAGTTTCTCGCATTGTAACAATTACGAATCAAAGTACTATGGATGCTTAAAACATATGACAGAATGATATCAAATATCACAAAGAAATATTCTAGATACTTAAAATAAATAAAGGGGTGCTTATTAGAGCGTTGGAGGCATTAAAGGGTGGAGAATATGAATGATAATCAATAAAGATGTTTGATTTCATTTAATGGAATCATTCATTAACCACCAAATTGGGAGTAATGGGTATCATTACCTATAATTAGCCCAACATATATATAGTCCTCTAAACGTGTGAACCCACTAAACCTTAATTCTTAGACCTGTTTAATTTTAAGGGTTGGGCTCCGGTCAAGTTTCGGGTTAACGGAATGACCCATTAAACCTAAAATTAGCCCATTAAATTTGACATGTTTCACCTGAAACCAACGGTCCAACCCAAAATAAATCCAAAACCAACTTGTCAACCAATTAACCCGTTACACCAAGTTACAAAGATCTTGTCCGGGTTGGGTAATTTTAACTCGCCAATCGGCTAACCCGTTATACTTTTAAGTCAAAATCAGGAGAAAATTCGGGATAATAGGTCGCCTAACCAAATCAAAAGTAACCCATTATATTTGACGCACTTCCGAAACCAACCTACCAACTCATTAACCCGTTTGATCCGTTTACCTATACAGGTATTAAAGATTGTGTTCAGATTGGGTACTCTAGCCCGTTTGTTAAATCATGTCGAGTACTTAACCGGTCGACCCACCAAACCAAAAGTAACCCATTATGTTTGACTCACTTGACCCAAAATCAACCTACCAACTCATTAACCTATTTGACCCGTTTACCTAAATGGGTAATAAAGATTCTGTATGGGTTGCGTACTCATGATTCAAAATTACATCGAGTATTTTGACCCCATCAACTTAACTCGATCCAATATATCAATCCTACTCGTAGTTGTATGAACCAAGCAACATCTATGGTAAAAATAATACGGAGTACTATAGTATTTCCTTTCCCTTTCCCATCTACGTTCTCATTCCTATGCCTCATTTTGAACCAAACGCACCCTAAATAAATACAACATCATAGTTAAAATCACCTGAGTCAAACCTACATGTAACATTCTCTGATTTTTACATGATAGAAAAGATGAAACAAAATATATCTAATACGCAGGAAGAGTATATGAATTAGATAGTAACAATTGAAGTTTACTGTGAAAGAGTAGTTACATCACAAAACAGCCAACACACCGAAGAACAATCAGCAACACAACACTTCTGATACTGCAAATCAAGCCTTGCCTTTTCCAGCCTGAAGAGATTGAATCCTTTGTTGTAGCTTGAAAATCTGCAAAGCAAAGTTGGTGAGTTTAGATGCTTATCGTCATATTGAATACACCAAACTCATATATCATCATCATCATCATCATCATCATAATCATCATCATCATCATAATAATAATAATAATAAAATTGGAAAAATACGGTGTACCATTTAAGAGTGACATTACCACATGATATATTGTAAATTGTAAATTATATAACTAAATTGGAAATGTTGAGTCTTAATACTCTTAGGAATTTTCTAAAAATAAAACACTAAGATGCTTTATAAGTAGTTATAGATAAATTATAGATATAGTTTTTGATAACCAAAACAAACAAACAAATTATTAAATAGTTCGAAGTAACATCAGAGCACTATCATTCGTAACTTATTATTCTCTAACTAATATGTGCTTTCATTACACAACAAAATTCTTTTTAGGTCCACTCTGAATTTCTACATTGAAACCACTTAAAATTTCATCTTTCCTCTATACATCTTTAAATATCCTGCTAAAAATTTCACCTGTAAATACAGATGAAATCAAATGATACTTCCTGCTCAGCATTTCCAAATTTCATCTTACGACTAGTCAAATCAAGATGATTTTTATGTATCTTTTGACTAGTCATCTTGAAGCAAAAAGAATCCTATATTTACTTTTGGTTCGAGTTTGTGTGGCAGTGGACTCAGACCTCATAGATTAGTCGGCCAAAGGTAGGAACCACGATTACCAAAAGAAAAAAAAAGAGAGGAAAATATATAATTAATAAGTAGGTCAATTTGGGCTGGGTTCCACTCCAAACGGGACAAATGTGCCGAATCAAAACAAGTTAAAGCCTAGTTTTATTGCATACAATCTCCTAAGCCATTTTCTATTGAAAAAACAAACTATTAGTACTATAGTAATATATACTATCTTATACGTAAACCACATTTAAGACTTGCATATGTCACCAGCATGTCATTTAAACATGCGCATGGTTCACTTGTAGTTTTGTAGACATTGTAGTTGTAACAACTAGACCCCATGTATCATATCATATACTGGTAATTAGAAATAAAATTTTTACAACGCCAAGAGAGGAAAGGTAACTGACCGCTTCTTTCTTACTATTTTGCTTTTCCTCCAGATCCTGAAGGGTTGAATCCAGACGCTTCCTGTTGCGAAAATAATATATCGCATACACAATTGCATTAGTTAACCAAAATAACAGTGATAGGGAACAACCAACAACTCATGCATAGCTCTTTTAAACAACTATGTGGTTAGATATATAGTTTGCATGAAATTAAATCAACACAAGTAGTCAATTACTGAAGAAAGTGACATTCAATTAACTGTCCATAAAGCTAAATAGTTACTAACTTATTATGTGAAATGCACTTGATGATATGTAATCACATCAAAATATTTATTCAACAAGAAATTGATTAGATTGGTGCTAAGAACAAGAACCCATAAGCTTAAGGATTATAATGTAAAAATGTGCCCGTCTAAAAAATAACAACAAACTAAAAATAAAAATGTAAAAACGTACAATTCAGCTGAGATATATTCAATTCTCTTGCGAACATTTGCATTAGCTTCTGCCAGATCCTGCTTTACCAGCACTGGTCCTATTAATTTGTAGACATTTGCATCGTCATTCAACAGATCCAGTTCCTTTATGAACACATTTAAAAAAATATATAGAGTTAAAACTAAACTGAGCCAATTATCAACGATTGTTGCTTTCATAATACTTCTCTCATTGACTTTGAATTAAGCACCATCATTCCTGCTTACAAGAAATACTTATTGTTTCCCTCTAAGATTAAGTTTGTATCTGAAGTAGGGTCGACTACGTGGATAGATTGGTTTACTCCAAACTAACTTAGAATCAGAACCAAACCCAACGAAATTACTATTAGATTATTTTGGTTTATACAATTTGGTTTCTTAGCCGACTTCATAAGGGTATTGTTTCGACTCACGATGGGTAAGGTCATTGTTTTCAGGGTATCGAAGGTGATGTTTCGTAATGTCATGTTAAGGGTCTATTACAAATATGGATATAGTTCTAAATTTGAGGAGCTAAGAAGCAAAAGGTAATGGTATTAAGCACACTACTTATAGTGTTTCATGAGGTTCTATATGAAAATGATTAAACAAGTATCTAGATTTTTACTGTATAATATATAACCAAGAGCATAAGTTGAAATAAAAATCCTAAAAAAGAAAATTGGTAAAGTAAAAGGTACCTTAAGAACAAGCTCATTTTCACCAAGCTGGATGGTGTACTTCTTCCTCACTTGGTGATTCTTTGATATATCTGTGTACAATATGAAATTAAAGAAATACTCTATTACTAATAAATTCTATAAAAATAACAAATATATATATAAAAAAAAAGAAACTTGCCCTTTTGGATTTTGCTGAGATCATTGGCTTTCGCTTCTAATTCTTTCTGTAACTCTCGTGCGGCAGCTGATGATGATGCCATCTGCTTTGCGACCTTCAATTTTAAATCGGCGAACGGCAGAGGGATACAAATTGTCCGGAGATAGACGGAAGCTAGATGCAGAGAGAATGAACCGTTCCACTGTACAACCCCAGTTTAAGCCCATTTTAAGCCCAAATAAGCTTAAAACTAAAATTCATACACACTTGCTTTTAGGCTTTAGCCTTTTAGGATGAAGCTGAAGTTCTTATAAAAATATATATAACAAATAATTTGACTAATTAATTTTTTTATCATTATTATTTTATCCCTTGTGCATCTTATATCTATCGTCGTTTTATGTCATTTTACATTATTCAATATTAGAGCTACCGCTACTTTAAAAAATGTTTGAATACTCGAGCTTCGGTTCACAATTCAGAGCTTGCATGTCTGATTCAACTACTAATTTCCCAACATAGCTTTTAAGTAACGAGTTATCGATGAAGTCGGGCTTTCATATTTTTCAGAACATAAAGATATTAAGACCAATTTGTTGGTTCCACTTTACAAAGACAACTCATTGTCTATTGTGTGTTGGGCTCATTCACAGGACCGTCACAGTGCAGTGTTAGGCGCGGGGTATTGGTCGGGAATCATGGTGTAGATGACGAGCCGTTATGGGTGGACAGTGGCATTTTTGTAGAAATAAAAATTTATCAGTAGCAACTTGGACTTATTTAGTGATGTATAATTGGGACTTGGGAGTACTTGTAACTTATAAATGTGATGGATAGGTGGTTGTCACGTGACACTGATATGACAACTAGTGGTCGTGTGTGGGATATTATGCTACTAAGTTGGTTATCTAAGAGGAGAGCAAACGTACCTTTGATGGTACGTAACTTGTGTATTGAAAACGTTAGAACTGAAACAACTGTTTACATAAGCCGTGTAATTCTTAAGGTATTCAAAATATACATGATTAATCGTTCATCGGTTCATCCCTATAATACGTACCTATGCACTCAACCGTAGAGTTTGCTGTATGAATACGTACTGATTACTAATTGGATATTATTGGTACACTCTTCCTACTTCCTAGTAGAAAATAGAAAAAGAAAATATAGTAAAACAAGAAGTTAGCAAAGCACGAATATGACTACTTCAAAGCAAAACACAAAAATGTCTTGTAGCATGTTTTGAACGTCTCCAACCCTCAATAACAGATTTTGCATGAATTTTGTAACTATTTATTATGACGTTAACCGGGCGGTTGTACAAGTCAAGTTCAAGCCCAAATATACACAAACGACAAGTTACAGACAGATTCAAGAAATTATCTTATAAACATTTCCTTATGAAGAAACTACACCAAAACATGATCAAGATATGTATCATTTTTATAATCCTAATAATTTAGAAGGCTGAAAATCAAATACATACTATACCTACTTGTTGTATCTGCTACTACCTTCTTTCAAAGTTTCAAAAACCGCTAACTGCCGCGGACCACAGGGAGAAACGATGGATCGACGGATATCTTATGATCCACCACCACCAAAACGGTGAGTGACTGTAGACCTTTCATATATCGACTACAAAAAGAAACAAAAACATTTACAAGACAGTGTCATTATTTTCACACATGGTACACCATCCCCACCTCGAGTGTCGAAGCATGAGGTACAGTTAATGAGTCGGTCGCGGGCCTGCTATTTCTTCTCAAGAACTCATAACCAAAATTTATAACAATCTTTTTAATCAGACCAGACCCTTGTTTCGCTTTAACATAGGAGTGTCCCAAAATGTAGGCTACCCCTGCCTCTCTAGCCTCCATTAGGTCCCGCAGCTCAGCCCGTGACCCGTCATCAATCTTTGGGCTCTCTGGTACCACAAATCTAACACGTTTCTTCACTTGGTTCATTGGTGTGGCTCGTATTTCTTGAACCTCGGACCCATCATGCCCATCCTGGAGGTCTGTACGCATTTGAACGCCTTCCAGGTGGGTGGAAGGTGTCCCGACAACGGTCATCACCTCGTCATCGTTGCCCAATCCACCATCAACCGAATTCCCATCAGTGGCAGAAACGTCTTTCTGTTTCCTGATATATTCGGCAATACTACAAACCAAATCCTTTTCGAACTCCACATCATCCTTGTGAACATCACGATATCCATACCTAACTATGCACCTGTACACACGGTACTCTCGTGGGCCAATATGCCCCACAAGAAACCGTTCTTCATGGCTCACATGTGGAATTGGGACCGATTTCACGCAAAGGAAAATAAGCACTTGATGAAAAGCCGGGAGGTTGGTTACAAAATGGGAAAAGATTGCAGGGATGCCCGAAACAAGCTCGGTATGAACGAGCCCGATTCCTCGAACCCGGACTATGCCAAGAGTCGGGCCTAGGCTCAGTAGCCAATCAACCGACACTTTGTTTTGGACGTCAAATTCATATTTTTTACGTGTACCATAGTGCCAGACATACATCACGAGCATGAAGATGAGTGAGAGGACTATAGGAACCCACGCCCCTTCAAGAAACTTGATAAGAGAAGCAGAGAAATACAATGCTTCGATCATCCCGAAAAACACCACAAAAGCGATTGCAAGAAATACACTTTGGTGCCAGCATAACACAATCACGAGAGACATTAAGCAAGTCGTAACCAACATAACCGTAATAACTGCCAAACCTGATCATAACATATAATGAGATCAGAATATAGAAGACATTGATTTGGACAACAAGATAAAAAAGGTATTTGACAAACAGATTGAATGATAAGTTTGTATAATTGCGTTGGTCATACCTGAAGCATTACCCATACGTTTAGTATCTCTAAACCCGATGGTAACAGCTAGGCATAAAAGCATCAGGATCCAGTTGATCTCTGGAATATAAATTTGGCCATGATATTTCGAGGAGGTATGGATTATTTTGACCCTCGGAAAGCATCCAAGAGATGAGCATTGCTTAATGATTGAAAAAGTCCCGGTAATGATTGCTTGGCTTCCAACAACTGCAGCAAGTATGGCTATCACCAGTACCGGCACCCTCAGACTCTCTAATCAAATCACACACCAATCAGTCAATCACTTACGCATAGTCCCTCCCAAAAGGGCTTAGTAAATATTCAAATATAATATAACTTCTAATTATTAATATTTGGAATATCAATGTTCAAATGCAGCTTACCAGGTACAGAGATGTAGAATCCAATCTGGTAATCATTTTCAATAACATGATGCTGAGATAAATAAGCAGCTTGCCCCATATATGCAAGAATTAAGGATGGGTAAACGAATGATGTAAAAGCTATCTGAAAGATAACATAATAAGTTCATTAAGAACAAGAAACTGGCAACCAGAAACATGCATAATTAGACTATTAGAAGTGGCCATTATGACCCATTTAAATATGACCGGGTCGTTTTGGTTTGAAGTTTATTCTATAACAGGTCAAATGGGTAAATAAACAAAATAGCTAGAAGGGAACGCGTCAAGCGGGTTTAAAGTCCCCCAAAGTGCTTTTAAATATAAGATAGTTTCTAAAGTGTTTTACGCAGATATTTCATCTTTATCACACTATCATATAAAAAAAATTAGCCTCTTTGTTAACCTTTTTATTTTTGATATAAATTGTTTGTGGTCAACCCAGCCCCCACCTGTACGAGTTACTCGTTTTGACTCGAACCCATAATTGCCCATATTGCCACCTCTAGTCCTCTACACATAAGTTGTGCATGCACATACCTGAATAGACAACTGTGAAAAGTGCCCAAGATCAGCAAACATAGCTTCCGAGCCTGGACACATTATTAAAAATGATAAATTTACCCATATAAAACAAATTATTTGTTATGTGTAATTTGTAAAAGTACTTGCCTGTGATGCATAATAAGATGCCCCCTAAAGATTTCCAGCCTCCGGTTTGAGTCTTCTTGAGAAATCTATACATGTAAACAGGAGATAGTGCTTTGTAGATGTGAGGATTCCAGTGTATAATATTGTATAAGCCGATGGAACTGATGCAGAAGAGCCACAATATAACCACCGGAGCAAACAAGTGGCCGACCCTATGAGTCCCATAATGTTGCAGGGCAAACAATGCTATCAGTATGATACATGCAACTGGGACTTCTACATCTGCAACAATATATCAATTCTTTTAATTGTTATTAGTATTAATCTATGCATTTGCGTAATTGTATGCAGGCCCCCATGTTATGCAGAGGTTAACATCAACCTCCGTTAAGTGGTAACTATTGTATATCCAAGAACTAGAACCCACGAACACGAGTCTTTTCAAGATCATTGAGAGATAATTGTTGCTTTCATAACCACATAACCTTATCAAGTAGTGTGAAGTGTGAACTCTTGCTAGTGGTAGGTGATGTGTGATCCATTACTTAAATTATGTCACTAGGCAATGAATTCTTCAGAGGGGGAACTTAAAGTTTTAATAATCATGTTTAGAGAAGCAAGTGAGAAGTTGTAATTATACTGATATCAGGAGCAAGTAAAATTCACCTACCTATCTTTAATGTTAACTAACAGCTTATCCGACATATTCTGATTCTTAAAGAGTTAAAGTGTCAATAACCCATTTCATAATGCATTCATACTTGACTAGACTTACATAATCGTTTCTCAAATAAGTTAATACTCATTAATAAACGGAAGTGTGTAGTCTTTATAAAAAGCATATCTTTTTCTTTAACATCCAAAGGCAAACACTATTGTGCCAATTCATTAACAACTTGCTAACTACTCACTAAAAGATAAATTGGTGCCAGTTGCAATATCAACATTAGATATTACTTTCTAATAACCGTTTAACAAGATACTAAAAAGTCGGCTATGCTGATAAATTTGATTGATCAACACAAGGTTTTCTTATATTCAGTGAAGTAAAAGATCCAACCTAGGATTTTTCAGTAAATTCTTCCCACGTAGAAGGGACACTAATAACAAGGACATCGACAGTGACCTACACTTTATCTTGTTTCATCAAAGGTTCATAAAATTGGACTACTATTTCTTTCTTTAATCAAGCTACTTTATTTGATGGGAAGTTTTAACTTGTTTCTTTCGAAAGCTTTTCAAAACAGGTTCCTATTGCCCGGCAAGAATGACTATACTCAATTCATGAAAAAAGGCAGAAACTAAAGACAAATAAGTCGTTACAGAACTGGGCACCAACAATTATGCAAGTGATAGTACATATACTTACATTTGTGATGCTCTTTGGCCATTGCAAGTTCCACACCAGAAACCGCTGAAAATACTGCAAGATCATCATAACTATCAATCAATCGATCCGGTGAATGAATAGAGCCATGAAACTTGTACAGAACCCCAAAAGAAAACTTGATGAATTCTCAATCGAATAAATTGTCACCAAAAACAACCTAATATCGTCTTAAGAATCCATCTTTATTTCGTAAAACCGAGAAATGAACTGATAATTGATAAACTGATTTCAAAAGCCCATAACTTTAATCTTAACAAGCAAAACACCAATCAATTAAAAATTAAATAAAAAACATACCTGAAAGGGCAGGAGTTAGAACACCATCACCAATGACCATACAAGCTCCAACAAGAGCCAACACAAGCAGAAACCTCTGCAAAACTCTATGTTTCTCCAAAGTAGATTTAAGGCTCGACCCAAAAGAAGTCAGGGCTAACTTAGGTATTTCCTTTTTGTAGCTAGACAGTTCTTCATCAACTAACTGACAATTAGGCAATGAACTAACCCTAGCATGTCTGCAAAGCAAGGAATACAATGCAAATGTGCCTCCTTCACCATTATCATCAGCTTTTAGCACAATAAACACATATTTCAACAAAGGGACTAAAGTCAAAGTCCAGAAAATAAAAGAAAGTGTCCCAAATATTTCTTCATTGTTCTCTGAATGTTCAATATCTTCTGCAAAAGTACTTTTGAACACATACAAGGGTGATGTACTTAAATCTCCATAAACAACACCCAAACTTTGATAAGCCAATGTCAAAACTGCCTTCCATGACTGTTTCTGTAACCAAAAAAACAACAAAATCAAATGGGTATTTTTCAAGAATCTTTGTATAAAAAAATAACATCATACCCATCTCACCTTTATATGATTCTTATCAAACCCAGTTTCCAGATCCATTGTAAGTTGCTTCAAAACAATAAAGATGCCACCTTTATCTTGATTAGCCAATGACCCATTGAGGGAAAGTAATCTAATTGAGTTGAAACTGCAATTTAATGGCTAAATGTTGATACAAAAAGGTGGAAGCAAAGAGTTGAGTTAATTAATTAATTAGTTACCTAAAATGTTGAGAAGCACCCACCCTAGTTAAGATTAAACAATTCTACATTCAATAAAATACTCAGAAGTTGGCTGCTTAGCACCAACACAGGATAATTTACAGAAAAATATATAAAAGAATGGATGGAGAAAATGAAATTATTAAAAAATAATGTGAATAAAGTGCTCAAATAGCAGTTGAACTAACATCAAACGACAAACCAAACACGAAAAGATAAAAAAACAAGTGCTTAATTGGAGCTTAAAAACTGTATTTTTTAATAGTACTAATTGCGTGATGATATGGAAGAGTGCGTGAGATTTTAGTGAGAGAGAGATATATGAGCAAAAAAGATTTTTTTATTTTTATTTTTTTTTATTATTATTTATATTTGTTTTTACGTTTTTAGTAGTAAATCTTTTGCGTTTAAGATTTCATCGGTTATTGTGTCACATAAAAATTTATGTTCTGGATATTTCTATTTGACTACTTTCTGTCTGTATAAGAAGTTATTTTGATGTTAGTAAATAACAAATTAAATTTAATAAAAATGGTTTTGTAGAGGGTTGAAACTTATTAAAATGGGTCAAATCAGAAAATGGTCTCAACTAACACGTTTGTGTAAAGGGGGAGGACACATGTTCGTTACCACAAGAATTGGTATTTTTCTTGTGTTGTTGAGTCACGTATACTTTGCTAAAAATTTGTGATTTCTCTAACTTTATTGCATTGATACATGTGACGATAGAATTTTTAGACACATGCTTCGTTGTAGACAAAAATATTGTAATTTATTTATTCATATAATTAAGATACTTGTTATTTAATATATTGTATGTATTTTGTAATGTAATCAGGGGCGGACGTAGAGGGGGTATGAGGGGCAGCTACCCTCTAAAAAATTCAAATCATGTAAAAAAGAATTTTTTTTATGAGTATTTATGATATTTCAGAAGTTTTATCCCACGAAAACATGAACAAGTAATTTCAAAAAAAAAAATTGTCCCCCTTACTTCTTAATCCTAACTCCGCCCTGAATGTAACAGCTTGTAAATATGAGATGTGTCACTTTATATAGATGAAATGTAAATGAATCTATCATAAATTACATATTATGTATCATAATAGAAAGTTTTATACTTTTATACACACAATGTAAGACCGAGTAGCTGGATACATATCAAAAACAAAGTCGATTGCATTTTTAATTATTTATCTTCTTTTTTTAAGATTAATGTTGCAAATCACGTTGATACTTGTGGCTTTCATCAGAGTATATTTTAGAAATTTTATATTATGTGTTTTGGTGTACATAAATTGACTAGTATATTATTAGCAAATTTGGTAAAACCTAACTCATGTCATAAAATCATTCAATAAACATATATACTAATTTTTATTGCATTTGATTATAAGAATTGGTAACGAGTCCTAAAAACTTCCTTTAAGATGTTATGACATTTCTAAAAAGTATGTACTTTTAAAATAACATATTATATGACATCTTAATTTTAATTTATCCTCCGCAATTTTATTTAATGTACACTTATTTTATGTACGTTCAAACATCTCAATGAAAGTCACATTCGTTAAAAAACCCCTTCAATCATAATATATATATATATATATATATATATATTATTTTATGTACGTTCAAACATCTCAATGAAAGTCACATTCGTTAAAAAACCCCTTTAATCATAATATATATATATATATATATATATATATATATATATATATATATATATATATATATGAAAAAGGATTTTAGGGAGAGAAGAGGGAGAAAACTTTTTTGTTACTATGATTCATTATATTTATTTGAGATTCAGTTTTTTTATTTTAAGATTCAAAATTTGAATATCTACAACTTGTGAATGATAACAACAAAAGACTAAATCTTATTAATAAACTATAAATAAAGCAATAAAAATGTAAAATTATATTAATAAATTTACAATAAAATATTGAATCATAGTAATAAAAAACTATTCTCCCTATTCTCTTCTTAAATTTCATTCTTTTTCTATATATATATATATATATATATATATATATATATATTATATAATATTAAAGTATATACTATAAGGTGTAGACCTTAATTGGAGATTCGAATGAATGAGCTAACAAATTTTGTTGTTTCGAGATATTTGAAAAGCAAATTTAGATTAAATTACGTGTACAAATATGTATAAACAAGTAACTATCTACGTGTAATTTATGTAAACTTTTTCTGAAATCTACAATTTCATAGAAAAAAATAGGTCAGCAAACTTTTTTTTAGGCACTTGTTTTCATAAATAAAAAATCAATTTTGTGTTAAAATAAAGTTACCATGTTTTTATTAATATTTGGCTGATTGAGTTTTTTAGATAATTAATTGTATAAACATGAGTCGCCTTGCGCGCATACACACAAAAACTCGTAGCTTTTAATAGTAAATTTGTCAAAAAACAATATACAACAAATGAATAATTTTTTAATTATATTCGTTACAATAAAAAGAGAAATCAAGTATAAATGGGGTTAACATCATAACAAAATCGTCAACTAATAAAATGTCACGATTAAAACAAGCGTCACAATCGATGAGATATCATAAACCACTTTGAGATTATATTTATTTAAATATACAAGAGTTATTATAAACTACATTACAATATATAGCAATTAAATTTCATCGAATAATGTTAAAAAAAATCGGATAAGTCGTTTACTACGGAGTATATTTTATTTTATATACTTAGTTAATTTATAATTAATGTAACAACAAAAAAACATAATTTAAGTTTACAAATATTATGTACATATATACATATTAGATTAAAGTATTGTATATAAAATTTCATTATTATAGGTAGAAGGAATAAAAAATGTACTGTACGAGCTGGTATTTATATTTTATTGTCGGTCGGCTTGTATACGTATCTTATTTGTGAACCCGTCGTCACACAACACGGGAACCAAAATACATAAATTACGGAGTATTATTTTAGTTTATAGCTTTGATGATTCTCTATTCCAAAGGTCCCCCCTATTGACTTTAACTACCATTTATAACAATATACTTAATTATTAGGGCATTATTTATTTATTATTGTTAATAAATTACTATAACAAGAATATATTAATGTTAACTTAACATGATCTATATATTTCATTGGCCAATAAATCTTTTTCTTTGTACTAATGGGACTTCATCACACATTAGTAGCGAACATTAAAACATGTGAAAAGAATACTAGAAGAAACTTAGAATAACATGTGAAAAGAATAGTAGAAGAAACTTATAATATCTAAATTCATAACATTATAGGGTGTTTGGATTAACTTATTTATAAGCATTTATGATTTTATGTGTTTAAAAAATAAGTATGTGATCGCTTACTTATTTTTAAGTACTTATTCCTTAGTAATAAGCAGATAAGCAGTTTTCAGAAAAGTGTTTAAATCTGCTTATATGCTGTTAAAATAAGCAAACAAGCAGATAAGTGCTTATTTAAGCTAATCCAAACATCCAATATAAGTGATAATTTTATAGTTATGTTTGTTATGTCTACTTATTACTAATTGCTATTATATTGGACCTCAATAATGGAAATTGGAAACATGAATATAGTTAGATATATTAAAAAATAATTAAATAAACGTTTCTACTCCGTATTTATTTATAGCAAGTAGATCTATACTATTATATAATACATTTAACAGTCTCTCTCCTAAAAAATTTTAAGACTTAATAAAGTGGGTCCCACTTACAACTTATTTTACACTAACTACATTTTTCATCAATAAAATATTAAATCCGCTCACTAAAGTCTTTTTTATTGGTTAAATATCAACATAGACACTTATAATCAGACATCTCAAAATAGTAATGTAGACATTTTAAATGGGACGGACGGAGTACGTACAATATGTTTTTATTTAAAAACATTCATTCGCACATCCACCCATCGTCACCACTTTCACCACTGCATTGCGCGGGTATAATGCTAGTATATGTAATTTGCGATGGTCGGGATGACAAGTTAATGGATTGACACGTGAAGTGTTGATCTACTTGGCAGTTAGACAAATGACAAGACAACTGTCTGTTGTGGTTTTTAATCTGGATCCACTCCGCTTGACCGATTTCTCGGAGTCGGAGGAGGATCTCTGGTGTATGGCTGAGCTGATATTAGACTCATACGAGTTGACTCACCCTAAGACCACTCCCAACAGGTGACGTAAACTGACACGTCAGTTGGTGTCACATCAGCGCCACATCATCTTTTTTCAAAACTGACACAAACTGACACTCCACTGCCTACAGTTAACATCACTTATCTTTTTTCTAAGCCCCACACACTAATTTCTTTAATTATTTAAAACACAAACATAAATAAAATATTTTCATTAAACCTAAAAACAATACATTAATATAAAATAAAACGTTAGAATTCCAAAAAAAAAAAATTGAAAATTAAAAAGACAACTAGTCGTCTACTCTGAATCGTCTGAACCCGCTTCGTTTTCATTTTCGTTGTCGTATTCGTTCGAATCGTTGACTTAAACTGAACCCGATCCGACTTCGCGACCAAAAACTGTTTTATAATCATCCTCATAATTATCGACCACCGTTTTTCGCACCTCCTCTAGCATCCTTTTTTCTTTGCCTTTAAGACCCTTTGGTATTTTCTTATATAACATTTTCCACGATTTAACTACAAATCACTGATTTTCACGTCGCGCTAAATCAAAATCTTTGAATAAAGATCTCACACCTTGTCGTTTCATTCTTATTTAAGAATCATGCCGCCTAGACGACAAACATACACTCAAGCTGAGCGTGACCAATTCGCTGATCAAAGAGTGGCTGAGGCTCTAGCTACTCGGAACCAAGCAAAGCCCTGCACTTATAGGGATTTTCTGAGGTGTGAGCCGCCAAACTTCGCTAGGACTGAAGGGGCTATCGGATTAATCCGATGGATCGAGAAAATGGAATCTGTATTCTACATTTGCAACTGCCCCGATGACTGCAAAGTCAAGTACGCCACATATACCCTCCAGGATGATGCCTTTACCTGGTGGAATTTCTACGCCCGAACTGTAGGAATCGACACCGCTCACGAACTTCCGTGGGAGGAACTGAAACAATTAATGAGGGACGAGTATTGTTCCAGTGAGGAACTACACAAACTCGAGGACGAACTTTGGCACCTCACCGTACAAGACAACGATATCATGACATACACCAATCGTTTTCACAAACTGGCACTCCTTTGCCCAACCATAGTGAACCCTGAAAGCCAACGAATTAAAAGGTACATCTAGGGACTCCCGATGTGTCGCACCCCCAAAACACGTGGCAGCGGAAGTGGGAGGTGTCACGGGGGCGCCGACCAAATCAAATATCACAACACAAAGATCAAAGCAAACGACCTCTATATGAGACGTTTGAAAATATTACATTACCATAATTCAAATGTTTACAAAATAAATCTGGAGTTCGCATGACAAAAGTAGAATTACATAACTATGATTCTAAAATATAGTGAATGCAATCTAGTTCTTTGATGTTTGAAAATGATGCGACTCGATCTAAGCTATCCATAAGCTTCCTATTGCGGTGGGTTACCAGAGAAATACATACTAAAAGGTCAACATAAAGTTGGTGAGTTCATAGGTTTGTTAAGTAATCAGTTGCTAAAATGATCCACAAGATTTCACAAGTTTTGCATCATTCGTCAATGATAAGTAAAAGTATCGTTAGCCAACGACAAGTAAAAGTATTGCATACAGCAATATAAGTATACCATTTGCATGAGTCTCATAGTCAAGCTTAACGTTGTTTACCTCCGGTAAGTGTACTAATCCGATACACTTCTAAATCACAAGTAATACTGCGCCCGTGGGTTGGCTAGCGCGACTAGCCCGGACGAGGTTTGTCAAACCCTGATGGTACCACCCAATAATGCTCACGCACAAATTTTAATGACTATGATAAGTAGAGGACTTTAGTGGATTATTCAGGTCTCATGCAATCCGTACAAAAAGTTGTTTCCAGTACTTGTGATCATAAACCAGTTTATAAAACAGTTGTATGTATTCTCACCCTAGTGAAAAACAGTAAAAAGGGGCTATGAAACTCACCAAAGTTGAGCAGGTAGCAAGAAATATCAAATATTAGCAAGTAGTGGGTGTTCTCGTTCCCGTGTGCAACCTCCTAACGCCCTAAACGTATGAGGTTGTATAAGTAGATGTCTCAAAAGACCATCTATAGCGATTGTATAATTGGGGGTTAACGTCTACTTAAGCCAATCGGGTAGGTGGGGGTTTTATGTCCACTTAAGGCTAGTTCATCAACTAGTATGTCCAAATAGTAATTCAAGTTCGTTTATCGAAAACGTGTACGACCCGTTGGTGAAAGTTTATAATAAAAATCTTAAATCAATATTATTATGTGTTGTTTCATCGTATACTTTCCAAGTATATGTTTCGTGTGTTGTATTGCATACAAGTATTTAAGTTGTGTGAGTTCGACACTTAGTGTGAAACTAGTTTTGAAGTTTCTGTTTTAGGCGTCACTTAGGGGCGTCACTCTGTGCGTCACTTAGGGGCGCCACTCAAGTAAGTGTCGCTATAGGCGACACTCGGTTGGTTAGCGGCACTAGGTCAAGTGACATTAAATGTGATTTTTAAATTGGCAGCGTCACTTGGGGTAGTGACGCTATAGGCGACACTTGGTTCAGGCGGCACTAAGGGTAAGTGACGCTATATTAGGCGTCACTTGGGTAAGTGTCGCTGGTAGGGCGGCACTTGTGCCTGATCAGATTTTTAACTTTTAATCCAAGTGTTCTAAGTGTCGATTTTTCATTCGGGAAACTTTCCAACATTAGTTTTTGGTCCAAGTTACTAACTAAGTCACCCAAACTCATTTTTGCTACCATTTTTCAAATATAGTAAGTTTTTCGAAATCGAGTTTCTTTTGTTGACTTGGTCAAACTTACTCGGTTTGACCCGAAACTTTTACCCAACCCAATTATCAGTTTATAGAGTCCAAATAAATTGTCGGTTCGTGTCCAAATTCACCAAGAGTGTCGGTTCTTATAAAAGTCCCAAATCTTCAAGATTTCACATTTTCGACTTTTGTCGGTTTATTTCACCATGTGTCTTACATATTTCTGGTCCAAATCAAGTCTCACAAACTTTACCAACTGATCTTCTATGTGTTTAGTGTCTAACATATGTTTCCTAAGAGTTTTAAGTCCCATTATCATACAGAAACAAAATAAATGGCCATGCATAGCTCAGATTCTGTTTTTCACCCAGACCAGTCCCACAAATCGACCAATAGAGAAAAACGTGTACGTTTCTGGAAAAAGTGTAAAACATGAAAGTTGTAAATCTTTTCAACACGCAATTTTTTTAAAAAAATGCATCTTTTAACTCTTCCTAGAACTCAAGATATGACGTTTTTAGTGTGCTGTGATTTTCTGGACAGATTATGTATCTTTGTGTATAAATTCATAAAAACGTATTTTAAGCTTATATTTGGACATAATCTTGTTAAATGAGCTAATAAACATTAAAATCAGTGGTATGTAATCATAACAAAAGAGGTTTTGATGATCCTTACAAAGAATGATGAAGAAGCAAAGATGGGGAAAGATGAAGATGGTGGTGATGTTCTTGAGTTTTGCTCCTCCTTGTTCTTGATGAAGATGATGAATGATGGTGGTGTAAGAGTGGTTATGGGAGGTGATTTGGGGCTGAGATTCTCAGCTGAGTTTGAAAGAGGAGAGAGTGTTTGAGTGAAAGGAAAGATTGAGTGTAAAGTGGAAATGGAAGAAAAGGTGCCCTTGCATGTATTTGGAGTGGGTGAAGCTTAAGGCTATCATCATTGGATTTTGCATGTGAAATGAGTGGGGAGGGGGAGGGATGGCCGGCCCATAGGGGGCCCCACAAAGGGTATTTTAGTCATTTCTTGTTTTATCCGATTTGTGCTTCGCGTGGTGTTCGTTTTCTCGTTCGGTTTGGTGTTAACCGTTTAATATGCGTTTTTAAGTAACGATTTAAATTTTAATATTTTCACTTAAAGTATTCATTCTAAATACTTGAAAAACATTTATAAAAAATGATTCGTTAATTTAGTGATCTCGATTTGCGCATTCGTTGTACGTATTCTAAATCGCGTGACGTTTTATTTGGACGTTTTTCGTTATCGTTTAAAGACACGATATATTAATTGATAGTTTTACACTAAATAATATATTTTAGATTCAAAAATGTATTTTGACTTTCGTTCGATTGTCGGGCGCATTCTGCGCGTTTTCGTTACGTTTGAGACGTTTTAATTGAAACGTCTAGGTTTTTCGGGTATTATTTATATTAAAATAATAATAATATATGATAAATAACTTCTAAAAATAGATTTAAGTTATTTATAGAAATGTTTTCACCAACGTCGTATTTTATATAGCGTCGGACTCCGTCCGGTTGTTTTGCACAATTTCACCAAATTGCGTAAGCGTAATTACAACTAATTACGTAGCGTAATATAAATCAATTACGGAGGTGTATATTCACATAAAATATACAAATAGTTACAAATAATTACAAGTATTTAGCCTAAAACTAAACTAAACACACGTAATTAGGGTTTCTAGAGGGTTAATTAGTAACCCTAAATCGTCGTGTGTCACACGATGCAAATTGAGGGAATGGTCACCGCCTCTAAACCCGCTACCATTCAAGAGGCTGTTCGCATGGCCCACAGGCTCATGGCACAGGTGGTTCGACGCGGAACACCTGCAACCGAAAACAATCAAGGAAAATAGAACGGAAATTCCAGCACTAGTCATAACCCAGCAAATCACCCTAAACCTTTGAGGTCCTACGCCATCGAACCTAAGGAAAAATGAGGCTATGCGGGGAATAAACCATTTTGTCACGGCTGTGAACGTCATCATGATGGTTCATGTGATTTACCCTGCGAAAGATGCCAACGATTTGGACATAAAATCTGGGACGGCAGAGTTCCTGCCAATTCCGACTCTTAGAGGATATGCTTCAAATGTAGCGAACCCGGGCATTACAAAAAGGATTGCCCAAAAAGGAAACGCAAACTCACCTGATTAGCTCCGAGTGAACCGAATGAATCTCCAACAATAATGTAGGTACATCCCTCCTCGAAAACACAATCCTTCGATTTTAGTTTACGCTAAGCGTGTACTTTTACCCCCCCGATATCACTTTTATCGATTTAATGCCGAGCGCATCATAGGGCTAGTTAACCTAGGCCCATGTAAAACTCAAAGTTTGCTTTCAGCAGACTGATCGACTGAACGTTCACCAACCACTTAGTCCTGATAGGACTAATTTCTAAACAATCACCATGTGACAAACTATCTAGTCCCGAACGGACTACAATGTTAACGGTTACCTAGTAGCCACGACATTATCATACCTTGAGTAAACGATATAGTCAGAATGTGACTACAATGATAAACTGTGACACAGTCATGGATTGACTTCTTTTCAACCTCGTCATAGACATGGTATGCCTACAATTTGTTCGACAAACCTCTCGTACGTACATGTCTCCCCAGACCCCACGCGACCACGACTTCACTCGAAATTTCAGGACGAATTTTTCTTAACAGGGGGAGTATGTAACACCCAGTCAAAAAGTACAATTTTCACGCTCAATTTAAACTTTAAACATTCGTACTTTGTACGCACCTAGAACCAAAGAATTCAAAATTTCATATATATGTAGATATATATAACGCAAATGATATTTATTTATTTGGAAAACATTTAAACACATTTCGTTTTATTTAAAAATGTGTTTCACTAAGCTAAAACCGCACGAAAACATGTTATAAAATTTTAACACAAACATTTTATTTTTATAAAATGTTTCAACTCAAAAATATTTCGAGAATATATAAATGAATTTTTGAAATTTAAATATAATTCATTTTGCGATCGGGTACAAAAACACAGACATTTTGTACTGTGGTTGGAGACCACAGTCCCACAAATTGGGGATCTGAGTTTTGACAAAACCCAAATCCCCTTCCCATTTCCACCTCATTTTCTTCTTCTCCCCTTCCCATCTTTTTCTCTCTTCTTCATCATCAACAACAACAACAACAACAACAAATAATCATCATCTTCACCCATTCATCATCATCATTTTCGGCATCAACAACAAGAAGATCAACAAGAACAGCAGCGAATTGCCACCATTGATATCGCGTAAAAAGTCATGTTTTTACTACCGATATCTCTCTCATTCTGGAACAATTCTTGGCATTTTAAACTCAAAAATAGTACAAATCGATGATATTATGCCAATATGATCAAAACAAAGTTGCACGACAAAAATCAAGCAACACGAATGAAAAACGAAGATTCCACGCACGCTTGAAGATTCAAGGCATCAAAACGAGATTTTAAGACAAAAGTTCCCATCATCAATATCCATCTCACCCAAGGTGTTCGTTTTCAAATTACAAATCCAACAGAAGAAAAATCAACAAAAACGGATAAAGAATGAAGATTCTACTCCCGTCGGAAGATCCAAATGATTCGTACGCAATATCTAGAGATATGAAACATATTTTTAGGATATCTTTACATCAAAGTCTTCGTTTTTGAATTACGAATCCAACGCAAAAAGAATCAACGCAAACGGACACATAACGAAGAAGATACGCGCGAATTAAGCAACGCAGCGAAAGACGACGGACCAGGGCGGGTGGCAGCCGGCAGCCAGCCGCCGCCGGCCTGCTGGTGGGCGGCGCCGGCCTGCACCCCCCGTCTCTTTTGAACTTTTTCGTCCTTGCTCGTACTTGGTGCACCACCTTTCGCTACTTTTTTGTACCTGGTGCACCACCTTTCGCTACTTTTTCGTACCTGGTGCAACACCTTTCGCTACTTTTTCTAATGTGAGCCTAGGGGTGCTAATGTGAGCCATATTTTCCCTATAAATACAGCCCCTAAGGCTTCATTTTCGCACACACCATTCTTAGAACAATATACTTCTCTTAAGATATTGCTTCTACTTTCTTTCTATTTTCTTACTAAAAATTAGTTTTAGGCTAGTTTAGGAGCTTATTTAGAATAGAAGGAAAGTACGGAATGCATTGTAAATCTTCGGTGTAAGCTTGGAATTGTGTCAATTAATTCAAGTCTACTTTCTCCCGCATTTAATCCTGGTGCTTTCTAATCCTTATCTATCTTAATTAATTACGTTTATATTGATTATGCTAGATTTAGTTATTGCCATGATTATAGAGTAGTATACTTGTTGTGTTTGCTTGCGATGTAGTTAATTAATTATGGGATGATTTATAATTAAATATTAAAGATCGGTAGTATCGCTTTGATCGTCTTATTGCATGTTCTTGTTTGATTGTTGCCTTAGGATCATCATAGTGGTAAAATATAAACGGTCTTAATTATCGTAAAGTAATATGATGGCCCCTATTCGACTGTTACTCGATATAGTACTGGAAACACTTCAAGGTGGAGTACAAATGTATGGAAGTCGAGTAACGACCGAAGGTAGTTATATTACGGAGTAACATATAAAATGAGAAACCTAGTTTAATTAACCTTTCTAAATAGACTTTTAAACTTCAATTTAATCTATCGCCTTTTCACCAATAAACGTGATTACAACGCCTTTTTAACGACGTCCAATTAAAAGGTAGTCAGTCATCTGTGTCAATATAATTTGTCAAAGGTATGAAACTATAGAACCACAAGGCTACATGGGAGATTATCATAGGACAAGACATGGTCAAGGTTTGAAGTGGCGGAACCACTTTAAGTGAGGAACGCTGTGGATAATTAGGGGATTTATTGGGTAGTCTTAAGCAAGGGCTGGTTTAAAGTCATTAATGAATTTTTTAAATACATGAATCTGTCAGGATGACGAGGAATCGTTATATGATTCAGTTATGTCTAGTACCTTAAGATTTCGCTCCCGTTCATATGAAAGTATTGTTAAACCATAATTAAAGATTTTGCTTATTATTCTAAATACTTTGTAATGTTACCATAACCTAGCTCCCGGTAAGACATATTGATGGGATTTTAATTAGTAGGGAATCTAGTGTTTACATACAAGTATTCAAGAATGATAATTAACAAATGTCTTTCAAAACAGTTTCTCCAAACATCATCCCATAACTTAATTAACGAAATCTCAGCAAACACTATCTTTATTTATCTGCTTTTTCTTTTATTTTTATTTCGCTTTTATTTATTTTCCTAAGTTAATAGAAAAACCAAAACTCCCCCACTATTTTATAAACCCTTCACTAGTTTGAAAGCCCTCATCTGCCACGCCTTAGTTTCAATTCAGTCGGTTTGAAAAACGACTCTAGGTCATACCTACCACTTGCTCACCCTTAGGATTAGTATTGTTAGGGAAAACTTAGGCCCCGCAATTACAAATTTAAAACACTCCACTGATGCCCACCGCCGGTAGCCGGTGCAACGACAAGGGTTGAAATCCTTACCGACCGCTGGTGGCGCATCAAGTTTTTGGCGCCGCTGTCGGGGAACCAACTGTACGATCCTTAGGCATTAAGACGAACTTACTTACTAATGAACCTTTAGGATTTCTTAGACCCCTATGTCTTTCTTCCTTTACCACTTTTAGAAATGACCACCCCTATCCATTCAACTAGTCAACCACCTGCCAATGAGACTATGACTGCTGCATGTATAACTCTGGCTGAAGACTCTAAACCTTTGATTGAAGGTCGAGGAGGACCAATCGTCTATCCGGAAACCGATAGAACTTCATTTGAATTAAAGTCCCATATTGTTCAGTTAGTCCAAAACCTCTGTCAATTTCGTGGCCTACCAAATAATGATCCAAACTCCCAACTTGACAAATTCATTTCCTTATCCAACTCCTTTAAGCCGATTGGGGTTAATCAGGACATAGTCTATCTATACCTATTTCCCTATTCACTCACTCTCAATGCACAAACCTGGTTTGAGGAACTAGAAATCAACTCTATAACCTCTTGGGTAGAATTAGCAACCAAAATTTTGGCCAAATATTTTCCCCCATCAAAACAAGCCACGTTTAGGTCCAACATCATAAACTTCCGCCAAGTGTATGATGAATCAATCTACGATGCATGGAAACGCTTTAAGGGATTGCTAAAGAAATGTCCAAATCATCATTTTGAGAGCTCAGATCAATTGCGCATTTTCTACAATGGTCTCTTCCCACATCACCGTCCTTTACTTGATACCGCCTCTCGAGGCAGTTTCATGAATTGTACGACCGATGACGCTTGGAGCCTTATTGAGAAAATGACAATACACAACCATAACTGGAACAGTGAAAATCACCCCTCACTAGTGAATTCACCTACTACAATCGGGAATGAAACTATCAAAACCCTCACTCAGCAAGTGGAAGAACTAACCAAAGAGATCAAGGAATTTAAAAGTAAAAAACAACAAGTTTGTCAAGTTCAAACCTGCCTTAATTGCGCTAATCCGAACCACTCAGCCCAAATTCCTCAGTCTCATCTAACTTCACCCAATACTAACCCTTCTCTTAACCCACCTAGGAATAGCCCACTAACTTACTAACCTCAACCTTTGGAACCCTCTTCCTCACAAATCTATAGTTTTGACGACACCCTGATATAAGTCATTCAAGGACTCTCAGCTAGACAAGACCAAACTGATATCATCTTAAGAGATCATTTGACTCTGTTAAAAGCTTTAGAATCCCAATTAGGACAATTAGCACCGCGTATAAACGCTAAACCTTAGGATAGTCCAACTAGTTGCCATAAGGAGGCTTCCTATATTCAAGACTCTCAGGTAGCACATAGCCCACCTACGGTTTCTTCTCCGGTGAAGGAACTACCTATTGTCCCATCGACAATAGATTTAGAGTCCACACCAAATAGGAAAATAAACATTCCATTTCTGGCTCGTCTTAAACAACGACCCGACAAACTTAAGTCTTTTAAGCTTGATAGGAAATTCCTAGATACCGCCTCTGAAGTTCACTCCAAAAAGTACTTCAGAAGACTTCTTACAACCAAGGATAAGGTAACCGAAGTACCCAATATCCCGCTAAACGAGGAATGTTCAGCTATCTTGAAAAATACCATTCCAGAAAAAATCGGAGATACCGGACGTTTTACTCTCCCATGTTCTATCTACAATTCAGGCATCATCTGTTCTCTTGCCGATTTAGGAGCTAGTATTATTCTTATGCCATACTCGCTTTGCAAGAGGCTTGAGTTAGAAAATCTTCGACCTACCAAAATGACCATACAGCTTGCTGACCACTCGGTCAAACAAGCCACGGCTAGGAGTACACGTTAGTAACATACGTTAGTATAGATTCCTTATGCTAATACAAAACAACTAGGTGATTATTAGTCATACCTAGACTTATTGCGATACAACTAATATCTAAGTATTGTAAATACATATTTAGGTACAATAAATCACTATCATATGTACATGATACCCTATTAGATGTGTTTGTTAACTTGATACATACATATATATATATACACACACACACAGATATATATATATACATACTCATACTCTACCTCGAGCACTTGGTGCCACACACAACTTACTTATGTATATTAATATATATACACTTATACAAACACGATTACATTAGTCAGGCATGTCGTAGTACTGCTGACTCTCATTTACTCAAGTCTGGCATATCGTAGTACTGCCGGCTCAATTACATACATTGCTTGCGAGCAATCTGGTCGATGCCATATGGGCACAAAACGATGCCATGGTAAAGTGGGCACAAAACGATATCACGGTATTGCAGTGGGCACAGGTACGATATCGCGGTAAAGAGATACACTCGATGGATGGGCGAGCTTATGCTCGTGATCCACACACACATACGGATGGGCGAGCTTATTCTCGTGATCCGCACTCATTCACGGACGGGCGAGCTTATGCTCGTGATCGACACTATTAACGGATCGGCAAACTTTCACGCGAGGCCGTTAACTCAATATTTGACTAAATACTCAATCATAGTTCGTGGGACTACAATTATGTTGTTGGATGCAACACGCTATGCCAGGTGGCACATCAATTATTACACAACATCATATGACGTGGTCATACAATTACCCGATAGTCCTTAAGCATGTATTGCCTCACATTGATAGATTACTTAATACCTGATAGGTATCCAGGCACGAAATACCTCAATGTTTATGTACTTAGGTATACATCACGGTCACTTGGGTATTAGATACCTTGTAGGATGTATACATATTGGTGTTACAACTTCAATACAATACATATCGAAATCGTAGATTTTGAACTACTTTTCAAAACATATAAGGTTTTATACTTTATGTTTCAACTGACAATCCTATGAACTCACCAGCTTTATAGCTGACTCGTTTTAGCATGTGTTCTCAGGTGCCCAGCAGGATTAGGATTACTACAAGCTTTGCTAGCTCGAGTCGCATGTTTTCAAACAACTGGATTTCTCGGCATAACTTTTGTATTACAAATTATGTATTGAAATTATTTTGCGAATTCGCAACTTGTATACACTTTTATTTTGGGAATGTATAACTATTTTCAAACGTCTCATTTAGAGTCGTTCATTATTTACCTTTGTGCTTGTGATATGTGATTTGGTAACACCCGACCCAACCGCTTCCGCAACCCGAAAATTGAGGGTGTTACAAACCCGAACTTTTTTGACTTTTTTTAGCTTTAGAACGGCCGGGAGGGCGACGAATAGGGTCATCTTGGAACAACCTTACCATGTTAGCCATAAGAGGTTCGGATGGTGGGTTAGGTTCGGGCTCACCAAGATTTATCGACCCGGACACGGGTGTTTTTTCGATCGTCGGTTGGTCATGACACCTTCATCTGTATATAACTTTGGATAGTATCTAAATATTTCCCTACACTTCACGTATATGAACCCCCGTCCTTGTTGGGACTTAAATAAATCGTGACACGCGTCGACAAGGTCTTTTTCATTCGCGTCGCTTGAACGAGGGTTGGTAACATGTCGGTGGATTGCAATGAACATTTTTGTATCGGAATGGATTTTATTCCATTTCCCGGTCAATTGACTCAAGGAACATTCTTTAAGTGCCACCAAATTGTAGTCTATTAATACTTTATCCCAAAAAGCTTCCAAGTTTTGTGAAATACCCTTCTTTGATGTTTCGGATATGTGGACCCAACGTTGCGATAAAATAACCGCCTCCTCGTCGAACCATTTAACTTGAACCCTTTTTACTTTCTTTTCACGGGCTTTGGGTTGACTTGGCTCGGCTTCAGCTACGGGCTCGGTTTCGGGTGGAGTGTTTATGTTTCCGAATTGTGGATAGTTAATTGGCGTTGGTGGAAATGGAGGGAAATCCGAGAGTGAATCTTGGGTTAAATATTGTGGGTTTCCAAACGGCGGGGGCGTTTGTTGAAATGGGGCGTATGGGGAATACCCGTGGTAGTTTTGGGGACGCCATACAATTGTTACGGTGTAGTGGGTGTTGTGTATGGTGAAAAGCCAGGTGGTTGATTAGGTGACGAGTTTCTCGATTGAGCGGAAGACGTGGCGGTCGGTGAAGTTGGATTGTGAGGAATCAGATTGTTTATTTAATTGTTCCACATATCAATTTCGGCTGATTGAGTTCGCCTCATTTTTGAATAATGGTTTGGTGTTTTTTTGGTGTTTATTTGTGGATATGAATGTTGTATTTTTGTACGAATGAATGTATTTTGAATGATAGTGAGAGTTGTGTTGTAAAATGGTTGTAGTGTATATATATAGAGTGAGTTTTGTGAGGGTTTTTTTTCACCTGTACTGTCTCGTGCCAACGGCTAGCCCAATGGATATATCGTTTTCTTTAATATGGTCGACCATTTGCAAGAAGAAAAAAAATGCAACCAACACGGGGTCCACTTTTCTTCCGTTCGTTGCTTCACCGACGCTCCCAACTGATGGGCTCAAACCGACGAGCCGTGCCTATGGTGCCAGTTCCGTTGGTTTGAGCCGATGCTCACCGATGGTGCCGTTGGCACATGTCTAATGCCATCTGTACACTGTTGTCAATTTATATTTTTGATTGTTATTGTTATTTAATTTTTTAATTTCTGAAAATGGAAACCTTTTCTTGAAACATAAGGAGTATTACGGACTATGGAGGAATAAAGATCATTTGATCATATCTAATAGTGATTAAAATTGACTGACACCGACTGAGTCACGTCAGCGCCACGTTAGTTTTTTCAAAAGCTGATTGAAACTAACGGACCCCTACCATCAGTGACTCGTCACTTTAATTTTTAAATCCCACATTTACCAATTTACCTTTAATATTATACACATACGAGAAAAAAGCAGCGAGGTGAAGTGACGAACCAGTACCATCAACGTTACTTTGTCGGTTGCAAACCGAAGTGAGCCGACGAACACCGCCATGAGTACTATTATAGTACATGAGGTTTTTGTTTTTATTTTCTTGAATTTATATATTTCTATTACATTTTTCGTATCGAGTTGGATACATTTTACAATCTCAAGTGTTTCTTGTTTGTGATAGACTGAGTAGTTTTTATATTTCTTATGTATAAAATAAAGAAGGATTTTGCTATTTGTAGCCTTGAGTGCTATGTTTAAGAGTTAATTCATGTTTTAAGAGGTGATAAATTAAGGTGGTTGAGATAAATTACATTCAGGGTGTGGGTGATTATTATTAAGGTGCATACATTCAATGCGTGTCTTAATTTCTTATTCACAACCTAAGAGCTAAGCCTAAGAGCTACGTATATCATTTATCAATAAAGAAATACAATATAATTGAAAAGTTGGGCTTGATTAATTTGGGGTTACCCTTTTTTTAAAGCATTTTCGATCGTCTACACAGAGGAAGAGAATATTGTTAAGGGTGGTGATATTTCCACCAAACTTTTTGATAAATCCACCATACTTGTGCATTAAACATTTGTACTGTACAAACAGTATATACACAGTTATGTTGGATTTATCAACAAATTTGATGGAATTTCATCACCCTATTGTTAAAGTCATTTTTTTAAGGAATTACTCTAAAAGAAATGCAACGTAATTTAAAAGGTTCCTTAAAGACTGCATAATGCAACATGGTAACTATATTTAGTACCATTTCGATGTACTCCATTTAGTAATTTACACCATCATTATTCCTAGTGATAGCATAACCCACTATAGTAAATTTTATAAATAAAAAAGAAATATAGTACATAATTAGCAAAAATAAAAAATTAGAACATGATGTTTTCAACTCTTTATTTTTTAATTAAAATTATATTTGTTACATTATGAAAAGTGTGAAAATGGTGCAACTTTTGAAATAATGAAAAGGAAATAGAATTGTTGGTGGGAAAAGGGCAAAAAGAGAAAGGAATTGCTTTATATGCACACTCACAACTCATGGGTGGAGATCACATTTGCTTTTCATATGAATGTTAGGTACCTCTCTTTTTTTCTCAACGTACTTATCAATCTTTACCAACTTTATTTATCTTTTTTTTACCTCCCTTTATATTTTTTTACACATATAACTAATCAAACCCACTAAAAGTATAACTTAAACCGTGCCATTTACCCTTATTTCATGTAAGCTGCAACTAAACTACATAACCGTGGTCATATAATCATGTTCATGCAACGATATAATACATGTTTATATATAATATCTTAAAGCGGGGCGGTGTATGGAGTCTCCTCCCCTCTCAGAAATCGATATAAGGTATAAGAAATTTTTATCAATGGAATCTTTTAATATTTGTCTTTACAAAATAAAGTGAAAAATCCCTCAAACAAAAATTAATTTTAAGTTCATTATCTTAATTTTTTTTCTCCTAATTTCGCAACTACATTTAAGGGTGTTCAAATGGATGGATCGGTTCAAAACCGATCCGTATACATGAATCCAAATGGATTATGGTTTCGAAAATATGAATCCGATCCGTCCAAACAAATTCAAAAACCGAACCCATCCATCCGAATTATTATTTGGATGGATCGGTTTGGTTTTTGGATATCCATACACATATATAGATATTTATTTATCTACTAAAAATATGTTAGATATTATAATTAACTTATACATAATGGATGGTTCCCATTTGAACCTCCCAGTACATATACATGTGCGTGTAATATAATAGTAAAACGCAAAATGAAACTATAAATTACTTACATATATAAGTAAACAGTTATGTAAACTATAAACTAACTATTATACTTGGATACATATAAAATATTAATAAGTTAGTAAACTATTTTGTATGTGCGTATATACATATACTGAATGAAAAATAAGTTTTTATTTGTTATTTGGTTTGTATGGATAATCCGGTTTGTAATTTACTAACCAAAACCAATCCGTGATCCAAAATAATAAGTTTAGTTTTGATCCGAACCGATCCAAAAATCCAATTATCTAAACCATATAGTTCAATCCGAATTATCCGATTAGATAATCCAGTTTTATCCGAACTGTGAACAACTAAAACTACATTACATGGTTGTCTACTTGTATATGAAAGCTAGATGAGATGGCATAGTTAGATACGTGATAATCTAAGCCACGTGTATCACTATTGACAACTAAACTGCTCAAGGTTCACTAAAACCTATACCGTTCACATCTTTGGCAAAATGTTTTAAATTCTAGAAATAGCTAGATAGTAGGCTACGTATATTTAACTTCATTATCGTGAGTTACTATTTTATTTATTTAATACTCCGAAATATACAAAATAAAAACCTTTGGTTGGGGACTTCGGGGTAATAACATGAAGAAATGTATGTAAACTATGAAATGCATATTATCATGTAACAACTTTCTTAAAAAAGAATTCAAAAGGAGATAATTTTACCTCATGAGAAGGGGGTAGTGCCGTAGTGGTGTCTCTTTCTCTTTTTGTTTAACTATAACTATTAATTGTAATAATTTAATCTTAGCATCACTTATGTTTATCTGTCACCGAAAAAACATTTATTTTTTGCAGATCACCGAAAAAACTTGAAACACGTAATCTATTTTATTTTATTTTTATATATTAGGAGAAAGTATATATACCTATTTATGGAAATACAAAAAAACATAATCTAGAAGTAGAAATCGGACTTGAAAGATCAAAATAAAATTAATAGCATTATAAATATAAGTTACCTAATTATAAGATTATGTATGAAAAATGCGTCAGACCAAGTAAACCAACTTTGACTATTATTCGAATGATTTTGCACATTAATTGTGGTATTGAATAACTCAAATCCATGACAAGTAGTATGTCGTATTCTTGTGAATTTGAGTATCTCCTTTAGTCATTGTCTTTCATCTTCCATGGTCGTGTTTTATTATTGAGGGGGTTAAAGTCACGAATCAATAAGGAACTTATATTTTGTACTGAATTAATAAGATAGTAACAAACTTATTGTATTACTAGTTACTAATGTATATAACGACCTTTTTATATTATTAATTAGAATTATAATAATCTCAACATATAATAATTTTATATATTGATTTCAACCCGTCAAGCCACTAAATAGTTACATATTTGAGTGGGACTAGAGTCAAAGTTTGAGTTAAAAGGTCAACGCAACAAATTAAAAGTAACTCATTAAACTTGATCCGTTTGACAAGAAACCAACCCACCAAGCTGAGATTAACCTTCCAAGTTCCAACTCACTAACACGTTTGACCAATTTATCTAAAGGGTTTACGAGGTTGTGCCCGGGTTTAGTACTTTCGACCTGTCATTTCGCCAACATCTTTATGAAATCCGATCGGCTACTAGTCATGTATTTTAAACTTGCTACCTTTGATGTAATACAATTTATCTCCACTACTCGGTTCGTGTTTATTAGCTGTCTACTATATTAATCAAGAAACTTCACTAATAGTGATAGCTAGAGAATGTTAATTTCATTGCGTAGAATTTTTAATTTGTTTTCATTTCTGATATTCTATTTCCCAATTTAATTAAAGGGGGGGTCATATTGCTAGGAATCACCCTATAATACCCGACGACGACAAGAAGAAAATGAAGCACATATCAATAATACTTGATTTATCAACCGAATAAGATATTATACATGAACGTCATATATAATATAAATTGTATATGGAATAATTAGCTAGTAGGTCTCTAATTGGCAACCTCAAATTCATTGAATGAAACTTCATCTCGTTCAAATCTTTGATATTTCTTCTCAAATATACCCTTGAATATTAATATGTAATATCACGTCATAATCATATCATATCATATATTTATATATTTATAAAGAGTAAATCAATTATTATATTTGTTATTTTCGTAATCATCAAAATACTTCGATTAATTATACATATTTAAATTCGATCACTCGTGTACATATATTATGTTATCCATCACTAAGATAGGATTTATGTAGGGTCCAATTAATCAGAAAATACAACTCGATTTGGTCATCTGGTATTTGCATATGGATTATGAAACATTGATTATAAAGTTATGAAGTTAAACAAGTAATTATATCATAATTTAAGATGATTAGAACACCTAGCTAGCTTGTACCTAAATTTGGATATGCTTTTTAGGTATTGTTGTTGAGTGTATTAGACCCGTCCCAATGGTGCATCGGTTCATTCGTCGGTATTCAGTGACGGAACTGACGCCATAGGCATCAAGCGTCTGTTCCTCATCGTCGGTGGAATACTTTGCTTTGGCGACAAGAAATTGAGTGAGGGTGGGGCATGCGTCATTTTTTTTTGTGTGTAACGGATGTAAAAATAAATAAAAAATAATAAAATAGCCGTTGAGAGCCGTTAAAAAAAAACATTTTTCAACCTCATTTTTACCCTATATATATAACCCCTTCAAACACCATTTTTCATACATCAACACCATTCATACACACAATTTCCATACATCTTAAACACAATTTCCATACACATTTTATACACAACTTTCATACCCAAATTCATACACATTTTATACACAACTTTCATACCAAAAAACACTTGAAAATTATAATGTCATCGTCTGATTCCGATAAAGAAGATTTGAATGCCGTCATGGCCATCCGCAATCCGATGACTAGGATAAATAATCTCGACGCAGAAGATTCGGATTCGGACGAGGATACCGAATTTACATATCGTATTCCACGAACAAGACGTTATTTACCTAAAGATCAGTTGGGTGCTGGACAACGTTTTTATCAAGACTACTTTGTCGAGCGCCTCACATTCTCTCTAGATTATTTTCGGCATCAATTTCGGATGAGCCGCTCATTGTTTATCCGTATATATCAAGGTATATTATCGTACTCTTGCCTTCCATTACCCCCTTACTTTACTTTTTTCATCAATGTCGAGACGTAACCGGTAAAGTTGGTTTTAATGTTTACCAAAAAGTCACGTCTTTCTTACGCCAATTGGCATACGGTTGTGCCGCCGACCCATTTGATGAATATTTATATATGGGTCAACAAATTTCTGATCTCGTTAGCTAGTTGTATTTTTTTCAAAGTAATGTTTTTTCTTTAGGATTTGTAGTTTTTATTTATTTATTTAATGTAATGTTTTTTTTAGGATTTGTAATGTTTTCATTTATTTAATGTAATGTTTTTTTAGGATTTGTAATGTTTTATTTTAATTAATGTAATATTTTTTTAGGATTTGTAATGTTTTATTTTTAATTAATGTAATTTTGTAATTTTAATGAATATGTTTTATTTAAATTTGTGTTTTAAATAAATAAAAAAATTAGTGTGTGTGGCCCAAAAAAAGAGAAGTGATGTTAAGTGATGTTCACTGTAGGCAGTGATGTGTTAGTTTGTATCAGTTTTGAAAAAAGCTGATGTGACGCTGATGTGGCACAAACCAAAATTTTGAAAACCGAGTTTAACCGGCCGGTCGGACCGGTTCAACCAGAAACCGAACCCCTTCCGGCCGTCCCAAAACCGGTTTTGACCAAGGTTTGACCGGTCAACGAATGAGCGGTTCGGTCAAAACCGGACGGTTCAACCGGGTTTTTGATATTTTTTTTTTTAAAATGATTTTGACCAGTTTTGGGGCGGTTCGGCCCGACCGGTTCGACTGGAACCGGAGCCCTTTCCGATCTGATTCGGTTTTCGGTTTTAAAAACATTAGCACAAACTGATGCATCATTTTGTGTTACCTGTTACGAGGAGTCTTACGACATTGAAGTTGACACACCACGAAAACTTGTTGTAAGCTCAGAACTTTATAAAATATATTTTGAGATGGATGATAAAAAGAAGCTAGAGAGATAAAAACTTCTTTATAAAAAAGATAATCAACTTTGCACCCACTATAATTTTAAAACATGAAAACATAAAGGATCTGAACTTTAATCAATTAACTAAAGAAACTACATAATTTTAATGTTATCTCTTTTTCAAAGCAAACATTTTTATTTCTCATTTTGTTATTAAACTTTCAACATTTGTCCAGATACAACGTATATATATATACCATAAGACCAAATTCATTGTTGGCATAGTAATGATCATAGACATACTGTACAATTATCGAATTAATTCAACATTGTAAGTTGTTAGGTATTTTTGTAGGTCAGGGTAAAACATAACGTGTGGAGGTAGTGTGAATGTTATAAGCAAATGTCGCATAGGTTTTAAACCTTTGAGTGTGAAAATTTAAGTCGAAGCGAAAGATCTCAATTACCAAGCAATAAATTCAATTTTTTAATTATGTATACTACTTAAATGGGAAGAAAATGTGAAATTACGATGTAAAATATTTGTATAAAGTTCCCAAGTCATTAGTAAGTATTCAATGATATCAAAATTTGTTTCTATCAAAAGTATAATTTATAATGCAAATTATATAGATGTAATTGACAACTTGATGTCATTTTCTACCACTATTAAACAGTATCACTCTCAACTAATAAACTTGCCAACCAAATAATCATTTATTCGTGACTACGACAACAAGTACTTAGAAAATGGCTAATTTTAAAATAACTAACATGAATCCTTTGTTGACCTAATAACAGGCCCAATACTTAAATGTACGGACTTCTTAATCTGTTTCATTACTTGTATCTTCTTAAATGCTAGAGTAATATTAATTTTGTTATTTGTTACTCCATTTTAAAACTAGTTAAATGATATCAGTAGGAAGCGTAATCGGAAACTTAGTTAGATATATTACACATAAATAGTCATTTTTTGTGCAATTCCAAATGTGAAGTAAGTCTTCGTATCCTATTGCTAAAACATACTACTTGAAATTCAAAGAGCTCGAACCATAGACCTTCTCAATAAAAAAACAAGTTGTCTACTAATTGAGCTCACGAAATGCTCCGGGCTATGAATGTAGAAAATAAACTGGATTTGTCCATTCGACTATTATTATTAAGTCGTTCATAAGTGTTTGGTAAAGTAAGAATTGCATTGCTCAAACAAATCTACATATACGGAGTATTAAATTGTTGGGATATATCTTATTTTATTCTTATACTAGTGTTAAACTCGTGCTATGTATGACTAAAAAATATAAAAACATAATACATAGATGATAAGATAAAACTATATACTTATATAAAATTATTTTTAGTTGATAGTCACCATAATGCCATTAAGACTTCGTATATAAAAAAGTAGAAGCTTGAGTTAAGTTTAACAATCAGTATAAGTATTTAGAGGCGCGTACACACACACATATATCCTTATAACTAATGGAGGTTCATCTCAACTAAAAATACATGTCTAATCAGTCATATACATAATTTTAATTGAGTTGTGTAATTGAAATAATTGGAACTTTGATTTTCCTATCTATCCATGAACCATGTATTAAGATTATAAAATAGACGAAGTCTAGATTAAAAGTAAGTTGTCATAAATTATTAAAGGTAATCAAAAATATATTCAAAGAGCTACAGAAAGATGGGAGGTTCCTCTCAACTAAAAATACACGTCTTATCAGTCACATACATAATTATAATTGAGTTGTGTAATTGAAATAATTATAACTTTAATCTTCCTATCAATCCATAACCTTGTATTAAGATTATAAAATAGATGAAATATAGATAAAAAGTAAGCTATCTGAATATAATTTATTAAAGGTGATAAAAATAATCAGAGCGCTATAAAAGGATGGGTGAAGATTAAGATGAATAAAACTTGAAAATTCTATTGTTTGATAAATGTTTCTTGGTCATAATCAAAGAAAGAAATTGATAACGGAATGCTATGATTTTGGGTTGTACCCAAAACTATATTACAGTTGTTATCCCATGACACATTAATTAAGTCGATTATAATTTAATTTTATGTGTTATATTATATAGCCTCTATAAATAATAACAAATTAAATTACATCCAAGTAGTTTTAATTTGTATATTTTCAAATTAAATTGGATAAATGTGATAATTTACAAGTTAACATTAATAATGACATATATGTAATTTTCCCTAAATTAAATATTACCTTATTTACTTTTTAAATGTAGGAGAATTTACAACCTCATCAAATTGATGTATAAGGTGATGACATTTAAAATGCATCTTATGTGATAAGGGTGAAATGTTGATAAATAATTGAGGGTCTCCTCTTTTAATTATATAGTAGATAGAAGATAGAAGATAGAAGAGAGAGATTGCGATCATACCGTATTAAAAATATTGTTGAATTTAATAATTCGAATGTGAACCCACTTTTTTTCTTTGTTTTTTATTATCTTATATATAAATCGCTTGGCCTTTTCAGCATTAATTTAAGCTATTTAATGTCGTGCCCCACTCATATTGTCATTTGCATTATAGACAGAATGACAACTAGCTAGCTATATATATTATTATTATTATTACTATTACAGGCGTTTATAAATAAATATATAAAATATATGAAATGTCGATTTCTTACAAGCTCCAAGAGATAAGGATGTTTCAAGAACACTCGTGCGGCACTTCTTGGAATTTTGCTATGTTTGGTTCGTTTTAATAGCTAAGTTAATTGAACTAGTTTTAATTAAAACAAAGCTAGTCTCGGTTAACAAACTTGTTTAACAAAATTAGGAATATCTATATCTTTACAGAAGTTAAATCTTGATAGTAAATCAATACATGAGTATGTTTTGTTGGTGAGGTCGCTTACTAGAGCTGGAACTTATTCTATAAAATTTCAAATGGTAAATGATCATCTGATGGTCATTCACCGCCTAGTCACAAGGTTAACATGAGAGAGGTAAATCGTTTATTTTACGTTTAAAGAGACATATGAAGGAGATTAGAATTGTGGCCTATATTTTTATACTGCATGTCCCCAACCGCTTGACTAACATCACCTGATAATCGAGACTATTATGTAAACTTCTCAATGCTGTTTGAATACACTGATAATGGCTATTTGTAATTTTAGACTACCATACCATTTAGTTGGTGACATCAGTAGCATGAAATATTTTTCCTAGCAAACTTAAATTGCAATTTAAGATCTTTTTGTAACATATATAGTTACACACAGGTCATATTAATTAGCAACGTATAATTAAGGATTTAAAATGGTCAATTTGCTCGACTATAACAATACATACTCTTAAACAGTGCTATAGAATATAAATATATCGAAATTAAAGTCTACCACACCTTAATTCACATATCAGCTGCTTGTCAATTTCAGTGATCCACCTAACGTTTTCTTCCGGAGATAAACTTTAAGAGACATGATCTTTCATATCTTATTTTCTTTAATGTCTTTATCCACAAGGGAAAATATGTAACACCTTTATTATATAAATCTTCTTCTATTGACTTATGTGTATAATCCTCAATAATGGATATGTTAATTTCTGCATTCATCCTGTTCTATAAACTCTTATATTTTCAAGTTTCAATTTTAGACTCGATTGTATCCTTTATTTCTAGTAAACTCTTTGATATATAAACGCATAATTCTGTATGGAATACATTCATCAATAACATCAAGTTAATTTATTTACATACATTTCAATTCGCTAATCATCGCCTAAACGAAAAGGCAAATGGCATGGATATTATTCGTTAAGACTGTGAGAGTAACATCGACATTAATTTCATTGAAATATAAACATTTTGCTAATGATAACGCCTTTAAGTTGTTATTAAGACTCCTCCCAACCAAAAATCAAAGTGACGGCAACTGATAGAACCACGTCAGCACCACGTCAGCTTTTTCAGAAAACTGACTGAAACTGACTGAAACTGACAGACCTCTCCTATCCCCATTCCATCACTTCATTTTCTGAAACCCACTATCCATTATTTAATCAATTAAAACACAATTATTTAAATAAAACACAATAATTTAAATTAAACACAATCCATTAAAAATAAAAATTACAACAATTTATAAAAATAAAAATTACAATAATTCCTAAAAATAAAAATTACACAATTACGTAACTAACGAACACGATAATTTGGTGGAAGTTGCGAAATGTGCTGGATTAGAGCATTGCGAAGTCGATGATGAACAGTCCGATCCCGTAATTCCTTGTCCATACGCAATGAAATTGCAACTCTTTCTTCCCACGAACGAGTTGGTCTATTTGACGGCTCAGAGGGATAATCTTCTTCCAGTGGACACATATTTTGTCCGTTGTCTTCCGTTATCATGTTGTGTAGAATCACACAAGCATACATGATTCTTTTTATTTTGTTAGTGCTGTATGGTCTAGCCGGGTTCTTGATGATTTGCCAACGGCCTTGAAGCACACCAAACGGCTCTTTTGACCGTTGGTAATGTTTTTTAAGTATTCAACGGCTAACAAAAAAAACAAATGGGCCCCACTCTCACAAACCGAACACACTTCGGTTATCCGAAGTTGAGAACCGACCGACGAAACCGACAGACCCGTGCCATCTCTGTCGGTTCATCGGTTTGAAGCCGACGACAACTGACGAACATCGTTGGGAGGAGTCTAAGAGTATAACTTCTAAGTTCTAACCATGTTTAGGAATAAGCTAGGAATAAAATTAAAAGAAATAAAAAGACTGGAGTCGTCGTTGAATGTTGTAGAGTACTGCTATCACTTGACAACCAGTAAACACATTAGTCACCGTCTCATAACTTTTTGTTAGAGTAATTTTAAATATAATCCTACTAAAACCTTAAATTAAATTGGGTTTTTTTTCCCCAAAAATGTATTAAAAGTTTAGTTTTTTGCATTTTCGGGTATTAATTAAATTTTTTTCTCAAAAAATGAACCATTAATTTAAAATTGATCATTTTTGGGATAAGTAACCGTTTGAAACGATAGTTGGTCAACATTTCAGATCGGGTTTTTTTGCCGAAAAACGCATCAATAGTTCCGTTTTTTTTGCATTTTCGGGTATCAACTCTTTTTTTTTCTTTAAAAATGAACTACTAATTCAAAATTAATCATTTTCGGGTATTAGTACCGGATACCCAAACAACCGATAATCCTACATGACAATCCATGTATAAACTTTACAAAGGAAAATATGGGGCAAAATCAAAAGAATTTTATAAAAAAGATAGATGTAGATATGCTTATTAACCCAAGATACTAAGAAAGTGTTCATTACCTCATAATTGTCATACAATATAACATTATCAACATATTATAATGAGTTTCGAACCTGAAACCCCTTGTAAGGATAACATGACGCTAATAACTAGACTATCTTGTGATGGTTAGAGTAGGAATAATTCTTTTGTTGTATTTCAACAATAGAAACGATGGGAAGATAACCTCTGTTTCGCCATGCCATGCTGATATCTAGCCGACCACACACATATAAAAAAGTGATGTCTTTTTATTATTTAAAATACATATAGTGATTCTGAAGATGAAGAGGATGAGATATACTCGAAAATGATCGGTTTTAAATTAGTGGTTAATTTTTACAGAAAAAAATTAGTTGATACCCGAAAATGTAAAAATGGAACTATTGATTCATTTTTCGGAAAAAAAATATATCCACATGGATTGCCACGTAGGCAAAACCGGTGAGCTGTCCATTCTTTTTTTGGTATCCGTTAATAATACCCGAAAATGATCAATTTTGAATTAGTGGTTCATTTTTGGGAAAAAATTAGTTGATACTCTAAAATGCAAAAAATGAAACTATTGATGCATTTTTCGAAGAAAAAACCAATTAAATTCGGAAAAGAATATCACTTTAGAAGTTCAAAGAATCATTTTGATTGATGGGTCACCGAAGTTCCTCTTCATAGTCAAAAGTCAATATCCAGATGCTAATATTAACTTTGCCTAGTTTTTTTTGACCAAAGAAATCAATAAAATCAACAATAATATTTAATGCGTGTTGCATGCAATACATTTTTTCATTAATTAATTAATAAATAAACGATTATTAGTAGTGTATGCACATGATCTGTTGTTCATTCACGACTTTTTCACTAGCTGGATTACAAATCGATCACATATTATAAAATGTAAATGTAAATGCTCATATCATGTATTATAATTATAATTATTATTATCATCATATACGGAGCGTTATGTATCGGATCATCATATTAGAACACTTGTATTCGTGACTGATGGTCATGGATGACTAACAATCACACCAACCCATGATCCTCATAACTACCTGTGCTATAGACTATAGTAATAACATTAACTGACTAGTGACCGCTAGAAAGTTCATTTGACCTCGCAGTTTTTCTCATGTAACCACTAAAAACAATACAAATAACAAAAACCAATAGAAAAACAGCAACGACCACCTACTATTGTCATGGAGTTGATGGCTAGCAAACTAGTCGTGGAAACTATAGTTATGATATAGGTGGGCTTTGTACACCATCAAAAATTAACCATACACCATTAACTATGTTTTAAACTATTTTACACTACAACACACACTGATGCATAAAAGTAATGTATGACTAATTTTTAATGGTATACAAATCACCACCCGAAAGATAAAGCAGGTCGATACGTGCACCACGCCACCACTATGAGCATGCAACAACATCACTACAGCACCAGCTATCGGTAGTCTCTTTCAGCAAATACATTGGATCAATATTCGTAGAATTTTGACTGAAAATTTGCCATAAAAAAATTATTTAGATTTTACTCAACGCAATCAAGGCCCAAATTGGAAGATTATGACTCATGGCCTCATGGGTCATCAAATTTAGGGCCCAAAAATCTAGGCCCACTCTCGAATGCATTGGACTATTGGAGTGTGTTACGGATTACAATAAAGGTACCACCATTCAGCCCCTTTACTTTTATTTCCCCCCTTTTTGAATTTCGTGTTAATTCGGTCGCTGGTTAGGGTTTTCATCGCCTTTCAATTTCATCGCTTATTTCATAAATCGCTTGAAATCTAAACGGAGGTAAGCTATAAGCACTTGCTAATTTGATTTCCGATCTGTCCTTTATGAATCGTCCTCTCAAATTATAGGTCCGTTTTTTGTTGTTTTAATCGATCGTGTTGGCTGATTTTAGGTATATTAGGACGTTAACAATGTCTCGTGTGTACGTTGGAAATTTGGATCCGCGAGTGTCTGAGCGAGAGCTTGAAGATGAATTTCGCGTTTATGGCGTTCTAAAGAAGTCAGTATTATTAACTCAAATTGTGTTTGTATGAAACTATGAATAATATTGTATTTTAAATCATGATTTTGTTTAAAGTTTGTGTATTGAATGATCAATAGTTGTTTTATTCTTTGTTTGTGCTATATGTATAACTTATTATATAAGGTATTTCAAGGTGTTGTCATTTATAGTTTGTTTTTGTAAGCTCGTTTCTGTTGCACACAAATTGTGATAATAGCAGCTTATAAGCTTGTTCTTGCTGCAAATAAATTCTGATTATCATCAACTTTATAAGCTCGATTATGAGGTTCATGTGTTTTTTACATGAGTTAAGTGTGACAGATAAATTATCTTGTGGTTTTAATTGTTTTCTACTTATGATTTTAATCGTTGTATGCTTTGTTTGAAATTCATGCAGTGTGTGGGTTGCTAGGAGACCACCTGGTTATGCGTTCGTTGAGTTTGATGATCGCAGGGATGCTCTAGATGCTATTCGAGCTTTGGATGGTATGTTCATAGAATATATGCATGCAATTAATTTTGTATGATTGTGGAAGCCACTAGTCCATCTTTTCGTAATAGGTTCTTATGTATCTTTTGATTGTTTGGTCTGTTCCGACCTTATAATGGTTCCTTTTTTCTAGAACCGGGGTTCTTGTTAAAAATAATAATTTGCACTATAACTGTTTGAGGTCATTTAAGGGATGGTATGTCAGGTTTGGTGTTAATGTTTTTTTTGTTCAGCATTGCTAAACATAATAATAACTATGTAAGCTATCATCATATGGGCTTCTCTAATTTATTCATACAGGGAAAAATGGGTGGCGTGTGGAGCTCTCCCACAATTCTAAAGAAGGAGGAGGTGGCGGCCGTGGCGGTGGCCGTGGTCGTGGAGGTGGTGATGATCTGAAGTGCTATGAATGTGGCGAGCCTGGTCATTTTGCTCGCGAATGTCGCTCGCGAGTTGGGCCAAGAGGTGGAGGTGGACGTCGTAGAAGCCCAAGTCCTAGACGCCGTAGGAGTCCAAGTTATGGAAGAAGGTAAGTCAAGTGCTTACTCTGTTTTTGCATAGATTCAGAATCTGCGGAGTATGCCTTTTTTTGTAGTGGATGTTTTGGTTGAGCCTCTGGTATCGATACACCCTGAAAATTTTGCAGGAGTTACAGTCCACGCTACAGTCCTCGTGGAAGAAGGTCGCCTCCTCGTCGCAGCATATCTCCTCGTCGTGGTCGCAGCTACAGCAGATCTCCTCCATATCGTCGTGCCCGGCGTGATTCACCATATGGTAACGGGTATGTTGTCTGTCTACATGTGTATTTTTTTTTCATGGTGCATCTTTTTTACAAGTACTGCAACAACTTGTTACATGTTAGTCTGATAGTCTGTGATAGCCACAGCAAATGTAAACCTAAATTAGCATTATAAAGCTGAACTGAATATCGATTACAGAGTGTAAGCGGTTGGAGCCGGATGGGAGCCAAAAGTTCTGGAGCTACAATAGATCAATATATTAGTGATCAGAATTTGGAGTAGGATTTATTTTAGTTGATGACATATCATGAGTCTTTGACTCTTTGTCGTGTTTGGACCTGGAAATGCATGTGGAGCCCACCTAATTTGTGTTGGCTTGTTCTATTCAACTCGCCGAAACTTAGAGGTTCCTTTTCGTACTTGAATTTACTCTTTGTGGCTATTACTTACATATCCTGACTTATGTGATATTTGGAGTATTTGATTGCTGAATGTTTGTTTTATATTTTGGCTTGTGTTGTGAGGTTTGGTTATCATCTGAGATACGGTCTTCGCTCTCCACTTTCTGCTTGTTACATTCTTCATGGTTTAGCTTCACATCTTTTCTGCACTGCACTGCATCATCTTCATCTTCATCTTCATCCATATGCTTGCCTCTTGTGGTTCTAAATGACTACTTTGAATGGCCCTTCCAAACTGAACTTTAAAATGATACTACATTTTCTTCTGCAAGAATGCTTGTGAGGTTTGTCATAGTTAAGACCACCCTTACATGGCAGCTGAAGTTGTTAGCATCTTTTGTGTTTATCCGCTCTACCGTATTTGCCCCTCAAAAAGGTAATTGCTGTGGTGAAGCTAAAACGTTGACTTGTACCTGGCTGTACTAGTACCCTGGTGAAATCCACTATGATTATATATATTTGGGCTGGGTAGTAATGCAATAGGAGGTTTGCATATGGTCTAATAGGTGAGTGCAGCATCCGGGAATTACCCAAATAGCTATAGTTGCTCTGTTGTCTTACTGTTGAAACATGTTACAATTAAATCATAGGTAGAATTAGACAACTCTGATTTATGCATTGTAGTGTGTTACGTTGCTTGACGCCTGTCAATGTAAGATACACATCAAGGATCAAATCTTATTTTTGTGTTAGCAATTTATAAATGCTTGCAAGTTGCAAACGAATGGACACTTTTGGCCTTTACTGCAACTTTTTTTTTTTGGGATTTATATAGAACCTTTGTTATGCCAAGTCAAATGATTGTAATCAATATTTTGCTCCTTAAGGTATTCTAATTACGACCTGCGACAGATCTGCTCTAAAACACAACAGACATCTTTTTTTCTTTGTTGTTTTTGGATGCAAATGGTTACGTGTAAATTCGAAAGTAATACTGGCCTTACAATGATCATTTACTTTGTCACCCTCCCTTATTATCAGAGTCAAGTTCATCAACACAGTGAACAAATTGCGTCTAACAAATGTAACGCTTGGTGCTTTAGTTTTGCGACTTTTCTCAGCTATACATGGACCCAAGAGATGCTCCAGTTTAAGAATGAGTTTGCTTCATTTGCTATTGTTGGTTCTTCTTGCTCTTCTCGTTTTTCTGTAACGTGATCATTATACATTTAGGATGATTTTATATGCAGTCGGGCTCTAAAGCGTACCAAGTGTGTTTGATATATATAGTAAATATAACAATTACTAACAATCAAATTTAAGATTGCCGAAAAAACTAAGTTAAATTTAAGATTGCAGAAGAAACTAAGAAGTTCGTGAATTAGCTTTATGAAATCAGAAATCCTCATCTCCAACGAAGGGTGAAACAAAAATAATCTTGGGAATTTAATCATGTGATGAATTAAAGTTTAATAATAAATCTGGATATAAGTATGCAAAAAGCAGGGAGCTTCAATTCAATATCTAAACACCCATTTGCAGGCCACATAATGTATTAATCTCGTGTATATCGCACGAGACACTAGTATGAATAAAAAAATGTTGGTTCAATCAATTAAAGTGGTTTCCAACGTCACTAGGCAATGGTCCTGATAAAAAAATGCATAATTTCTTACATCATCTTTGACTAGATACACACACATACACATATCATCCTAATTGGTCGAGCGTTTAAGAAATTCAGTAGATTGGATCTTATTATAGTTTCTTAATATTGGTTCAAACCTGATACATTGACTTAAATCGTTTTTTTTTCTTAACTAACTCGGACTGCCAACGGGATTATACAAGTCAGTCAACATTCTTTCACCAGAGCAAACTTTCTGTATCCAATAAAGGCTGCCATAGTTGGTAGCACATCATCAAATGGAAACTGTATAGTTTAAGTTGCAATTTAGGATGATGCTATTCTTATAATCTATACACACGGGCTCTTAAAGGTACCAAGTACCATTAGTGTTATCTTGGAGCAACATAACAGAACTAATCTAATTTATCTTTTACTCTTACTCATATCTTTTTATATGATCAATCTACATCATTTTGTATATAATCCGGTTAAAATCAAAAATAAAAAACCATTCTGTATACAAAATTTCATGTACTTGTTTGCAAGTGTAGGATCTCTGGTGTATAACATCCTAGTATGTCACATGAGACACTAGTATGTATAAAACAAACAAGTTTTAAATAGATAAATTGGGATTTAACATCAATTGATGGTTGATGGTCCTGCTAATAAAAAACACATCATTCGTACTGGAACTAAGCATCACGTTGAATTAATTAACAAATTTGAATATTATATCCGATATTGGTCTTGCTATTAATATTAAACTATAGGCTGGATCTTAGTAGAGTGTCTTATTGGTTACAACTTGATACTATGGCCACCATTAATTAAAGTATAAACATCTTTTGATCGGCTTTTCGTAACTTGGACCTGCAAGATTTTGAAGCCAAAACGATTCTGCTAGCAAGATGAAGGGTGCACTGCCCTTTGTGGCGATGGTGGTCGTTCAGGTTACACAAGTTGGTTTAACGTTTGCTGGAAAGACAGCCATAGGAACTGGGATGCATACCTTCTCCTTTATATTCTACTCCAATGCTATAATATCCCTGGTTCTGCTTCCTTCAGTTTTTCTCGTTCATAGGTATCCATACCGCATCTGTTTCTCCTTTCTTACTTTTGTCATTTTTTCTTATATATGCATCCTACAAGTATGGAAGATTGAGATTTGTATTCCTTGGCAGACTACCGAATCGCCCTGCACTTACTTTCTCCACAGCCGGTGGTTTTCTTGGGCTTGGCATACTTGGGTATCCTAAATCTTTTATAGCTTATCACATATATATGTGCTTTATTATGTATAGATTTAGATAAAAATTCAGACAATTTGATTCTTTTTGTCAATCCATTGTGTTCAGTTTCTTGATGCAGGTGGTTGGGTACGCCGGAATCACATATGCTCCTGCTACAGTTGCCACAGCAATTCTAAACCTCATACCAGGCTTTACCTTTGTATTTGCCATTATATTTGGGTAATCAACAATCTATCCTTTTTATGATTTAAACATGATAAAAAAATGAGAACTCACTTCCAAACTTCAACATTTCCCATTGTCTTTTGTTAACAAGGAATTGAATCTCATCTACATAATTCGAAAAAGTAACCATATAAAAAAAGGAATGTGAATTCAATTCCAATTATAATATTTTTCCCACTCTTTCAGGTTAGAAAGACTAGACCATGGAGGAAGATTGGCCAAAATCATTGGGACTGTAGTTTCAGTGGTCGGGGCTCTGATAGTGACTTTCTACGTAGGCCCTGCAATTATAACATCTAGTTTAAGTTCAATCGCCCCACAAAATCTCCTCGGAGAATCATCAGACTGGATCCTTGGCGGAGTGCTGATGCTAATTGACAGTATGTTATCTGGTTTGTTCATTGTCGCACAGGTAGATTGGTACTATTTATACAGACACAATTCCACTTGTACACACTTGCTTACTGAAGAATATTTACAGGGATTGATCCTCAAGAAATACCCAGCAGTGCTGATTGTGATGTTAGCTTACTGCTCCATCATAGCTGTTCTATCTCTTTTAGTCTCATTGATTTTGGAACACGACCTCAGTGCATTTAGTTTACAGCCTAAAACCAGGTTACTTGCTATTCTGTACTCGGTAAGTTGATGAGATACTCCCACTTACTTTCTTTTTCCTTTCCTAGTATATAAATTTATATTCTTTTAATTCAAATTCTAATGTGTAGGGGTTCTTTGGAGGTGGTTTTCAAGTGACAGTTGGAGCATATTGTGTAAAGATGAAAGGGCCGGTTTTTGTTGCCATGTTTCATCCATTAGGGATTGTCATTGCAGCTATTTTGGGAGTCATATTTCTAGGGGATGGTCTCTATCTTGGATGGTAAATATGCACTATCTTCCTTATTCTTGTGTTATAATAATGACACTATGACATATTGTTGACACTTGTGTTATATTTTGGCAGTGTGATTGGATCTGTAGTCATTGTTGTTGGATTCTATGGTGTAATGTGGGGAAAGGCTAAAGAAGAAGATAATATTGTTCAAGTTGAGAGCTCAAAGTCCCCTCTCTTGCAAGCTAACACTGAAGACCAAAATGTAGTGTGACTTTAAGCATCTCAATCGGATCGAGTGTTTACAACATATGAAAATTCGGCCATTTCCTAGCAACAGGATTATAATAGTCAGGCAACATCTCCTTTCCCCAGGCCACAGTTTCTGTATCCAAAGACGAATTATTATAGTTAGTAGCTGATCTTCCAATAAAAAAATTAAATATATATTGGGGTAGCTTTTTTAGTTTCATGTTCTTCTTCCTTGCATAGTTTAGAAAAAGTTCTATCTAAAGGTTAATTAAATTCCCACACCTATGCCAGTCATATGATCATAGGCCAACTCTTACCTGGTACTAACAAATTAAATTCAAGATTGCAGAAAACAACTAAAAGGAATATTTATAGAACGGTTATATTCATTAGTAGCAGCAACATAACTTACTAAAGATAATAAGTAATAGTGACAAAGCAAAATTGCTATTGCGCATCCGATCCAGTGGAGAAAGTATATCCGTACAGTGATAGCTTTTTTCAACCAAACAGATACAATAATCACCATACCTCCAGTTTTTTAATCCTGCATAGTTTAGCAAAATTGATAGAACCTAAGCATGTGATTGATACAGAATCTAATGTATATCTTAATTGTAAACTTATATAGTTGTATTGAAATTAACAAATCAAATTCAAAATTTACAGAATATAAGCATGTGATTAATCAAATATTTAGAGTGGTAATGCATACAAACCTGAGTTGGAACCTATGCATTGTCAGGCCACATATCATAAATTAATCACATGAAAATAACGAGGTCTTAACCTTAATTTTATGAATAAATAAATCCATCATCAATAACTTATGTGTTTCCCTGACATCATTAGATGCTCCTAGTCTCCTACTAATAAGAAAGTCACTAAAAATTTGATCCTATAATTAATTTCTAGTTGAAACTGTCTTACTAAAGAGTGTTGAATTCCTAAGATCTTGATAACTGAACTGGTTTGAGATGGAGATGAAGGCTGCACTACCGTTTGTGGCAATGGTGGCCAATCAGGTTGCACTGGTGGGTTTAACATTAGCTGCCCAGAAAGCCATTACAACTGGGATGTACAACTTCTCCTATATATTCTACGCCATTACAACTGGGATGCACAACTTCTCCTATATATTCTACGCCATTACAACTGGGATGCCCAGAAAGCCCTTTGCTTGCAAGAGAACGCCGAACACCACAATGTTGTGTCACAGTAAACATTTCAATCGGATTGAGTGCTTCCAACATAAGAAAATTTTACCATTTCTTAACAATGAAGAGTGTATATTCATATTGGGTTAGCTTTTTCAAGGAAACAAATAAAAATATAATCATTGTTCCATGTTCGTTCTCCCTGCATAGTTAAAAAAAGTTTTTGAAGCTCCTATGACCAATGATGCTTAGAATTTTTATCATCCTTAAACATATACCTTTTTCCATCAACTGACAAACTTATACAATTAGTAACTCGTTGAGGCATCAAACAGTTAACATGGGTGCTTTTCTATAGTTGTAGGAGTGCTATGTACATCTAGGATTCTAGGGTGTTATTTGGATGGATTATTCGGTTTGGATTACTCTGATACTGGACACTCACAAGGTTAACCCTTAATCCAAACCAAATAAGAAGCAGATTTATCGGATACCGGTTAAACGGTTTCAATTTAGTGTTTGGATCACACGATTTCATCTGAATTAGCTCAAGTTGAACGTGTGATATCAATTAAGACTAAATTTAACAAATGGTTAATGTGTAAATCATTTATCTAAATAAAATAATAATATAACGTTCTAATTAACAATACAATTTAATCCAAAACAGATTTGTAGTGGTATCAAATTAACATCACCTTATCTAATCCAAAAGAAAGGAGTCCCAAAACAATATAAAATTCTTCAATCTTCTTTTCTTGAAATTCATAACATTCCACAAGTCAAACAACTCTTTTATAATTTAAGAAATAATTTTATTTATGATTAATTCTTATATATATTATTTGATTATCTAATTCTTATTCGGTTTATTTACATATATATTCAGAAATTTTATTTTGATCCATATAATTGTCCAAGTAGTTGTACGAAAACTAATAAATTAGATTCAAAATTTGTGACAAGCTAAACACGTGATTAATATAATATCTAGTGTACTTCGCATGCAAACCTGAGTGGAAATATCATAATTTTGAATCACATATATAACAACGAGGTACCAAACTTAGTCGTATACGAGATAATCCTGCAACACTAAATTCATTGATCTAAATAATTGGTTTTAAGTTGACAGTTTGACGAACAACCTCCAAGATCCCGAAAGCTGCAGCGGTTTTGCGATAAGAGATGGAGATGAAGGCTGCAATCCCATATGTTGCAATGGTGGTCAGTCAGGTTGCACTGGTGGGTTTAACGTTAGCCTCCCAGACAGCCATTGCAACTGGGATGAACAACTATTCCTATATATTTTACACCAACGCATTAGCATGTCTTTTTCTTCTTCCTGCTGCTTTTATCAGTTATAGGTATCCCGCCCCATTTCTTTTTCTTTTTCTAGTTGCTGTTCTTTCTTGCATCTCAATCCACTAAACAAATTAAAGTGTATATGTTAGACTGAGGATCTTCGTTTACTTTGCAGACCATCCAGTCTCACTGTACCCACTCTCGCCACTGCTGGCAGTTTTCTTGTGATTGGTATACTAAGGTATCTAAAAAATCTAAACGCCACATCACATATGTACTAGCTAGATTCATTATAAATCTCTAGACAATATGAATAATTTGGTTGACTGCAGTCCTTGATTGATAACTAGCGAATTAAAAAAGTTTTAAGTATGCAGTCTATATCTTATTTGATTTGCACACAAGTTCCTAAAACACCGTAGGATAGTTGTGTATGTTATGTATTACATAAATGTATGTATACTTGACCATAAAAAGATATAGTATTACTTAAGCATTCACACCCTTAATTAATCTCCACTGCTGCTCGAATCCAGTTGTAAAATGATACATCAGCCACCAACCTTCAAGACCAAGAATTTAATTCTTTCTATCCAATGGTTTCAGTTTCTTGGCAAATATAGTTGGGTATGCAGGACTTGCGTATGTTTCTGCTACAGCCGCCACAGCAATTCTTAACCTACTACCAGGCTTTACATTTGTATGTGCTGTTATGTTTAGGTAATTGATGATCTCCCCTTTACACGATTCACATAATTTACTATACAACAACTTAAATTTACCTTCATTTATAATCATATTGTCACTCTATTAGGGTAGAAAGACTAGACTATGGAGGGTTAGCAAAGATCATTGGAGTGGTAGTTTCAATAGCAGGGGCTCTCGTCGTGACTTTATACACAGGGCCTGCAATTATAACGTCTCGTTTGAGTTCAATCACTCCACAACTTCACCTTGGTCAATCATCAGACAGTATCCTTGGTGGAGTGCTGATGCTAATTAACACTATCTGAGGTGCTTTGCTCAATGTTGCACAGGTACGTTGCTACTTACACTGTTACACAATACATATGTACGTTGCTACTTACACTGTTACACAATACATATGTACGTTCCTACTTGCATTTTTTTGCTTAAAGATGTTTACAGGCGTTAATCCTCAAGAAATACTCAGAAACACTGATCTTAATGTTGTCTCAGTGCTCAATTACAGCCGTTCTATCACTTTTAGCCTCCTTTATCTTGGAACATGACCAGAGTGCCTTTAGTTTACAGTCTACAACAAGGATACTTGTCATTCTGTATGCTGTATGTTGAGAACATCTCCTACTTGTTTCCCTATCTCTTATAAATTCTAGCGATTTCTTTTATATGGATAAATTTATATTGTAGGGGTTTGGAGTTGGTTTTTATATGATAATTGGACTATGGTGTCTGAAGAAAAAAGGACCACTTTTTGTTGTAATGTTTCAACCGTTAGGGATTGTCATAGCAGCTATTATTGGTGTCATATTTCAAGGAGATTCTCTCTACCTTGGATGGTAAAGACGCACTAATCTTTCTTACTTTTGAGTTGCATTCATCACATAGTGCTGATACTACCTCTGTTTGAATTTCGCAGTTTAATTGGATCAATAGTCATTGTCATTGGATTCTACGGTGTAATGTGGGGAAAGGCTAAAGAAGATAGATTCGTAAAAGCAAACTTGATTGAGAGCTCAAAGTTCCCACTCCTGCAAGACAATTCTGAAGAACACATTGTTGTGCTAACAAAAATTCAAGCAGCTCACATGCATGGTGAAGACTGTTAATCCATGCCATGATTTTATCTAAACTACTGTTAAGAAACCCAAAATTATCGAATAAATAATGCAAAATAACAGCATATCAAATAGAAACTTTACCCAACCTTCAAAAGTGGGCACTATACAGGACACTCAATTCTCTATATGTTTTTATAAGATCAAAGTTCCACATCCTTTTCTCTTCAACTAACACCTTATTATAAGACTATTCTTATGTTGGTAATTTTGTATCTGCTATATACCTAGCCTAACAAGTAAAAGACGAAAATTGAAAAATTGTAATTTTATGCAAAGTTGTGCAGGACAAAAACCCCCAACTACTATATGATGCTAAGTATCTGCATTCTCATATTAGATATACCTTTTTCTTCAACTAACGCAACTTAGACAAGTTATAACTCATTATGGCATAAAAGCAAGCAATTAACATGGAATATGTAAGGCGAAAGGCCACTAGTCCTCAAGTTTAATTCGTTTTATATCTCAACTATTAAAGAATTGCTACAATCATTAGTAACAGCATCATTATCTACCCACAATAAGAAAAAAAATATAAGGCTGCAACATAAATATAATGTGCATTTTCAACGTGATTTTTCAATATAAATCTTGGCCAATAACAGGTTCATCTTGATGTATCAGTTAGTTGCATTTCACTAGGCAAGTACTGATGTTGAATAAGTTGGTTGGTGATGAGCTGGCTGACGAGGCAAGAATGAGAACGACACATATGTGCATGAACACAAAGCGTCAATGAATCTGACTTTCAGCCTTTAAAAATACACATTCCTGACCTTTTTTGTGTGATGTGCAATGGTCAAAGGACATTAGCATATCAAAACGATAGATAATGTTTTGATGCCTCTGAGCAGGAAGGGTCAATTGCCTCTTATATTCCAGAAGTATAAAATTTCGCTTAGTATTGTGTCATTATATTTCTTTATTTCACCACATCTGTACCAAAAATAATGTTCTAGTGCCCCTTTTTTATTCTGACAATTCGTGCATTGGGATCTTTATGATCATAACATATTTAACATCAGCAATCTCAGGAATCTCACAGTTAATCTAATTAGCCATGATGTGCATAATAGTAAATATGTACTTCAAATGAGAATTAGAGTGTGTCCCAAAGCATATATCTTCATATGACATTAATGGAAAGAAAAAGGAACTACTACCCCTATATTACAAAAGCAGGGGCAACACAAACGTAAAACCAAATAACTTAGAATTAATAAACCTAATGATTCTCTCAAAACCCCTGTCCCCATTAGTGTACCAGTTAACTGCATTGCATTCACGAAATACCATTAGATAATTTAGCCAGTAAGGGAATAGCTGGAGGATGACTTATTCAAGTACTAACATCATTGGGGTGGGAGTTGACGAGATACAAATGAGCATGCGCACAAGTAGTCAACTATTCTGACTTTGCAAAAGACATTATCATTTGAATGTTTCATATCGAGGTATAATAATCTGCATGCTAAAGCTAGGAAGATGTTCGACGCTTCCCATTTATGAAGAGTCGGTTGTCTCATACCCTTTGGATAATAGAAAGTTGCACTTTGTATTACATTATTGTACATTTTTTACTTCACTACATCTTAACATAATAGTAAGGACTAAGGATCATAACTTTCATTACGTGGAGTCTCATGTTTGACATATATCCACTCCGTAATAATTTAGAGTCGTTTACGAAGGATTATATCTACTATCCTCAGCCCTTATCTGAATCACATCATTGTTGTTTTTATTACCTCAGCTTATTGCTTATAGTCTCACACATCCGCATTCAAAAGACACGTTTCAAATATATTCAACTAGATTTCGCTTATATCATACGGAATTCCATATCTATATTTTCTTCCGACCCATTTGTGAGCATAAGTAACTTAAACCAGTACGTTATTAGTTATTACAGTTACTCAAACCAACTTTAATTCACTTAAAGGTGATTAAAATCGAAACTTTTTTCGTTCGAAATGTTTGTCACTAAAGAAGTCCACACATATAACATGATGACCACAACTCATGTTAGTTATTTTCGGGTAAGTTAGACTTAAAGAGGGATGGGAACCACGACCAAAGGTATAACAAGCACTTTTGTATGTTTGAGATTATTTAATCATAGAGTCAAAGACATGATTAATAAACTTAGCCAGACAAACACATTAAATTAAATAAGTGTAGTATAGACAAATAGTCAAACACCTGGTGTGCAACCTTTTTTTTTACAACTCCACAAATGATCGACTAGCACAAATTATACAAAAACATTTCCTGAAACATATTGATAATTACACAGTCTAGCTATTAAAGCCAAGACAAGCAAAGATATACCTTTTGACGAAAGGTTTGGCTTCATCAGCAGCTACATGTGTGTTCCGTTGACACTAAAACCCAAGTCAAAATAATTACTCGTGATTCGTCGATTGTGAATTGTGAATTCTACGTAGGTAATGATAGTTTGAAACAAAAGACAAACTCATAGGCGTAAATTGATTTGTAAGTCATTTCTTTTGAAGCACAATCCACTACCAGGAATACATATATTATATCTACCAAAAGAAAAATTCTAAATTTACAAAAAAATTACATAAAAAAGTTTACGTAATTACATGGCAATAGTGTTTTGATAATCTTGATTCTCTTTCATCATTCTCTTTCGTCGCATGATTAGTCCACCCCTTATGTATGTATTTTTATGTAAACTTTGTGCAAGTATAACATTCTCCTACCAAAATAGTATATAATTGTACCATCTGTAACGTCGTTACGATACCTCATTGTCCATGTACGAAAATGGTTGATAGCTTATAGAGGGGCTTGCTCTGAGTTTATTATTGAAATGAAAAGAGGTGGAAAGAAGAAAATAATAATTTGCGTGCCGAAAGAAAAGAAATGATACTTATAAGTATTTTTTTTTCCGACTTTCTTCTAAAAAATGGGAAGATGCGGAGAGAAGTAAAAATATGTCTAACATTTACATCTCTTGCTTTCTTTTCTATCCAAACTCCGGAACACAAAATAGGAGCGGAGTGAGGGCAGCTGCCACCACAAAATTTATGTAATTACGTAAAAAAGAAATGTTATTAATGTATTAATGAAAAATTTTGACCCCTCAAAACTATAAAGAATCATAAATTACTTTACTTTTTGCCCCTTCCGTATAATTTTTCTAGCTCCACCCCTAACACAAAACCAAATATTACACTTCTTTTCTCTTCTTCCATTTTCTATCTTTTCTTTTACTTTCTATTCTTTCCTTTCGAATAATAACTTGGGAATGGACCATAAGTGTCTCCTTCTCAAGCATGAGTTCTACACTTGGGTTTATGTCGAATAATAACTTGGGAATGGGCCCTAAGTGTCTCCTTCTCAAGTATGAGTTCTACACTTGGGCTTATGACTTAAGATAGACCTAGTATTGATTCACATCACAGGGATGGAAAGTAAAATACACTGATTTTTATGGTGTAATTTTTATGATTTTGTAATACGTGACACCAAATATTAGTATACTCATTTGAACCTCACTCATTTACACCTAAATATCTTTTACACCTAATAAGCTAAATACAGATACATAATACGAGTGTCAGATTTATAATAGTGCACTAATAATTGTAGGTAACTCATGTATTGATAGAAATATATTTTACAATACTGTTTAATATTTAGTAATTATAAAAAATATCTTTTATAATGTTTTACACAAAAATAGAAATGAAAATTGTAAAAATTTATTATTATTCCAAAGCAACATTTTCTAATTAGAATTTGTATATATGTTAGTAACATTGTAACATTTTTTATGTTAGAAATTTTAGAATCTTGTATATCGTTCTAACATAGCAACATGTTTTTCATATCATTTACTTAATAAAAAGAGTACATGATCTTAGAAGTTGCCACCTAAGCTTCTAAACTATTGACATTATACACTTCAAATTTTGACACATCACTAACTTAACAAATTAATTTTTCCATTTATAGAATAAATCCTCATTTATCAAAAGAATTGAATAAATAATTGTGCTACACCATATATAATATGCATCTCTAACATTTAAAATGTCAATTTAGAAATACAACTATTTTAGATGATACATATGTAGAAGTTAATTATTATAAGAGAAGAGAATGCAATTATAAAGTTGCTTAAAGCAAACATGATTCATTAAAATTTAGAAAAAAACTATAGCATAAGTTTTGGTTAATTTATATGAAAAAAGGATATATCTATCCTTTACTTGTCAACATATGCACTTCAAAATAAATAAAAAAATACTTTAACGATGATAATAAGTATAATAACAAAATGTGAATCATACTTATTCGATTATTGATAAGTCATGAATATTAAAAGTGTTTTGTATACTTGAGTTTTTGGTAAATGGTGATTAATTGATACCAAATAATTATGATTGAATTTGAGTTACTGAACATGAATCTTTTTGCAAGTTAAGTTCCAATTTTTAAAATGAAGCTAAAAATTGTTACATAAACTTATAAGAACTATAGTTAGTATTTTGAAGACATATTATTTAGATTTTATCTTTTTTAATATATGCGTTGTCACAAAAATATATTTCTTCACTCTTATACATCTTTACGTAGAAACAATAAATAATCGACTTTTCTTATCTTGGACCGTTCGTAGAACGGCCAAAACCGTTACTAGTTAATTTTTATACGAAGTAACCATTTTATCAATGAAAGTAGTGGTAAGATGTTTTGATGGACTCATTAGAGGAGGTGTTAAGTTTAAAACTCTAAGTAAATATCTTTAGGGTAATCGGAAAAGGGTCAAAAATAGTTATGAGAATATCATCGGCATACGTTTGCAAAAGAAGACTTGTAATCTGTTATAGATTGTAGCAAGATCGTCTCTGAGTTTCGAGAGACCCTATGCAAAAACTAATAAATTGTCAAAAGGGGGCTATGTCTAACTATATAACTATTTTTACAATTTTTTATTATTATTGCTGGTCAATCAATTTCGAAACATCTCGAACTTATTTTTTTACATGTTTTTTGCATTTAACAATCAAATTACATGTGTATATATACACGTGTACACACATATACACAACATACACATTTTAAGGCACCTATAATTTAGAGGTCCTGGACGGTCGACCACCTTGCTCACCCTCGAAGACAACTCAGCATTAGTGTTGGTAATTTTAGTGTAATTGGGATTTGTTCGGGACCAAAAGGTATTCCAAATTAAGTTATAAAACGAGTCGGTAAGTGTGGAGTGCACACACGTTTAAACTAGCTTGGACATCGTCACTAAATAACGGGGGTCAAGGGGGCTGCGTCCCCTTGCGGGGTCAGGGGGTAGTGCCCCCTAGTTGGGGTAGGGGTGGTAATTCGGGTTGGGTTTTGGTTAGCGGGTTCGGTTTAGCGGGTCAGAAATGGTCAACCCGAACCCAAACCCAAACTAATTTTTAAATCGGGTCGAGTATTTTGACCCAACTCGAAACCCGGCTAACCCGAATTCGACCTGACTAACCAGATTTTTAAGATAGCCAACAACGTTCCATATCATTTTCAAGCTAACAAGCCAGTTTCGGGTCAAACGATTCACACAGCCGGGTAGATCTTTTCAAAAGTAATAGCTTATCAATAATCATAAAAATGCTCATCATTAATGCATATTTATCCCGAATATAAAGGTATCAAACAACCAGAATTAAGAATTTGGATGCATTATACAAATTTATAAATGATTCTTTTTAATCTTGATCATAGTTAATTCTTGAAATCCTTGTTAATTCTTCAACCAAAGAAATTTGTAACACACGAAATTAAGCTATTAGTCATGGGAATATGATTGGAAGTTTTGCTATATGAGTGTGTACGAATAGAGGTGAGACTTTGCTATATGAAATCTATGTTTTACAATAAACATGCCACTTAAAGTAGCGGGTTACTATTCATTAGTTCTAATGTTTCAAGAGTCAATTACAATTATTATGTAGAAATCTCATATTATATTAAGTGTGCTAGCCATTTTATTACTTGCATTCATTCACCTTCGACACGCATATAATGTTTGAAAAGATGTATTTAACTTAAATATAAATAAAAAATGATATTAAGAACATTTTGGGTTGTCGGGGTTCAACCCAAAAAATTATTTGGTGTCCTCAATCTAACCCAAAAAATATCGAGTTGTCGGGTTTCGAGTTGACGCCTCAAAAGTTCCAACTCAAACCTTGTTATTTTCGAATTGGGTTCGTGTCGAGTTTCGGATCGAGTCAGAAATTTCCACCCCTAAGGTTGGGTCCCGCTCCCAAGCGAGCGGGCAGGGTCCAAGAGGAGCCACCCCGTATTGTATATATTTCAAATATATTAAATATGGATCCATGTACCAGTTATTCCTGCCAAAACAACACAGACGTGATGTCTGTTTGTGAAACGTTGCATCTGTTTGCGAAAAGGTGTGACTGTTGGGCCAACTGCCAACCACCAACCGAATTCTGGAATTAACAGAATGTTTGGTTCTCATTATGACACACACGAAAAACAAAATAATTCTCTATGATTTTATTTTGTTTCTCTGTCAAGATTCAAAGTCTTTTTTTTAGTCTTATCCCAATGTTGATCTCGTGAATCCAGACAGTAAATGGTCGAAATACTTTATTGGGAAAGTGTTCTCACGATTCTAAGAACATCCAAGATCATCATCACATACCCTTAATGCCCAACGATCAGCAACACCCCAAATTCGTAAAAGAAGAAATTCATTCATATTGATAATATTTTTGGTAACGAAAACAAATGGTCAATGCTTGAAAAACCAGGTAAATAATAATGATAATATGTTATGTTTATATATTCAAAATCTTGTATATCGTTTTTACATATTAACATTTTTTTAAAATTAATTTATATATGTTAAGTAACCATTATCAATGAAAGTAGTGGTAAGGTACTAAGATGTGCTCATGGACTCATAAGAGGAATTAAGTTAAAAACTCCATGTAAATGTTGTAACACCCTCAAATTTATTGTTTGGTGGAAGCATAATTGGAGTGCTACTAATCAATAATCACAAGCACACAAGGTAAAATGAACGACTCTACATGCGTCGTTTTAACAAAATACATTGATTGTAATAAAAGTTTTCAAGAGTTATAAGGATTACATAAGCTCGGTATCCTGATCTGAAAGATTCTATGACATTACTACTTATACAAAATATAATAATGCAGAAAAATCTCTTGATGTTCGTATTTGCATGCGACTCGAGCTATAAAATTCCTGAGTAGTCCTACTACTGCTGTGTACCTGAGAATACATGCTAAAAGGTCAGCTAAAAGCTGGTGAGCTCACATGTGTAAATGATAAACATAATGTATGAACCACAAGATTTAATGATGTGTTTGAAATTAATCAAATAAATGTGTCTATTACTGCCATGAATCAATAGTTTAAGCTTAACTGAGGGGTCAGGATCCGCCTTTAAGGACCTGAGCGAGGTGCCTCCGAGCAAGTGCCTAATCTATACTCGTGTGAATAAATGATAATGTTTCCGTTTGACATCACAGTCAAGGTAGCGCGACTACCCTGGACATGGATTGTCAATCCCATATAGTACCATACACTAACATTCACGCTAAATCCATACTAACAAACTATGTGGTGGAGAACTTTATGATTAGTAAAACAACTCATGTAGTCAATATATCGTGTTTTGTACTTGTGTTCACATGTAAAACAAATCTGAGCATATATTCCCACCCCGAGAGTAAAAATAGTAAAATGCGGGGCTATGAGACCCACCTGAGTCTGATATGTTTGTCTCAATAAACGTGCGTTGCTAAACCAAGCAATGATGTCCGAAGACTGTAACTTGAGGGCGTCCAAGATGCGCGTTGGTTAATATGTGAGTAGGTATCTCAAAAGATCACCTATGCTAGTTGTTCATCCAACTAGTTATGTCCAAATACATTGATTTGTTTGATTGTTTGTTTTTGTTTTGAAAACATGTATGATCCGTTGGTGACAGTTTGTAATAATAATCTTACATCATTATTATTATGTGTTGTTTCATTGTATACTATTAAAGTATGTGTTTCGTGTATTGTATTGTATATAAGTGTTGAAGTATATATGTATCATGTACGAGTACATCGTATGTGGTTCAAAGGTTGTAAATGTTTGACATGCAGTGTATAAAGTATTTCCACACTTTAATGACGGGGGTTCGGGGGCAGCGCCCCTGATTAGCGGGGTTCTAGGGGTGGCAACCCCTGGCGGGGTCCAAGGGGCAGAGCCCCTGGCTGGGGTTGACGTGATAAAATTTCAAGTCTTAACACTTAGTAAAAATCTGTGTTTTCAAGGTTCTGATTACTGCGACACAGTGTGCGACATACGGTTTTGTGTCGCTAAGTGCGACATAATCTGTTATGTCGCAGATCATGACTGCGACATAAAGGCTAGTGTCGTTAAGTGCGACATCCGCAATTTGATGCAACATAAGGTGTTGTGTCGCTATGTGCGACGGGGATAAGTTTTGCGACATAGTGTTTTGTGTCGCTATATGCGACATCTGAAAGTATTGCGACATAGAGGCTTGTGTCGATATATGCGACATAGGCTATGATTTAGCGACATAAGGGCTTGTGTCACAGGTGGCCTGGAGCCTCTGCGACATAACGAGTTGTTGGCCGGAAAATGAGCCGAAAATGTGTTTTCCGATTTCCGTTTGACTTGAAACTTTTACCCAACCCATATTTGGACATTTTAAGCTTAAATAACCCTTAAACAAGTAAAAATAAGTAAAATCGGAGAGTTTCGAGTTTTTGTCGGAAAACTTACGACTTAGCGCCGGAGAAATCCGAAAAGATAGAAATGTAGATCGTTGCGAGGTGATCGTTTTTCATCAAAAGAGCAAAATCATTTGAGGTTATTTGATAGTGTTATTTGATGATTTAGTGTGATAGTGGTCGTGTGGTGTTTGAAAGAAAATGGGAGAAAGAGAGAGAAACGGAGGAGATGGAGGTGATGATGAATGGTGAAATGGAAGGGGTTTCCCCTTTTTGGGGCTATGGGGCCCGGCCCACATGGGTCTCACCCATGTTTGGTTGGCTCCAATTTTTGCTCCAGTGTATTCGCGCTTCGTGCGGGGTTCGTTTTCCCGGTCGTTTAAACGTTTAAATAATTATTTTAAAATACGAATATTTATTAATGTTTTTAGTTGAAGTATTTCATCAAATACTTTTACTTGAGTTATAAAATATAACTTAACTTTTATTTTGATTGTTTACGCGTTTATTATTTTAATTGCGTAAATGTTGTTTGTGCGATACGAATTTGGGTTGAAAATATTATCTAAGTAATATTTTGGATAAAATAGAGTTATTAAATAATACCATATTATTTAAATAAAATTGTTCACCAATATCCGTATTTTAAAGGTACCTGAATCCATCCGATATAAACAGCACGATTTAACCAAATCGCGTATGCGTGCATGTATATAATAATATATCAATACACATAATTATACACATAATTTAACCCTAATTACATGTATTAATACAATGATTAACTACTAAGTACTTGCTCTAATTTGAGGGGCGTCACAAACGTCTTTAAGGTAATTGGAGAAATGGTCAAAACGGTTATGAGGATATCATAATTAGACCGCATATATTTGAATAAAAGACTCGTTATCTATTATACATTGTAGTGAGCAGCAACACCTCCAATTTGTAAAAGAAGAAATTCGTTCATATTGATAATTATTTCTGGTAACGAAAATAAATGGTTAATGCTTAAAAAACTTGTTGATCACTGAGATAATGATGATAATAATAAGAAATTAATATAAATGGTTAATGACGTGCGAGAGAACATGTCGTTTTCCTCAGGATTAAAAACAGACTTGTCATCATTTTGCCATCTTCATAAACAGTCAACAAGGATTTTGATCGAAAATTGTTTTATGTTTAATATCTTTGGTTTAACTTAATTAATACGAAAAGAATTCTTATTTTTAAGTAGAATAAAATAAAATGTGTTTAAACACTAAACCTATGGGTAATTCTTTAAATTATATATATGATTGACGTGGTACAGTATTTAATTAATCATATACTCGTATATTAAGGACACAAGAGATAGATTTTGATTTTGGTGGGATCACTTTTAATATGAGCCACCAACATGATCGAAGAAATAAAATCATATCATTGCTAGCTAAACGACACCGTTGCTTACTAGAAAGCTTGGACCTGATTCTTTCATTATGTACACGTACAAATAAAATGGTTTTAAACAATAAAATTAAACGTATTTAATTGATTATTAAGTAGTTAATTAACATAACCTTGACCCCTAATTATTTTATCCAAATTTATCCCATATATATGATATGATGATATATGATGTGATAACGTACTTCAACATCAACCTAGCTAGTTTATACACCTGATTAATGTCTAGTAAAATAAAAAAGATGATGTCAAATTGTCAAAGTAACAAATTCTCTAATAAAAGGTCGAAAATGACTAAACATTACTCCTTTGCCACAGCTTCTTTTGATTTTGAAATGTGTTCTCCCGGTGCATGTTAAACGCAATGTTGCAAATAACGAGTCGATCTTTTATTAAGCTAGCTAGTTGTAGTTCAAACTAAATTTAAATTCAAGATCGAACAAGTCAAATTTCCATCTACTTAGAGCCTAAACTCGAGCTTAAATTTTTTAAAAATACTTTAATAAAATTACATTTACATGTATATATTGCATTAAATTATGGTACGTGGGTCCTGTTATAGTAAAATAGGAAAAAAGGAGATTATATCTGCCTTCCCTCAAGGTGATTGGGTCACTCGAGTTGCTACAAAAACTCAAGAGTAGCTTCACCATTCCTCAAAGGTTACTACTCGATCTTTCTCATTTTCACCAATTAAAACACCCCTTTAAATACCCTTGTCTGCAATAAAAAACTTGACTATCTAGATAAAGCTAGCTAGATAGTACAGTTTTAATTCGTAATAGACAGGTGGTAGAAATAATTGATCATATCATGGAAACTAAATATATGGTGCTAGGTGAAGTAGTGCCATGCATTTTAATGGTGTTGATGGAAGTTTGCACCATTGGGTTAACCATCTTGGCTAGCACCATTTTGTCGAAAGGGCTAAGTCCCTTCGTTTTTGTTGTCTACACCAACGCCCTCTCTTCCATCTTTCTTCTTCCTTACAACAAGTTCATCGTTCGAAGAAACACGTGTGTGCTTCGATCTTTCCTTAACTTAATTATTTAACATTTTAATCATCATCATCATCATCATCATCATCATCATGATAATATTAAAATTTTAAACCAAAGTTCATCAGTCGAACGTATAAACAATGTGCGATTGTAAGTTCACACGTAGATATGTATATACATCTGGACAGATTATCAATAATGAGATAATGAATGAATGCATGCATGAAAATTGAAGAGTATTCTAATTTTGATAACATGGATGTTACTTAATGTTTTGATTATATTTCATTTATCATGTAGGAGTGACGAACTTATACCGCACTTTCTTCTTCTTGGATTCATAGGGTTTGTATTACTTATTTTTCCTACAATAACTTAATTATTATATTTCTCGAACTCTAAAATAAAGCATAATTCTGATCTGATTCGAGCTTTTGTTGAATTGTAGGGTAACAATGGCACAAAATCTAGCATTTGTTGGATTAAGTTATAGTTCTCCGATCGTTGCCATTGGAATGGGCTGTTTAATCCCCTCTATTTCATTCATTCTTGCCGTTATTTGCAGGTTCACTTCATTTCTTACCTTGCTTAATTATTTATATTATAATTAAGGAAACATTTGCATATAATATAATAAAAAGAATAATCAGTTAATTAACATATATATCTACATAAATTACAGCCTTCCAAAAAAAAAGAAAAAGAAGTAGCATATCTACATTTTTAGAATAAGCTAGCTAATTAAAACCATCAGAAAATATACCGTAAAGTTATCTTTGATCCACATCAAATCGACCACTTCATTGGGTTTTTTAACATCATCAAGTTTGGATATAAACTATATATTATTGCATATTCTTTAGGATTGTGAAAACAATTAGATGTTCATGTACCAAATCTGTGTACTTACTCAATGATGACTTATATGCATTTGTTTAAGCAAATAAAATGCCATGCGTGTATATGTATGCATATGTGTTTATTAAGGTCTCGTGGCTATTTAATTTATTTTGTTTTGTTGTGTAATTTTAACCCAACTATGTGATTTAACCAATAATCATCAATCAATCTATGATGTTATAATACAATTCCAAATCAAATGTGTAAAACTTTTACATCAAAATAATTGTGTATGAATTACAATTCGAACTTTGGATTCTATATAAAATTAATAGTTCAGAAGTATATTGTAAATAAATAGTTATTACAATAAATTTCATAAGCCAAGTATATTTATTAAGTTATTTAATTTGCTAGCTTTAATTTATTTAATATACAATAATAGTAAATTAATAATAATGGTTAAAAAGAATACCACGACACTAGATTCACAACCGGTGGCTACCAAAGCCCTCTTGAATGACAAACTGACGTCAATTTTGTCCGACCTTTCTTGTGGTCGTTAATCAAGTCTCACAAAAAACAAAATTTTATAAAAATGAATTCAAAATAGACCTTTGAGTAGGTTTAACCGTTTAACAATTACTATGAGTCTTAAAATATGTAAAGAAAAATAAAGACACATCAAAATACACCTTTTATAATGGGTGATGATAAATCCAACATCATTTTTGATAGATCCATCATCATACAACATTATTTATTGGGAAAATCACAAAAATGATCCAATCATCACACCTATTTTAACAAAATAATCACTTGACCAACATTCTTTTTCACAAACTAATCCATTGACTGGCGTCAAACATGGTGCCCCCGACGCCCCACCCTATATATTCCATTTTTAAACCTTAAAGTCAACAAAATGATGGGCCCGACGCCCCTGATGGTGACGTGTGTGAGAGGGTGGGGCACCGATGTGACGGGGTGGGGCGCTTGTGACATGTGTGAGGGGGGCGCCGATGGTGACATGTGTAAGAGGGTGGGGCGCCGATGTGACATCCGAGGGGCGTCGGGCTCATCATTTTGTTGACTTTAAAGTTTAAAAATGGAATAAATAAGGTGGGGCGCCGGGGGCGCCATGTTTGACGCCAATCAATGGATTAGTTTGTGAAAAGTATTGGTCAAAGGATTATTTTGTTAAAATATGTGTGATAATTGGATATTTTTGTGATTTTCCCTTATTTATTTGTACAGTACAACTCTGCATTGCACATTGTTGATGGATCTATCAAAATTATGGGTGAAAATATCATCACCCTTTTATAATCAATCATAAGTTCGTAACATAATAATCTTGACTATTTTGATAATTTTCTTTTAATATACTTTAAACTTATGTTTTACGGTTTATACTTTATAGAAGGACAAACTTCGATTTGACAAGTTCGAGCACTCGAACAAAGTTGGTTGGTACGTTGATATCGGGCATTGGAGCCGTGCTGCTCATGTTCTACAAGGGTCCCGTAGTCAAGGACCCTTCGACCCATCTTCTATCTTCGGCTCCTAGACTCTTTGTTTTTCTATCGACAAATGAACATTGGGTTCTTGGTTGTGTTCTTTTCGCCGCAGCATCCTTAGCCTACTCGATTTGGAACATTATTCAGGTTGGGATAACGCGCTCCGATTGTGTAACTAGTTCAATTCATAACAATGTTACATCTTTTATGATGTAACTTTTTCTTTAAGGTCAATGTACTTATTCAGTTCGATGATATTTCACGACACATAAAATTTTAATTTTATCATTGGGCAGGTATACACAGTTGAAAAATGTCCAGATGTGATGACAGTGGCTTCTAGTTATAGCTTATTTGGGACTTTTCAATCTGCTTTGCTTGCGGTTTTCATAGAAAGAGACCCTAATGCTTGGAGGTTGCAATTCGATATGGGACTCCTTATCATTGTCTCAACAGTAAGCCCTCTTATAAAATTTTTGGGTTATAATGGTCAGTTAAAGATAAATGTGTAACTTACTTATTAACATATAACCTACAAGTTGTCACAATGTGTGTACAAGATCTACTTGTTATAAGTCTAACTGTGCATTCTCTAATATATATAGGCAATATTTGGAAGTCTAATAAAGACCCATGTACATATGTGGTGCATACAACGAAAAAGTCAGTTTTACGTGACAATGTTCAAGCCTCTTGGGGTTCCTATTGCTGGCATATTCGGTTCTGTTTTCTTTGCTGAAACTTTTCATTACGGAAGGTAATTCTAAACGTCACATTAATCTAAGTCTTTATATATCGTTATTTTAGCGATTACTTATTTCAAAGATGTGAATGTAGCCTGATGGCCGCAGCGATTACAGCAATTGGATATTACACGATGATGTGGGGTCAAATTAGAGAGGATGAAAGTAGAAGGGGCAAAGTTGATTTATCAGAAGAGAGAGCCCCTCTTTTGCAAGAAGAACAAGTTTAATATAGAGGAAATTTCACATAAATACTACTGTATATTAGTGAGGGTGTGTTTTAAAGGCCCAAAGAACAAGTGTGTGCTTAGTAAATATTATTTGTACATTACTATTTACTATATATATACTTTTTTTATATACAATTCATAAAATCTATTCCAGGTTATAATTCAGTTTTTATTTATAAATAAAAGATAAAAAAGAAGTGGTTTGTGGACAATAAGCATATTATGGTTCTAATACTTGATTACTTTTGATTGTTGGATTAATTACTTAATGTATGCGAGTCTTTGAAGTCTTCATAGAAAATTCTTAAGTAGATCATGACATGTTGGTTCTTATTTAATAAAAAGTTATGTCAACCTTGAAATATAAACATGATACTTTTCTAATTTTAAGGAGACTTGTATACATTTCTTGTAGTTAGCTGTAATTTGAATAAAATTAAGCAGCCTAGCCAAAACCTTTATTTTTATCGCCCAAGCCTCAGTTTGGCGCGCAGAAGATGAATGGCAAACTCTTGTGATCTTGGAAATTTGGTATTATCTACGTAACCTGTCTCATGGATCAGAAGATGAAGTAAACAGGTCCCTGCATGCAGCCTATTTGTCGTGCAAGGTCATTCTACTGTTCAGCCCTTGGTTGCCTAATTAAGCTTCCGTTCTGTACTTCCAAGAATTCAGCATGTGATGTTGATTGCAGTGAAGTAGTACGTTTGAAAGATTCAACCGAAAGTAGATTAATTACCAGTTTATGATATGGAATTGAGTGGCATAATATCAAATGAGAAGGACCATGTATTAGAACGAGTGATAAAGATGATTAATGATTATGGTAAGCTTACGCTGCGCACAAAGTGATCCTTCAAGTAGACCATCAACGAGTACGGTGATTGACATGTTAGGAAGCGAGTTTTTCTTTTTCTTTTCTCATTCCGAGATCACCCGATTCCCACCACCAAATTGGTAGACAAGTCATGGTTTCAAACTTCCATATCAAAAAGCTTGATCTGTTTTTTCAGCTTAACAAACGTACTCGAAGATTTTGTTGGTGGAACATATAGTTGGTGAATGTTAATTGGTCCCGGTTCGTATAAGTTCTTCTAACTGATTTGTTAATGCCATACAAAAAACAGTACTCTGTCACAAACGTCAATTGCTGGTGCAAGTGCAATCCATGATTGCAGCAATTAAGTTTTGCAATTGAAGCCTTTACTAAATACTATGATCATTTAAGCTTTCTTGATCCCTTCCCCTCAACCAGCAACTTAGTTTTTGTTATCAGATTTTACATCATGCAGTATCATTTGTACTGTTTGCATAGATTGTTGTGCTTTCTGCATTTTCTTGAAGCAAAGATGGCAACTACATGCATGTTCACGAATCCGCAATATAAAACATTCTAAACTAGGTAAAACATATAATTAAGTCCTCAACATTTTGGTTACATCTATACAAATTTGGGTTCCATATAAGCATTGTTTCTATATTTTAGTACGAACTTAGTTTGTTAGCTACTATAGTCGTATTTGATTACGGTTCAAAAATTAATTGTTAGGTACTATAGTTCTATTTTGTTTGCTACTCTTTCCAATATTAGAAGGGGCCAAATGAGTAGGTATATGCAAATATCACCTCTATTTGGGGGCCTACCAATAATGTATGATGACATTACAAACCATGGTGTTATATAGCACTTAATTTGTTGGATTAAGACAACCTTCTATAGTTCCTAAGATTTTTTTACTTAAGAGTTTGAAATAACTATATACTTTTATCATTTTTTCTTGTAGTGGGCACTTTAATAAAACTTGGATACAAGAATTCTCACGTTTTAAATTTATCGTTCATTTTTCTCTTTAGGGATTTTTTAGAACAAACATGTCACTCTAAATCTCAACCAATCAAAATGTAAAGATAGAATTTATTAATGACACGGTGTAATAATTAGATGTCCTTTTTAACGGAGAAATTACATTGAACCTTTAAAATTTAATTTGTAAATCTTTGTAAATGTCATAACCCAAAACATGAAATTTCGTTGAGAAAATAATTGTAGAAAGATTTCATTCCAAAAACTTAATCATATTGTTACTCCTAATAACGATATAAGTTAGGAAAAGCATTATAAATACACCTTGAAAAAGACTATCCAACCACAACACTCTCCATCACTACTATGAAATTTAAAAATTATGAATATACTTTTTACATCCTAGAATGGTCAAGTCCAGAGCAATAATGTCACAATGAACTGTACCTCCTGCAATGCAAGTTGTACATCGTTGTGGATGAGCAGTTACAGGTCTGAAAAATGGGGTAAAGGTTGGAGGGAAATTTCAGTTCTTCTTTCATTTTCAAAGACTATCACCAACCAAACAACCTTCCATAGGTAAGAAACTCATTACTCCATGAGCATATACATATTCTTTTGTAGTAATTAAAGAGTATAATAATATTAATATTCTATTTCCTGTTCATTGCTTTATCTTCTACTTCAAGTGAGAAATCCTACACAAGGTTGTTGTTATGTTAACCTACACTTGCTTTATACGTACTCTGAATACGATTCTTCTGCTCATTATCTTCTTCATATGATGCCACATATCAAGTTTATATTTTTATCTGTTTTTCAACACTTCCTATGTAAGATTTAGGTTTCTTGGAAACTAATATAAATATTAGATGTGTTTCAGTGACTAAACATCATCATCATCATGCCATTTGGGTTAGTTTCGGCTTGGAATAAGCGAAGGAGAAGTAAGTCGGATGATCATCTTGATCCATGTACGTTTTTTCTTAGTTTCTGCAAGTTCTCACTCGAGTTTTCTTGAATTTGTGATGGTGAATGATGATCTTTCAGGGGTTTATAGGCCTGTGGAGTATTGGAAACTTGAGAAGGATCAAAAGATTCAAAATCCACCTCCAAAAAGGCGACATGGATCATCAGTTTTTACACTGAAGGAAATGGAGGAGGCTACTTGTTCTTTCAGCGAAGAATATTTGTTGGGAAAGGGAGGATTTGGCAGAGTTTACAAGGGAAAGCTGCAGTCTGGTGAGGTATGCTTTCAGAAAGTTACAAACTTGTGTACAGTTTTTTGAAGAAAACTGACCCAATAATAATATGGCAAAATATATTTTTATAAAGACGGGATTATTTATATAAGATACAGAAAACATAATTTGAACGAGAAATAAGTCTTGATATTATTGTATTGGAAGGTTGTGGCTATCAAGAAGATGGAGTTACCACCGTTTAAAGCAGCAGAAGGGGAGCGCGAGTTTCGTGTTGAAGTTGATATTTTGAGCAGATTGGATCATCCAAATCTTGTTTCTTTGATAGGGTATTGTGCAGATGGGAAGCACAGGTTTGTTGTTTATGAGTACATGCACAAAGGAAATCTACAAGATCACTTGAATGGTTTGTCTTTTCTCAATATTCTTTACTTGTTTGGTTATTTGTTCTTCAATCAAACAATTTAACTTTTGCAAAAGTAGTTCTATTATAACTTCTTTATTTCACATGCGCAAAATTTTGGTCGAAAATTTTCTATCATTCTGCAGGACCTTTTGTAGTTTGAACATTTGGTCCATATTGTCATTGACTTAAGTGATTACAGGAATGGGGGAAAAGAAGATGGATTGGCCTGTAAGGCTTAAAGTGGCAATTGGAGCAGCAAGAGGACTTGCATATTTACATTCAAGTTCTGCTGTTGGAATTCCTGTTGTACATAGAGACTTTAAATCAACCAATATTCTCTTGAGTGATGATTATGAAGCAAAGGTAGATAACTATTTTCACTTTCTCTAATATGGAGTATTCCCTTTTGTCAAATAGTAATCAAATGGTTTTCGCAGATATCAGATTTTGGTCTAGCTAAGTTAATGCCAGAGGGCCAAGAAACTAATGTGACAGCAAGGGTGCTTGGTACATTTGGCTATTTTGACCCTGAGTATACATCAGTAAGCAGTAATTCTATTTGTTCTATGATCTACAAGTTCTTCATTTTCTGCTATGGGTTACCTAAACTATCTATGGCATTTCTATTAATATTAAGATTAAGACAATCAATAACGTCAAATATTTACTTTGCTAACAGACGGGAAAACTCACATTACAAAGTGATGTTTATGCATTCGGTGTTGTTCTGCTTGAACTTATGACTGGACGTAGAGCTGTGGACCTCAACCAAGGACCCAATGATCAAAATCTTGTACTGCAGGTATGCTATCTTACAGTTTTACTGTTCAGGACATAATAATGGTCTAGGTCAAGATATTAACATGGGTATTGGGCATTTTGGTGGATATGCAGGTTAGGCATATATTGAATGACAAGAAGAGGTTAAGAAAGGTCATAGATCCAGAAATGAGTCGAAGCTCATACACAATCGAGTCAGTTGCAATGTACGCAAACTTAGCATCACGATGTGTGCGTGTTGACAGTCACGAGAGGCCGTCTATGGATGAATGTGTGAAAGAACTCCAAATCATCATTTATACAAACTCTAAAGGCTTAGGCATGGCAATGCACGCGTTTAGAATGTTATGAGAATTTGATAGAGTTGTTTTTGTTTATATTTTTGAAATAATTAAATTTCTGTTCTCATCAACAAGTATAGCATAATCCCATTGGAGATTTAGTATTTTTATAAGTGAAAGAATGAAGAACCCACAAAATTATATAGTGAAGGAATGAGAGTATTTGACATATAAACATCATGTGCAGGATACAGGATACCATAATTACTTTTACGTAACGAATATACATTCATATACAAAAAAGGAGACCACAAATAAACTTGTTAGCATGATACATTAGTTGTAGAGCTTTAGACATCATACCTCACGGCTATGGCTTCAGAATGGCTTGCATGCCATAGCAAGGCTCATAGTCTCATACATTTGGTTTTGAAATTCATATGTACGAGTAGGTTGTACAACAACAGCGAATCAAATTGACTCTCTAAGAAAAAGTCAACTGTGCTGATTACTTCAAACCAACATGAACTTCAAAAATCTCCTCATCAACAATGATCCATGTATAATTTGCAACACTTCTAAACATCCATTGGTGCAAGATTCTTGTCATCGGAATACAACGTATTTGTCTCTGTAATTATGTTTGAGGCAGGAGGAAGTTGTTTACACATTAAATGCTTGCGTCTTTGTAATGTTAAAAGAATCAAGATGCTATCCGTCTTGAAGACAGAGTATCCTGCTTTTGAATACATGTTGAATGGAGCTGAATCAATCATTCTACAGTGCAAATAAACCTCTCTGACTGTGCTCATTTGAGATATAAGTTCCTCACTTGCCTTCAAAAGTTGCCAACCAATGCCTTGCCTGAAAGTCATTATTATTAAATCAGTCTTCAATCCAGATTTACATCTTCAGATAGTTTTTGGGTCTGTTGAAGTCCTATGAATTTATATATAACCTTGATAGCAAGAACCAATTATGATTCCCCAACGGAATTTATTAAGTTATGTGTTCAAATAACTATTCTTGAAGTTAAAGCTAGCTTTTCTTACATCCAAACTTAACAAGGACATATTCATATATTACAACCATTTTATTTTCCTTAAGTTCTTATATAATTTGCTATGGTTACGAATTCACATCAAAGTTGACGATTCAGAGAAAAATTGAAATCGAAAACTGATGTCTTTTGACCCCGAAGTCAATACTGATTCAAGGGCAATAGATAATCATAAATTTTAAACGTATACCGTGTCATTAACTCTAGATTAATATGTTCCAGGGTTAAGTGCTTTTTAATGCATATAACTATGCGTTGACCTTCATTGTGTGTACGTACCTAAGTTGACTACCATTGTATGTACGATACTATTTATTTGTGTACATTGTGTGTATTTTGGTGATGTGCTATTAGTTATAAGGTGACACATGACATATTTACAAGTCGACAAGGCACCAAAATACACACAATGTACAATATAAATAGTTTCGTACATACAATGTCGGTTAATTTTGTTACATACACACAATAAAAGTCAAACACATGGTTATACATATTAAAAAGCACTTAACCCTATATCCTCGCATATGCTTAAAAATTCCAATCAACCTTGAACTTGAATGTTCCTCAATTCAAACCCAAGAGTCAAACCTAGTAGTGTTGCACTTTGAAGTACCAAATGCTGAACTAAAGCTATAAAATTTACAAACACGAGACATCAAAAAAGAGAAAGAATTACTACCTTCTTAGGGACTTCTTGACTGTCATATTACAAATATAAGGTGCATTCTTTGGAGGGGTGGGAGTTGGAGGTGAAACATTAGCCCCTAAGTTATCAAAGCTTACTTCAACAGTCCCTGCTAATTGTATATCTTCCACTTCACCCCCTTCATCATCAGTATCTCTTCTATGAAACGCAATCAACGTTGCAGCATGAGGCATCAAAGATCTCCTTTCAATCAAGTACTGTTTGACCAAAAAAGCCAATACCTTTACATAAGCTTTAGGCAGCATCATAGATTCTGCAAAAGATTCAGCTAACAACTCAACTGTCATGTCCATTTCGTCTTCTTGCATCACACGGACTAACAGCATCGACCCAGATGGTAATTTGTGAAAAAGTTTGTAACTTTGAAGGAATTGAAGCTTTTGAAGATCAAGGTTTGATAGGAATTTGCCAGTTGGAAGTGGGTTTTCTTGGAGTGTTGGTGATGATGATGATGATGATGATTGAGATGAGCAAGTGAGGATGAGATTGAAACGAGGTGTGAATTTGGGGTTTATGATGTGGGTTTTGGAGTACGGTGGTTGGTGGCGGAGATGACGGTGGATTAGGAGGTTGTGGTGGTGATGGTGATGGTGATGGTGATGGTGGAGGTCAATGGAGGAAGAAAGAGAGATTGCGGCCATGGAAGTGGGAGAGCGGAGACTGTGGAGAGATTGGTTGTTTGTTTTCTTTGTGGATAATTTTGTTTTGTGTTTGTGTTAGAGATCGTCTTACAGAAAATTTTTTTAAAAAAATGGCATGAAAATAACGAAAATATAGTTACTAACAAATACCTCTTCTTTCTAAATTTTGTTTAAAGTGTCGTAAAGCCAAATTTGATGTGATTGATAATAAAATATAATGATTGTTCAAAAAAGGGTTTTAGATTTAAATTTTATTAAAGTAAACATCACCGGTCATTTTGGGATTGTTTACCTATTAAAGTGCATAATCTAGTTATTACTTGGGACATATCACATATTTTACATTATCGTATATTTTACATTTTGATCATTCAATTAATAAAATGCACAAAAATAGTAAACTTAACATTATTCAATACCGTCTTCCACGGTGTATAGAGAGGTGAAGTGTAGACAGCGTTAGCCTTACCTATGATAGAGAGGCTGATTCCAAAAATGGACTTCCGGCATGCTGGGGTTGAGGATCGAACCCTTGACATCTGTCTCCAAAAGTAATGAGCTTAACAACTTGATACAACCCAAAATGTGCAAAAATAGTATTTTCACCAAAACTGTGAGCATAGGAAGTGGAAGGGCAAACCTTCATTGTTCAAGGCCTTGAACACCGGGATCGGCATTTAGCCACTCCCCACCAACGTTTAGTGCCGACGTTCAAGATCAATATTCAAGTTAGCACGTAGAGGCAAAGGCTTTAACCCTTTTGTTTATCATTTTATCCATTCTTGTTCCTTTTTTTGATTGGCTAAAATCATTATTGTGGGTCCATTTGAACATTGAGTTGAACATTAAATAACTCTCTCTAAAATTATGTACATGTTAAATTTTAGTGTTCAATTGAACACCGAATACATCAGCAACCACATCTTGTGCTCAACACCATTATAGTGTATTTCCCCGATTACTTCTTTTAAAGTGCATATAAGCTTCTTTGTCTTTCTTCTTTAATACACTAACACTTAAAATAAATATATTTTTGCATAATAAATATAAGATATTCATTGAGCAAAATCTCAAACAAGGCCCTCGACATTCTTTGTTATTACTATATATATACGGGAAATTAAAAAAAAATGCTACTTTTTTTAAGTATATATCGTTTTGCCCTTCGATTTTTTTTTTGACGATATCCCCATGAAATCGCAAAAGCAAATTTACCTTTGCCATTCCCTTTTTGCGATTTGCGATCCAGTCATTTGACTGACCCCGTTCTTGAGAAAACTATGCCATCGCAAATGGCAAAACATTTTTTACGATTTACCATTTACCTATGCACGAGGTCGTTTTGCGATGGCACGTGGTTCCTATCTGTGCTCGAGTAAAACATGCCATCGCAAATGGCAAAAAAAAATTTGCGATTTGTCATTTACCTATGCACGAGTGAATTTGCAATGGCAAGTTTTCTCGACCACGGATAGGAACCACATGCCATCGCAAAACGACCTCGTGCATAGGTAAATGGCAAATCGCAAAAAAAAATTTGCAATTTGCGATGGCATCGTTTGCTCGAGCACGAACAGGAACCACGTTCCATCGCAAAACAACCTCGTGCATAGGTAAATGGCAACAAAAAAAAATTGTCATTTGCGATAACATGCTTTGCAGGAACCACGTGCCATCGCAAAATGACCTCGTGCATAGGTAAATGGCAAATCGCAAAATAAAATTTGTCATTTGCGATGACATAGTATTCTCGAGAACGGGGTCGGTCAAGTGACTGGATCGCAAATCGCAAAAAGGGAATGACAAAGGTAAATTTGCTTTTGCGATTTCATGGGGTATATCGTCAAAAAAAAAAATTCGGAGGGCAAAACGATATATACTTGGAAAAAAGTGACATTTTTTTTAATTTCCCCTATATATACTTCGTATGCATTGAGTGAATGAAACTATATTTGAGACATCTTTTGTATGAACGGGAGACAATTCGATAATAATTATATGAACAAGGGATTTTTTTTATTCTGCTATATATATAACCAAAATAAAATAAAAATACAAATACTCTTGTTGGGAAAAACGGTCTCAAAGATTCTTCAATAATACAGCCAATGAAAACAGTAAAGAAATATGAACACAAGAATATACGTGGAAAACTTCAAAACCGGAGAAAAAATCACAGGCCTCCAAAGAGAAAAGATTCCACTATATGAAAAATTATTACAATCACATAGAATAATCTCTTAAGCCACCACTCAACCAACACTCACACCCTCCAAAGATTTAACTAACACCTTAGACACTCTAAACCAAGTGACTAAAACAAAGGAAGAAAGAAATAATCAAATACTTAAGATGTATGTTGATTTAGTACCCTTTGAAACTAAAGCTTAGACCTCCTTTTATAACCAACGAGTCACCCCCTCCTTTGTTCCATCAACCAATGTGAGATAAATACCCAATTTTTATTTTAGCCAAAATCAATAATCTCTACCATGGATAAAATAAAAATAACTTTGTTCCAACATCAGAACTATTGTCTTGACCGACAATCATAATTCGAAGAGAATTATCATACTCCACCATAAAAGAGTATCTCCACTCAGAATAACCTATTTTAAGCATTTCACCTCGGCACATGTCGAAAAAACTTGCTGAAATTGTTTATGGTGCGACTTCCCTTGTTTGGCTCACCTGGAAGTTCCTCAGCCATGGACATCAATTTCCACCACACACCTTGCATTTTAAGCCAAACCAATACCCATGTATAAATACCTGTGGAACCGCTGACAACCATCCCTTTCTCATGGTGGCGCGGACACACCATGAGGATGTCATATCTTAATATAACTCACTATTCTCCATGAGAACGGAGACATTGTCAGCAGATTTGAAGCCCTTTGCCGAATCCACTCCACCTGAACAATCCATCTTGACATGTCCAGACTTCCCACACTTCCAGCATATTAGATTTTTCTTGGAGTTCTTTTTCTTCCTATCTTCACTTACCAAAACCGTACCTTCCGATGAAGTCCCGCCCTTACCTTCCAGTCTTTTCTCCTCAGATAGGAGTTTGCTAGTAACGTCTTCAAACTTCAGGGTCTCTTTCCCATACATCAGAATAGGTTTCATATGCTCATAGGAGGATGGTAAAGATAATATAAGTCTTAATGATTTATCTTCGTCATCAACCTCAACTCCAATAGCCTCCAGTTCTAAAACAATATTATTAAGAACACTCAAATGATCTGAAATTTTTGTACCTATTTTCATACGTAGAGTATGGAACTGTTCCTTGAGACACAACCGGTTTGAGATGCTTTTGCCTTGGTACAGCTGTTCAAGCTTCTCCCAAAGCTCCTTTGCCGTCGATAACCCATGCACATTTGCAAGAACATTCTTTAAAAGACACAAACGAATAGCACTTGCCGCTCTCAAATCCATATCATCCCATTCTTCATCATCGATCTTACTGGCCTTGCTAGAATCACCGCTAGAAAAAGGGGTTGATTTCCCCCTCAATGCCTTGTGTAACCCAGACTGAATCAACACATCCTTGACCTGAATTTGCCACAAGCCAAAATTGATCCTTCCGTCAAATTTCTCTACATCGAACCTCATTGGACTGAACTTTGACATCGTACTTGTATCTTAAAAAAAATTACTAGTATTGTATACTAGAAAAAATATATATTTTCAGCCAATTAGTAATACACCCAGGAAAAAAATGATCCCAGGAAAGAGAGGTGGGTCACAATGGACACGCTTAAATACCAAGTCTTTCCTTAGCCAGAACCTTTTCTACATGTATAAATACTCTACCAGGCTCACATATAATTCTATCGTATACAAGACAACCAATAGAACCAAGATACCCCAATACGATAAATAGAATTCGTTTCTGATGTGGAAGTTCAGACAAAACTGCAACCACAGAGCATACTATGAAATTCTAAAATCGAGACCTCCGTCAAAACCTTGGCTCTGATACCACTTGTTGGGAAAAACGATCTCAAAGATTCCCCAACAACACAGCCAATGAAAACAGTAAAGAAATATGAGCACAAGAATATACGTGGAAAACTCCAAAACCGAAGAAAAAATCACGAGTCTCCAAAGAGAAAAGATTCCACTATATGAAAAATTATTACAATCACATAGACTAATCTCTTAAGCCACCACCCAACCAACACTCACACCCTCCAAAGATTTGACTAACACCTTAAACACTCTAAACCAAGTGACTAAAACAAAGGGAGAAAGAAATAATCAAATACTTAAGATGTATGTTGATTTGATACCCTTTGAAACTAAGACTTAGACCTCCTTTTATAACTAAGGAGTCACCGCCTCCTTTGTTCCATCCACCAATGTGGGACAAATACCCAATTTTTATTTTTAGCCAAAACCAACAAATTCAAATGATAATCAACATTAACCACACAGAGCTTTCAATGAGGCACAGCAACATTAACTCCCATCATATCCACAGTAATGATACATGCCATCTAAAATCGCCATAAATCATTTTATTCTCATCCTTTCTAGCAAAATACAGGAACATAACAGGCCGAAAAAGGGCAACCGGTCCTCTCATCACTTCTTTGCATACACTGAATCCTCATACTTCCCACTCCACCTACAAAACAATTCACACACAAGATTTCATCATCTGCAACCTCCAACAGAATACATGTAACAAGATTTAAGAAGAATACGCATAAAAAATAACCTCTTTTCGTCGTTTTCAGGAAGTTTGAGCTCATAAGCTTCTTCAAATGGCTGAAAAATAAGATCTAGTTTCTGGCTATCAACTTCACCAAGAGTTGGAGGATCCCACTGTAATTAGCACGAAACAGTCCAGAGTTATCAGTTATGTATGGATATTGATATTGAGGAAGGTGGCATACCAACTAATAACAGAAATGTGTGATTTCTGACGGATATGGATTTTAATTTGGACTGTAATATTTAGATATCGGGAATCACAGTTTTCTTTTAGTATTCATGTTTCTGATAGTATATTCATATAAAACGACGTTACAAAGAATCTAACAAATGAACAGAAAATTACCTTTGGAGAGTTATCTTTGTCTATGACAACAGCTCGAATACCCTATTTGTTGCCAACAGAAGATAGATTCATTTCAGTTTCATGTACCATAGTATATTCATATTCTACCTATTGCTCGTATATTAGTATAGTAATACCTCATATATGTCACCAGATATCAAACTTCTGAGTATATTTATTGTGAGCCCAAATTCTTTCTTCAGGCATTCTGATAGTGTTTGCTTCCTCCCTTCACGAATCTGCCATGAAAAAATTAATTAGAAATAAAGACTCTGTCAAAATAAGCTTAAAGTAAAAGTTCACGATTAGATGTCTTGGACTTATGCCCCTTATTATAAAGAACATTACCGATATCAGATTCATCTTTAAACCAGTAGGAGACGATCTTTTTAATCCCTTTAGCACGGGTACAATCCATTCATTTCCTTCCTTTCTTGACTCGGCTTCCTTTAAAGTTACAAACCAAATAAAATTACACAAAAAAACCAATAAGGTCTCGGGTTCAATTCCCACCAACTTCTACTTCATTGGTGACCTAGCTAGCTAATTCAAAGGAAGACGCTACTCAGAAACAAAATTTATCAATCTGCCAAGAAAAGGAGCTTACAAATGATTCTAGAATGTCTTCCACGGAATCCTTTGAAAAACACTCGTCGATTATCGACTGTCTGCGTTCAACTAAAGAATATCAGTTTTATGTAAGATTGCCAAAGATAGAGACTTTGTTTTTTGATTTCACAATCATTACTTGTTTAAGACACTTTCTTGACTAATTTGAACATCTAAAGAGAATTCTTCAATGGCAGCTTTCACTGTGTTCTCATCTCCCGAGTTCAAGCTTACCAAATGGTTTTCTAATGCTGACAATTTCTGAAATAAAATTTTGAGCTGTAGTTAGTTAAAGCTAAAGAAGCTTTACAGCCATTTGTTATGGTACCAAATTCAAACTCACATCCACGTGAACCAAATGTGTCGCTAACCCAGCTGCAACCAGTTCCTCACCACTCAACCGTGCTCCGGTCAAGGCGAAGTACTCACCTACAACAGAACCACCAGATAAAATTATATCTTTTTCTATTATTTAAATACACTCCTTTGTTCTCTTTCATTATAATTTTATAGTTCTGCCCATTTAAACTGGGTACAAAAGGAAAACTTTTTGTCCAAAAACATGGTAAGATTGGGTGTTGAATATGTACCCAAACGGCCTGGAAGATGAGAAAGGACATACGAGAATCCACAATCAACGTGATGCCCGATACTTGCTTCAGGCATGGCAAAGACCTAAAATTATGTAAAGATTAGAAGAAAAATAACAATTTGATTCAAACTATGAGAAAGATATGGTAACACTTATACTTACGGTTTTTTCTGTGACAACTGAAAATTTCATTGGAACCATAAGTGAGGCACCTCCACCCATCGCAATTCCATGAACAAGTGCGACCTGGTGGAAATAGAACAATCTGAAAGTCACTTTTCACAATGATTTTACGTATCAGATTGCTAGCTTTTTAGACCATTTCGCAAAGTGATTATTGGGGTTTTAAAGATGCCAAAAAATCAAAAATTAATATTGGAGGATTGTGTAATTATTAGCATAAGCACAAATAGCTTATAAGTATTAAAGAATCCTACATATCCTATAATAATGAGTGATCTTTAGCAAATTAATGTAAATGCAAAAAACAAGCATCACAGATGGCACACTTTGTCCAATATTGCTCATGCTTACACATGTAGAGTGTTTCATTTTCATTTTTACAACAATGATGGTTTGCTTGCAACAAAGAACTGAGTAAGATGGTACAAAACACCAATCAGTAAATTGAAAAGGAACCTGCAGTTTCTTGTAGGTATGATTGTGATAGCAAAGCCAATAAAACCTATATACCACTTCAAGACATGAATCCCCTGTGACATGAAAGACAAATTATATATAGGCAACCAAAAAGCTCTAAATGCAAAGAAGCAATAAAAAATGTCAATTGTAAACGATGAAATTACTTGATGTCCTGCCATTATAGAACACTTTTAAATCCCCACCAGCAGAATATGCACGACCTGCGCCCTAAAGAACAAGAAAAGAAAGGTACAAACAAATATAAAAGTTACTATAATTCTATTGGTAAACATATTATTTTATATATTTAATTTACTTATACAATTGAGTTAAGTGCCTAGAAATGTATACAATTTTAGTCGAAAATTCTATGTGTATTCAACCTGACTTCAATTGTGTGTATTCAACTTGCATGACTTCTATTGTGTTTATTTAACTTTCTTAAAGAACACATCTATTGTAATGGGTGGGATATCACAGGTATTTTTCCATAACATTTGTTACACTTTATAGGCAAATGATGTGCAATACTTTATCTGAGATACAAATCTGAAATTGTTTTTTCTTATGTATATTATTTCCAAGAACATAATATTCACATTAATTCCATCGTGGCTTTAAAATAAAACAAAAAATATGAACCAGTTACAGTAATGGCAAGATACCGGTACTGTTACATTAAATGTATATATTATAAGGTTAAATACATACAATAGAAGACACTAACCCATATAAATTCGACAAATCCTAATAAGCTGTTAAAAAACTACAATCCATATGAAGATTTAAGTTTAGATTTAGATTTGGACAACACTAACCTTAATAATCACCAGCTTTGCATCTTCATCTTTTTCGCATATTTCCAGATTTTGTGCCAATAGATAAACCTAATATTACAACAAAACAAAATATTGTAACAATGTCTAGTGATTTAACAGAAACAAGATCATAAACAAGTTGAGGTTTTTTCAGTTTACCAATTTGGGTGAAATCACATTTAGTTTATTAGGCTGGTTCAAGGTGATCAATCTCACATGACCTTTTTCTTCAGCAAGAACAACCTAAAAAATAGTTGAACATCCATTAATCACACATTCACACGCACAGTGAAAAGCCCCTAAAATAACATTAATGCAATTTATTAGTACATTACCTCTTCTTCCGGGTTAACTGCCATTTGAATCAACTAATAACTAATGCAAACTCTGAAATGGGAAGTAATAAATTCACAGATATAACTAAAAGTCACAGCAAAAATTGCAAGAAATTGTAACAGGGAAATTGGATTTAGGCTCAATAAGCAAAAAGATGGAATCTTGCACTTACTAGATGAAGTCAGAGATCAGGGTGTAAACTTTATTTTCAAATTATTTCTATTTCTGTCAAGGATGAATAGAACTTTGTTGCCCCAAAGAGATGGAATAACAAAAATTATTATTTTGCTCATTGATGGGGGGTTTGGTGGTGATGACTTGATATCTTGGGTCGGTTGGACTTGGAGGTAGTAGGTAAGTAGGGGCATAACTGGGATGAATTTTCAGGGCAGCATCAAATTTTTTCCACAAAATTTATATAAAATATAATAAACTATGATCGTACGATTTTAATAAAAGATATGATATTAAAAAGTGCGATTTTAACTAAAGGTATTATTACAATGAAAATGTTGTTAACTCAAAGGTAAATCAGAAACAAATAAACATATCACACATTATAGTTATCCTCGATGTTCACCTGGACGATGGAAACGATTAATCATAACTTCAGTCGTAACATTATCAAATGTTTCTTTCTCTTAAACAAACCAAAAAACATTATTCTAATAATTATCTCTCCTTATATTCTGCAAATGTGTCTTCACAAGATTCATTCAAGAAAAAACATCGTTTAACGGTCGTAGTTGCAACCAGCAAAACCAAAGCTAAATTTCAGCAAGCGATAGACCACCCGAAAAGAAAAATGCATTTTCATTTCCACCATCACGCGAACAATGTCAACTACATTATTCAAGTTAGGAAACCTATTTTCATCATTCATAATTTTGATAACTAGCATCACTTTGAGACATGAGAGATAACCTATCATTGACACTAAAATCATTTGGATACATCTCGCTAAGCTTTACAAGCTTTATGCGTCAAAGTTAGAAAATGAATCACATGGACTTAAAGTTATCATATTTTCAAGCAATTTAGTATTTACCTCATTAAAACAATCACCAAACTCTTGAATTTGCATATCCTAAACCTTGTTAAAAATATCAACCTCATAAATGATATTGATTAGTTATTTTGGTTATTCGATTTCTTGGAGCAACATACAAATTAGTCATTTTCACTATAGAAAGATCATGTTTTTGATAGAAATAACAGACTTTCTTTAAAATAATATAAATCTCATTTTTCTAAACTCTTGTAATGCTCGTTTAGTTCCTTTAATGAAAAAGCCGTCTGCAATATACCTTGCTCCTTTTGTTAAAGATGTTGTGACAATACATTTGTAACCCCTTTTTAGTTAAGTATAGGGACATAGCGTCATTAAAGGATACATACTTGATCTATATATATTGGCCTTGTATTTTTAATAAAAATAGACACATAGTTTAGTACTTTAATTAGTATTTATTCAAGAAACAAGCTGTACTTAAAAAATTTCATTAGTAGCACAAAAAAATTCACTAGTTGCATTTCTACTAAACTATATAATTTTTTTAATTTCTACACTACTCGAATTTTTTTGATCAGTAGCACGTGCTACCTCTGCCGACCTACTAGTTCCGCCCCTATAGGTAAGATACGTATGATTTTGCTGAGAGAGACACGATTTTAGTTTACCACCAAAAGGAAGAAAAAAAAACAATATTTATATGATTTACTCTGTTTTTATTATAGGAAATTATAGAGCCACCCCTCAATTACGTGGATACCTCTAGGCTCTAGCCCACTTTAGTTTCGGTTCAGTTATTTTTCAGTCCACTTTTATCTAAAATTGGTTCTAGTTCAGTATAGAATCAGTTTCAGTTTTACACTAAACAGGGGTAAAAATTAGAAAAAGAGGGGGTATACCTAAAAAGTAAAAAAAAAGAGAGCATGATGTGATTGATTAGATGGGTGAAGGGGGTATGAGATGGTAAAAAGTGAAAAAGGGGTAGTTTTATGTAGACCCGTTTATTATTTACTACGTAATTTTTATATTTGGCAGATGATATTTTTACCATTGAATTTGATAAATCCACCACAATTATGCATCAAATATTTGTATTGTACAAATAGGTGATGCACATTTGTGGTGTATTTATCAAATTCAATGGTGATGATTAAGAAAACATGTATAAAAAATTAGCATTCAAAAATCTTTATGGTAACCAAATTTACACATTATTAGTTCATATTAACACTAACTACATGCAATTATGTGTTCCAATGAATGCTTGTGTAGATGTTTGGTAAAACCAAGGAACGCACTTCTATTTATAGCTAAAAGCCGAAATTTTGTGTATATACATTTGGTATAACTAACACACTTTTATTTAAAGCTGAAACATTTATTTGTATCAAAAAGTGTTTGTATAGCTAAGTAGTTGTTACATGTTTCACAAATAAAAATAAAGAATCTAAATATAAAAAGAATACGATGTAATTAGATAATTGATATATGTATAAGTAATATTATGAGAAAATTACAAAAATCATCTTTATGGTTTGCCTCAAATTTCACTCGCAGTCCTTTAATTAATTTAATTATAAAAATCATCCTTTATTTTGAAACGTGTTACGTCAATAGTCTTTTACACTAACGATTGTTAACTCACCATTAAAAAGGAGCATGTGTGTAAATTTTTTTTGTTCTTATAAATTTTCTGAGTAAAATATAAATTATAAAATTTAGCATATGTATAAATATATTATCAGGTGAACAAACATCATTTTCTTCTTTAACATTTTACTTAGCAAATTCATCATCAAATTGTTTCTGTTTAGCATTTAAACATTAAATTTTATAGTCCACAAACGGCTTTCACCACTCAAGGACTTTTCATTACCCATTCATCTTATCTCATCATGACTTTGGTAGCCACCTCTCTTATCTTTTGCGTCCATTCGGATGATTCAAGCTTCGTAGTAAAACGGCGTTGAAAAGTGAGAACTAATTAAGCCACAAATTTATATCTAGATTAAGAAAGATGTTGGTGGAATGAAAAATGTGACCAATTAGATGAGAATACGATCAAATTTGATGATGAAAAAAATGAGAGAAATCACAAAATTATTATGTTCCCCTAACAATGTATTTATACATATGTTTAATTTAATAATTTATATTTTACTCAAAAAAACTTAAGAATAAAACTTTTTATATATATGGTCCTTTTTAACGGAGAGTTAACAATCTTTAGTGTAAAGGACTATTAACGTAACATGTTTCAAAATAAAGGATGATTTGTGTAATTAAATTAATTAAAGGACTGCGAATGAAATTTAAGACAAACCATAAAAATGCTTTTTGTAATTTTCTCTAATATTATTTTTCATACGTTCAAACTTGCAAACACATTGTCGACTGAACGGAAAAATAACATTGAACATTTGAACTCTTCTAAAATGTATATATTCAAGACTTTAAAAAACGTTTTTAACCAAACCAAAAAATTATATCATTGCAAATATAATATAAAGGTTAAACTTTTGAGATCATATAAGCTTTATGTTAAATAAAAAATAAAGCTTTATATTAGAAAAACAAACAATTTAACTTAAGAAAAAATATATGGATTTTGCTAAATAAAGCCCTTAGGGCTCTTTTTAAGCCTTTAAGATATGTTTTAGGAGTTGTACTAAACTAAAAACTAACACTCTCTCCTCCTAAATTTTGGTTGACTCTGAATTTTAATTTAAGGTACAAATAATATATGCACGTTAATGAAAGTCCTTAGGGCTTTATTTAGCAAAACCCAAAATATATTTATAAAGACAACTTTCATTGATAAAGAATGCGACTTTTTTTCTATATATACGGTGGTAGTTGAAGACAATAACAATAAGAATAACAACAATAATAATAACAATAATAATAATAATAATAATGAAACAGACAAGAGTTGTTACGTCTAAATCTGAATTTGATTTAATAAAGAAAAAGACAAGGCTTACGTCTAAATCTGAAGTTGATTTATATAATAATTCAGAACAAGAGATATAGTATGAGTGGATATGAAGAGTTTAATCAAAAAGATTGATAACAAAAGACATATTTGGAATACTTTTCGCGTGAACGACATTGCTTTTGTTCCATTTTAATGAAAGACAACTGATATATCGGTATTGAGGTGACTCTTAAATAATTGGATTGTGAATTCAAGTCCATACGTGAATATATATGTATGTACTCGTGAAGAAAAAAAATTGTGCATGTTTGTGATTGCGCATAAGTTCTTTAACTTTATAAGGAAATGAAGGTATTATGTTATGACAATTTGATATTGTACTTATTTTCCTCTTGACCAAAACATAAACATGTGCTAAGCTAATAAATGACAAAATAAAAAAAAAAAAATCAAAAAATCAATGCCGTTTGGTTTTCTTTTGTTATAATCGTAGGATCTAACAAACTTGCTTAAAGTACATCTACGAAAACATGCTACTTTAATAAGACGTGCAAATAAACGAAGCTATTGTTTTGTCTAAGGGTGGTGATAAATACATCGTTTCACATAGGATTTCTATTTATTGGATCCTTCTTTCACAGGACCCTTATGACACATTTCATAAAGTTGTAAAAAGAGAATTGCACATGAGCTTATGAACTTTTCTCATCAAAATCATGGGGGCAATCATCTATCATCATATGCCACTAGCTTAAACAATAGTCAACATTAGCTAAGCTTAATTGTCTTTACCTTCGATTATATATTATTATTTATATGAACAATAATAGAACTGTAAAGTCCAATGGCACTTTTCATGAAGTTGTATAAAGAGAGTTGCACATGAGCTAATGAACTTCTCTCATCGACATCATGTGGGCAATCATCTATCATCATATGACACTTGCTTAAACAATCAGTAACATTAAATCATTAATTAAGGTTTAGATGACTTTACCTGAGATTATTCAAATCATAATACAACTGTTTAGCATCTAACAGGCCAAAAAAAACAACATAAACAAACAAGATCAATGTTCACAAAGACAAATGTATGCCGGCCTCATGTTCATTCATATATAATACTCCTAATATAATATGCAACAATAAAATAAGAATTTATATTTTGATAAAGTACATTTATGTTGTAGGAGTTTACCTTTGAGACTAAAGATTATCAAGTGATTTCATCTGTACATCAATAACAACAAATTCTTGGAGCACCAAACCATGTTCTACTTGAAAGGCTAATGCTGCATCCAATCATATTTTCCACCTCAATCTTACCTATTTCTCAATGTGGATTGCAAGAACCTGATATACTAATCTACATAACATACCATCTGTTCATGATATCTAACATAATCTCATTCCATGTATCTATAGGCCCCGGTAAGCACCAATGAACACAGTCATTAGGAACCCTATCCCGTTTCCCATTAGCAAAAGGAAACGGATACATGTAAACCCCAGGATGCCCATCTGGTCTCATTAACGCTAATTTAGACACATCTAACGTCTCTAAACGAAAATCCTTTGATTTCTTAGAATATTCTTTGACTGCAATCACTTGGTCCACCTCTCGTTTTCTCATCTCATAGTTCATTCCTTCAAGATTCATCTCATTTTCCTCAAAAGGTTTCGTCTTTGAACAAGCCTCTAATGAATCCCAATCGCCTTCAAAATGAGCAGGTGAAAACGTTGTGACAATCACATCAATTCGCCTATCCACTAAAGCCTTAAGGGTAGTGTTGAATGCCATCCCAAAAACATCATAGAATCCAACCTGAGTATAGTTCATACCATTGCAAGAATGACAGCCTATTACTGAATCACCATAATAAAATACTGCTGGATGAAGATACCAATGACCAATTGACAACACAACCATATCGATTTCGCCTAAATCTTTAGCCCAAACATCATTAACCGAGTCTAAATGGAGTCTATTATAGGGAACTTCATCTGATTTCTCATAACCCTTAACAAGAAATGGTGACCAATAAACCGAAACATTAACATTATGGGATGGAAAATGCCATCTCCTAAACTTGTTTTCACCATTGGTGTAGATAAGGTTAGGAGCAGAGACAGTAGCAAGCAAACATAGAAGAGACTCCAATTGATTCCTAGCAATGGAGTCACCAACAAATGCCACGTGTTTGTCTTTGGTTAGTTGGAGGAATTTATTGGGGTCAAACCTAGGGAGATGACACTTGTTTGGCTTCCATCTCCAATAGAGATAATCCGTGTCAGGCCTGCCATGGCTAGCACAGTTCTGGCCATCTTTTATTGTACCACATGCTGTAGAGTTGTACAGTGGACCCATTTTGTCATGGACCCATTTGCCATTGGTGTAGTCACAACCATTGGTCCTAACCTCTTCTTCTACAAAAGCTGTAAAAGGTCAAAAACCAAAAAGTCATTTAATGTGTACATATCAAGAATTTATGGAAAACTGTTTTGTAAATTAAAAACCCAAGTTCCCATATGGTAAAAGATTAGAACTTTATCACAAAAATCAACGATAAATCAACGATAGTTAACTATTTTAGTCAATAAACCAAGACACAATTGATGTGAAAATAAAGATTCTGTATTAAATGGCTGTGTCGCATAAACTGAAACAGGGGAAGAAATTAAAACCCCAAGAAAACCCAAGTTCCAATTAGCAAAAAGATCAAAACTTTACAACAAAAATCACAATGGTTATCTATTTACTCCATTTAGAAACAAATAGCATCAGTATAGATATAAAGATTGTACCTTTGGAATTAGAAGCAGGGTGAGATTTGGGTATCAAAAGATGGTCACCGGCGGCGACGGTGGCGGTGGTGGTGGACGGAAGGGATGTGGGGGTAGGGAAGAAATATAAATGAAAGATGGCTAAGAAAAGCAAAATGTACAAAACATAAGGCAACAGTTTTTTTCTAAGAGAATGGGGATGATCTTTCAAAAAGTTTTGGATGCCCATTTTTTCATAAATATAGAAACGCCAGTTTTGAGCTTTAAACCCACTGTCTTTGAATCTTTATTATTATGATATGAAATGATATGGGTGTTTGAGGTTTGGGGCAAAGTTTTGATTTTTGTGATTCTGAAAAGTGAAAGATTGAAGTGTTTATGGGGCTGTTTGTTTAATGACTTTCCCTTTTGTCTGTATGGTGGGAATGGGTCAAGAAAAAACAAAAGAGAACAAGCATTATATAAGCAAAAGTGTTTGCCAACCATATATTTGTTTAGAAAATATATTGGCAATGAGCAAAGATGTCAAAAGAACCTTATTGGCCCATGTGTACTACCAATAAATTTGACTTGGGCACGCCCCTTCTGTTATGCTCAAACATCATGATCCATCCTTATATTTTAATAATGTCACTGGTCGTCTTATAATACAAGCTGTTTTCTACCCGCATGTTGCGACGGAATGAAAAATAATTACAATTCTAGGTAAAAATATTATGTGCGTGTTGAATATAAGAAATAACATATCAAAAAATATATATACTTTAATACTTGTTATCATACATGGATCTTACACTTGATAACAATAACATTGACGTCAATCTTATAGTGAAAATTGATAGACTGGACATCATCTTAAATTATATATGTAATAATAAAGATGGAGGATCCGAGGGAATGCCTATTTTAAGGAGAAGGAGGAAAAAATATATTTTTACTGCATTTTAAGACAAATTTTTTGTCATTTACGACAACTACTACATTCTAACAACACGACAATCTAATAACACTGCATTATAAACCTATAAATTTCACTGCATTTTAACCCTTACAATTTTGTACTAAAATGCAGTAAAATAAGACTTCTCCTCATTCCCTTCATATAAGACCTCCTCATCTGAACCTTACCCTAATAATAACATGAAGAAATGATAAGTTGAAAAAACAGTCATGGGATAAAAGTTCATATCCAAGCCAAGTGTTAATTATTTTTTATTAGGAGTATGTTTTTTTAACTAAAAAATAAACTCTCTTAAAAAAATTAAGTCATGAATATTTATGCTATATATCCATATGAAACCAAATCTTATTATAATATAAGGTAGTGAAACAGTTATCAACCTAAAAATTTATTTACAAAAAACACTTTAAAATATTTGAATATAAATGCTACTAAAAATTAAGGAAAATGAAAGGATGAAGACTATTCCATAATAACAAAACAAAAAGGAAGTGATGTGTCAAATTTGCATTCACCTAATACTATTCATATAATAGTAACCATTTATCAATCCTGATAAATGTTAGGCCTTTCAATTATAGTGATGAACATATGAATTAAGAAAAAGAAGAACAACAATAAAAAAGGGTGACTTGATTAATTATTTGAGTTATTGATTAGTATGCCTAAGTTTTCTTTTTCTTTACAAATTTTATTTTCTCAGTAGTGAATACACTATTCATTTAAAAGTGTTTTGCGCTTTGCAACAGAGTTAAAAAAATACATTCTTAAACTCCAATATGAATTTCATAAAAAAAATTAAGTTGACGAACGTATGATCTCTTTACGTTTGTTTTTTTATTATACTAATATGCATGTATAATTGAAAAAATATAAATTAATACAAATTTGATAGAATACTACACTTGAGTGCGTCACTTGCTAGATTGAGCGACACTTGCTTACAGTGTCATCAGTCACTTCATCCGTCACTCGATAGCGTCACTTACCAAGTGACACTATTCGTTGCGACACTTGAGTGCATCACTTACCAAGTGACGCCTTCGGTACTAATTATTTTGCAAGTTCTTTTTTTTGAGTATATTTTCAGGTTTATCTTTAATGGCTGCTGTTGCTGATAAAGAAGATATTCGGAGAATCAGGGATATGCTAAAACAAAATCATGATGTTGGTTCCAATAATAAACCTCCTCTATTCACGGCTGATATGGATTACGCTTATTGGCGTGATCGATTTGAACAGTATGTAGATTTCCACTGTCCAGAGCTCTGGGGTCCGTTCAGAGAAAGATATGAAGCTCCAGTAGCTGAGGGAGATTACAAAGCCACTGTCCAGAGCTCTCGTGGTATCCCTCCATCCAAAACTTACAAAGCCATGTCTCCTGAAGAGAAGAAGGAGTACGATATTGAAAGGAAGGCTCATTCAGCCATCTGCATGTGCCTTACTAAAGATGTCTTACGCCTCTTCAAAACACATGATATAACATACGATCTTTGGAAGGCTATTGAGACAAGATGTGGTGGAAATCAGAAGTACAAGGAGGCTAAACTAGAACTGATCAAGAAACAGTATGATCTGTTTGATTCTCTACCTAATGAAACAGCTTCGGGTGTGTTTACTAGATACTCACAGTTGGTTAGTGAGTTGACTGAGGGAGGATATAATTTCCCTCAGATTGAAATAAACAAGAAGCTGTTGGACGTTCTACCGAGTAGTTGAGATGTTAAAGTACAGTTTTTGAAAGAAAGTCAAGAATTAGCTACAATGAACTTGGATGAGCTAATTGGTGTTCTTCAAGCCCATGCGATGGAGTTGAAGAAGAAAGAATGTAAATCGGGTGGTTTTGTTCAAGACCCGACGTTATATGGAGGAAAAGTGTCGCACCCTCAAATTCAAGTTGCGGAAGCGAATGGGGTCGGGGCGCGACGAATCAATATACACAGCACAAAAGATATAATGAACGACCACTACATGCATCGTTTTACATTGATATTGATAAAACAAAAGTTTACATCAAAATATTGTTTACATTAGCCCGGTTTGAAATTGAGAGATTTAAGTACATAATTAACCTATACAAAATATAATAATGCAGCTAAATCTCTGATTATTTGCATGCCGACTCGAGCTAATAGTTCTTGATTGAGCTGTCCAACCTACTGCTGGTCACCTGTGATACATGCTAAAATGGGTCAGCGAAACGCTGGTGACCTCACAGGTTTGTATGTCAACGCATATTTGTATGAACCGCAAGATTTTATAATATAATTGAATTTAAAATGCAATTAAGCAAAATAAAGGTTATACAGCCATGAGCACATAGTCTGAGCTTAACTTGAGCATCAGGTTCAATTAAGGAAACCTAACTGAGTTGCCTCCTACGAGTGCCTAATCTACACTCATCTTCCCAAATGCTAATACGTTCGTTTGACCAGTTAGTGCGTGCTAACCCGGACGAGGATTGTCAATTCTATATGATATCATATACTAACATTCACGCTACAGATGTATTACCAGACTATGCTGTGGAGGGCTTTAGTGATTAGTTGAAAACAACTCATGTAGTGTTTGATTGATTGGTACTTGCGTTCAACTTGTAAAATAAAACGAGCAATAATATCACACCCCTGATTGAAAAGCAGTAAAATAGGGGTCATGAGACTCACCTGAGCCTCGGGTGTTTAACTTAATAAACTTTAATTGATTAGCGAGGAATTGATGTCCGAAGACTTGTAACCTGAGGGTGTCCAAGACACGCAATGGTTATAACATGAGTAGGCATCTCGAAAGACTGCCCTTGTAGTTGTCCGTCTAACTTAGAATGTCCAAATTACCGCGATTTGGTTGTTTGTTTAAGTGTTTGAAAATGTGTACGGCCCGTTGGTGATTGTTTGGAACGATAATCCCACATTATTATTTTGATGATTTTGAAGTGTTATACCTAAAACTAAGTTTCAATGTGTTTTAGAAGTTGTGTCGCATTCGTGTTTGATGCTATACAAGTTTAACACTTTGTGAAAGTTTAGATGTAACACCGTTACTCGTGAACCTAGGGTAAGGGCGAAGCCCGTTAATGACGGGGGTCCGGGGGCAGCGCCCCTGGTAGCGGGGTCCGGCGGCAGCCCCTGACGGGGTCCAAGGGGCAGAGCCCCTGGCTGGGGTCGAGCTGCCAGGTCAGCTTGGAAAATTTTTATTTCTACTAAATTGCTTTGGTGAAAAACGCATCTGGACTTGAATTTGGGTGAAATCGAGTGGTAAAATTTTAGGTCTCAACACTTAGTAAAATTTGTGTTCTGTTTCATGCGACACTTATAGCGTCACTAGAGGGCATTAGGCGTCACTTGGGAAGTGACGCATGAAATGGCAGATTCTGAGTAAGGGCGTCACTAACGTAAGTGACGCATACTGAGGCGTCACTAAGGTAGCTTGGGCGGCACTTAAGAAGTGTCGCATAAGATGTGAAATTCTGAGTTTAGGGCGTCACTTAGGTAAGTGACGCATAAGGTGGCGACACTTCATCAGTGACGGGTGTAAGTGTCGGTTAGGCGTCACTTAAAGGAGTGACGCATACTTGGGCGTCACTAAAGTAGTGTCGGGTTATTAGTGACGGTAAGGGTCCTAGGCGTCACTAAGCAAGTGACGGTTGGAGTGTCGGGAAAGGGGTTTTATGCGGCACTTAGGCAAAATTAGGGTTTCATGCGACACTCAATGCGTCACTTAAGTGATGCACGAAGTGACGCTATACTGGTCGTCTTTGCGACACCTAGGTCTGTTTGACGGATTTTTGAGCCAAAACGAGTTTTCCGGCCATAGTTTGGTCTGATCCTTTTACGCAACCCATATATGGACATTTTAAGCTTATATAAACAACAAACATGTAAAAAATGAGTGAAATCGAAGAGTTTCGGGTTTTTTTCGAAACTTACAAAGTGTCGAAATGAAATTCTGAAAAGATAGAGTTGTAGATCGTTGCGTGGTGGTTGTTTTTCTCCAAAGAGCTTCGAGATTTCGGCGGCATTTGGTGGTGTAATTTGGTGTTTTAAGGTGATGGTGGTGATGGTTATCTTGAAAGAGAAAAGAGAGAGAAAGGGGAGAGTGTTGGTGGAAATGAAGAAGAAAATGAGGAGGGAGTGGGGTTTTGTTGAAAGCCTCACTTCCTCAGCTCCTGCAATCGTGCTCCGTGCGGTGTTCATTTTTCCAATTGTTTAAACGTTAAATTAATATTAATTACTTTTAAATATACGTTTTAAATTACCAAATAAATTCCCGATAATTTGTTTGAAGTATTTTATTAAAATACTTAATAATTGAATTATTAAATTTAACGTTTTCTGGTTTTGTTTTATCGTGCGATCTTACATTTTAATTATGTAAATTGTCATTTGTACGATACGAGTTTAACTTGAAATATTATAAAATGATATCTTTAGATGTAATAACGTTATTAAATAATGTTATATTATTTAATAAAATTATTCACCAACGTCCGTATTAATTGAATCAAATTGCTTTTGATTTGAAACTTATACGATTTAATCGAATCTAATACTTGTATATATTCAACAAGATATATTTATTGATACATTAATTAGCCTATCACAGAACTAATTACATGTATTACACTTGATTAGGCACTAATTACAAGTCCTAATTTGGCGGGTGTCAGAAAAAGTCAACACCGGAAAGACTTATGGTGGAATGGCTTTCGTTTCTTCTACAAGTTCTCCACTTCAACCTTCATTGCAATCTACCGGAGTTCATCATCCGGTGTATGCTTCTGGACCCTCACAAGGGTCACAACAGCAAGTTCCAGTTTCCCCTGTTATTCAAGAACAGGCTGCTATCTATACAGCCTTTCTTAGCTCCTACAAGGATTTGGTTTCACAACCGAATTCTACTTTAGAACTTGCCAAAGAAGATTATGCTCAACTAGATGACGATGATCATGAGCAAATGGACTTAAACTGGAATATTGCCATGATATCAAGGAGAGTTCAGAAATTCTTGCAACGAACTGGTCGCAAGAGTTTGGAAGGAGATGGCAAAACCAGTTTTGGTTTTGATAAGAGCAAGGTTCGCTGTTATAGCTGTCACAATCTGGGACATTTTGCGAGAGAGTGTGAAAAACCCAAAGTTCCTCCATCGGGTTTCACGAAGCCTGATGCTCCCAGAACTCCGGAGAAAGATGAAGTGAAGCAAGCGACAACTGATGCACTAGTTGTCTTTGAGCCTACCAACACCGACTGGAGCATGTATGCTGATAAGTATCAACAGTGTCTCATGGCTCACATTTCTAATGAGGTACGCAATGAACCAGAAGAACCTTTGAACTGTATCTCATGCATAAAGTTAACTGAATCTTTAAGGTGCTTTTAAGAAGATAACGTAGACTTAAGAAAAAAGGTTGAAAAACTTAGTGAGTCAAATAAATACCTAAAGGCCAATGAACAATTGTATGATAAGAAAATTGAGGCTTATCAACAGGACACGCTTAGGTATAAATCTAAGGTTTTTAGTCAACAGGATGCTATTAATAGTTATCTTGCTGAAATACACCTTTTGAGAAAGGAACTATCTGATCAGAAAGTTGAATATGACAAATATAAAAGTAAGATTCTAGGTTCCTCTTCTTCTACGGTTGCCTTCAACGAAATCCTTAACAAGCAAAGGACAGATAGTAAAACTAAGACAGGACTAGGTTATACTGTAGTCCCGCCTCCCAATGAATACTGTCCTATGCAAGTTAAGGAAGGCACCGAAGAGATCCCAGTTGACTATGCATTGTTATATGGAGTCAAATCAAAGGTCAATAATCCAAACAAACAGGCAAAGGAGAAAACCAAGCGGCTAGAGTATCCTTCGCCTCAGTTTGTTAAGCCTAAATGTGAATCTCTGGTTAGTATTGAGGAGATTATTGAGATTGAGGATATTACTGATCAGGAGTTTCCTGAATTTAAAAAGAAGGTTGAAGTAAAATCTGAAAAAGTGGTTTTAAAGGTTGAACCTACAATTAAGGTTCAACCTAAAAAGGAAAAGGATAAGGTTTTAAATACAAAATCTCAAACAGTATAGTCACCTACAAAGATTTTGCAACATAAAGCTACACGTGCAAATAATCTTTATGATAAACCAACCACTTCAACCTCTCAACCAAAACAAGCATCTTCTAAGACGTGCACGAAATGTTCATGTTCTAGAAATGCTTCTCCTACTCCTGTGTTAAGTCCTCAGCCTCAACCAGTTGTTGAGACCCGATCATGCTTTTACTGTAAAAGACAAGGACATTTAATTCGTGAATGTCCCAAACTGTCTCATCAACACTATGGGAGAGAAATGCCTAGGACATCAGTTTACAGAAACTCATTTTCAAAATCTCCACCTAGGCGTTACTCAAACTCTCCAAAGCCTGCTGAAAAGCCGATTAATGTTGGGCAAAAACCTTTGCCAAAATAAAAGCCCGACATTACTCTCAAACTAATTTCCGAACAACCTAAAGTTTGGAAACAAAAAGAGTCTGTTAGTGACTCTTCTGTCATCAACAATAACACATTAGATGAAAATTCTAATTTGTTAAAAAATAAAGTTCTGTCCGATATGATTATTGTTGATGAACTTGGTAGACCTAAGTCTGTAAAGGCTTGGGTCACCGTTTCTCACTAATCTCCTTACTTTATGTTTTGCAGCAGTCAGAACGTGTTAAGGATAGTGAATGGTTTATGAATAGTGGCTGCTCGCGACACATGACTGGCGATGTGTCTCTTTTGACGGATGTTAAACCACATGCCGGAGGACATGTTGCTTTTGCTGGAGATACAGGAGGAACCATTACGGGAAAGGGAACGCTAACTAACGGGAAAGTTAGCTTCGATAATGTGAATTATGTGGCTCAACTTACTCACAATTTGCTGAGCGTTTCACAAGTCTATGATAAGGACTTTACCACTGCTTTCACGAAGACGGAATGTGTGATACTGAAGTCAGGTTTCGTTATCCCTGAAGAATGGGTGCTTAAGAGGGCGCCACGGAGAAACAACACCTATGTAATGAATATGCGAACTGTGGAGACTACAGATGAGTACACCTGTCTCCTGTCAAAGGCTTCGAAAAAGGAATCACTATTGTGGCATCGACGAATGGGACACATCCATTTTCGTAAGATGAATTTTTTAATAAACAATGATTTGGTAAATGGAGTTCCAAAACAGTCATTTGCCCTAAAAGATGACTGCATTGCATGCCATAAAGGGAAACTCCACAAGAAATCCCATAAGTCGAAAATAGTGAATTCCATTACTGCACCACTGGAGCTCTTACATATGGATCTGTTTGGTCCTATCTCAACTAAGAGCATCGGTGGTAGATCTTACTGCTTAGTAGTCACTGATGACTACTCGAGATTTTCGTGGGTATATTTTCTAGGTGCGAAGAGTGAAACACCAGATATTTTGGTGTATCTGTTGGATAAGTTGGCAAATCTGTGCAACTTAAAGGTGAAGAGACTGAGAAGTGACAATGGAACTGAATTCAAAAACTCAACTCTTGAGTTATACTGTGTCACGAAAGGTATTGATCATCAGTTCAGTGCCCCAAGAACTCCTCAACAGAATGGAGTTGCAGAGCGTAAGAATAGGACTATTATCGAGACGGCTCGGACTATGTTGGCCGATTCTAAGCTTCCTATCATATTTTGGGCAGAAGCAGTCAGTACTGCTTGTTACGTTCTGAATCGCGTGCTCACGGTTAAGAAAAAGAACAAGACCTGCTATGAACTTTTCAATAACCATAAGCCCACTTTACAGTTTCTAGAGCCGTTTGGGTGTCCGTGTTTGATTATGGTCTCAAAAGAAAAGGTCTCGAAGTTTGGAGCTAAAGCCATTGAAGGAATTTTCCTTGGCTATTCAGTCAACTCTCCGAACAAAAGAGTCTACATTAAATCAACACACCAGGTGGAAGAGTATTTTGAGGTAAAATGCCTGCTTTACACGGATCCTCCTCAAGGAACGGGTCCTGAATGGTTATTCAATTATAAGGATGTGTTTAATTCGTTTGACATACCCGAAGAAGATGGTGAAGAGGAGGAGTTAGTTACCTTACTTCATGGCATCAGTCTATAACAGGACACATCTACCTTAAAACCTACATCTCCACCTACTCCAACACCCACACCATCACCTCCAACACCTACTCCAACACCCACTCCACTACCTACTACATCCACACCATCTACTACTATTCCACCTTCAGATGTTCCTTCGACTTCAGGAATGACTAATGCAACAGAACATCCAGATGATCCCAACATGCCACCTTTAGAGGAAGACGAGGAAGAAGAAGAATTGGTTCATTCTCACCTCTTCTCTAATGAAGATGATACGGAACTTCAACCCACCTGTGCAACCTGAAAGTTCTACTGCTCCTGCGACTAACACTGTTCCCGTTACTGAAGGGGATATGAACAATTTGGAGTAAGTACTTGCACCGGAGTTAATCCCAGTCACACGTGTACACAGGGATCACCCCATCGATAATATTATCGGTGATCCTAATGCTGCTGTTCAAACAAGTTACCAAGTGAAGCAAAATCCAAATCAAGAAATGTTAAACTTGGTTGCTCGGATAAATTCTTGCCATTTATCCCAAATTAAACCTAAGAAAGTTGATGAGGCCTTAAAAGATCCATCTTGGGTCAAGGCCATGCAAGAAGAGTTACAGCAGTTCAATAAACTGCATGTTTGAGATATAGTTCCGTTACCCAAAGGTGCTCATTTAACCGGCACTCGATGGGTATTTCGAAATAAGATGGATGATCAGGGTATCGTGATTCGGAATAAAGCTCGATTGGTTATTCAAGGTTTTAGTCAGATCGAGGGCTTGGATTATGATGAAGTCTTCGCTCCTGTGGCAAGACTTGAGTCAATTCGGATTTTTCTTGCGTTCGCTTCTTTCAAAGAGTTTCGTGTGAACCAACTCGATGTTAAAAGCGCCTTTTTATATGGACAAGTGGATGCGGATGTGTACGTGAAACAGCCTCCAGGTTTTGAAGACCCTGAGCATCCAGAATACGTCTGCAAGTTAAACAAGGCGTTATATGGTCTTCATCAAGCTCCGCAACTTTGGTATGAGAGGCTCACTACCCACTTAATCAAGCATGGTTTTGTTCGAGGGAATATCGATAGCACTCTGTTCATTCGTAAAGAACGGACTAGAGATCGAGAGGATATGTTACTTGTGCAGGTGTATGTGGACGATATCATATTTGGCTCTACAAATGAAGCGATGTGCAAGCATTTTGAGGAGATTATGAAATCTGAGTTTGAGATGAGTGCGATGGGGGAGCTCAAATTCTTTTTAGGTGTACAAGTTGAGCAATCTCCAAAAGGTATTTATATTCATCAGTCAAAGTATGTCAAAGACATGTTGACTCGATATGACCTGCTCAATTGTAAAACCTATGGGACTCCTATCGAACTTAATCACAATCTCAGACTTGCTGACGATGAGGAAGATTGCAAAGAAAAGGACTATCGATCAATGATAGATTCTTTGATGTATTTGACCGCTTCTCGACCGGATATTGTGTTTGCGGTATCCGTCTGCTCACGCTTTTAAGCCAAACCCAAGGTGTCTCACATGAAGGCGGTAAAACGAATCTTTGGTTATCTCAAACATAGACCCAATCTTGGTCTATGGTATTCAAACGAGAAATCATTCGCTCTTTCTGCCTATTCGGATTCGGATCATGGCAGCTGCAGCATAGACAAGAAATCTACCACTGGTGGATGCCAATTCCTAGGATCTTGATTGGTCTCTTGGCAATGCAAGAAACAGACTACAGTTTCTCTTTCAACTGCAGAAGCTGAGTACGTTGCTGCTGCGAGTTGCTGCTCTCAGCTTCTATGGATTCAACATCAACTGCGTGATTACGGGTTACTTCTTTCTATGACTCCTATTCACATAGATAATACTGCTGCTATTTCTATCACACGCAATCCCGTACAGCACTCTAAGACTAAACACATTGAACTTAGGTTCCACTTTATACGGGATTACTATGAAAAACACCTGATAGACCTTGTCCACATAGACACCCTAAAGCAGAACGCCGACCTTTTCACAAAAGCTTTTTCGCGTACTCAATTTGATAAACTAATCAACATGATTGGTTTAAGATTCTTTATCGCTAAAAAGTAATTTGTAACTTGGAACGTAATTTATTTCTTTTTATGTGTGTTAAAAAAAAAAAAACGCAACAGCCACTCTTTATACCTTTTTAGTATTAAAGAAATGCACCGTTGCTACATTTTAAAATAGACGTTGAAGTTGTGTCTGTAAACAACTTGGGATATGATAGTACATCGGGTGACATGCATAAAATGGAATTTTAAGGTTTATCTTGGATGTGTCAGTAGATTTATCTGACGTGTTGAAAACAGTTTTTATAAACATTGTCTTCATCATACGATATATTAGTAGGCATGTTATGCAAAACTCTTTGAGATCTCTTAAGAAGCCTAATAGTTAATTGTCTATTTCAAGTGGTACAACATCATTAGATGTATGACAAAAGTCTTAATTTCTTACTTATACTAGACATGCTTTCATTGAAAGACGTTTATTTGATATCATTTGGGGGTATATATTGACAGTTTCCTCTGTTATACGTAAGTATAGACCTGGTTTCTGTTAATATATACTTAAAAATTAAGCAAACACAAGTCAAAGTACTTGCAAAGTCTTTAAAATTAAGATACCTTACACGGTCGCCAAAATGGTTTGACCAAATCTGGTTTTGCTTAAACCTGAATCAAGCTATGTCGCTCTGTTGTACGTAAGTACAGACCTGTCACCGCTGACTTGATTCTTAAATTTGATTCTCTTATATTCTCTCTGTCAATGGAAATATGGTCTATGTCTTAAGTTAAGATGTATCTCTATGGTGGGGACCACAGCGAAATGTACATGCGAATAATAATAAAATTAGCTCCTAGATGTGAGTGTAACATGTTTAAGTGGACAAATATATTAATAATTGTTTTGAAATAATTTTTATAAAAAGTGTTCTTAGCATGTCAAGTAAATTTAAAGTGGACAAATATACTGATGATCGAAATAACACTTACTGTTCCTAATAAATGCATGCTACTCCGATATGATCCCTAAACAGATTATATCAACTCCGTCACCAAAAAGAATGTGTTAATTTTCTATTTGTAAATTTGCTTTCTTTTATGTGTTCTTTTATTTTCTATAAGTTAGTTTACTTTTACATTTTATCCAAGTTACAGTTACCTTTTCAAATTTGAGTACCGAAATCATAACGTAAAAAAATCGATAAAATCGCAAACTTTTCACTAAAAGTGACCTGTTGCGTCACTTTCATAAGTGACACTACCAGTGACGCATACGATATTGCGTCACTTCCACTAGTGACGCTGTAAGTGTCGGGGTAAGCTACACTATAAGTGCCGGATTGAGTGACGCATACTAGGGTTTTTGTATAAATACCCTGTCCAACGACACTCAACCTCACCACTTTTCAAATTCACATAGCGTCACTCTCTCTGACATACCGTCGCTTGCTGTGTCCCTGCGTCACTTACTCTGTGCGATTTTCCTTGATCTGTTCGTATTTCTCGAGCTTGATTGTGCATTCAAGTGTCATATTCTTGTTCCCCTCATTCACACGACTTGTTTGGTACTAATTTTAACCTTTATCTTGCTGTATTCATTTTTTAATTTCGAATTAGGGTTACGGGTTTTGGGTTTCTTTGAAATCATTCGATTTGGGGCTTGATTTGTTAATGTTTTACGCTATTAAAAGGTGTGTTTCACTCGTTTTTATCATGCGTACGATGTGGTAACTTCGATTTTCAAAACCCCCAATTTTGATTTCTGGGTATGAACAGTGACACGATGATCTTCATCGTTGCGTCACTTCATGCGTCACTTACCTCAAGTGACGGTAGTTGGTAATTTAGAAATCCATACCGTCACTTCATCAGTGACGCTTATTATTGCGTAACTTCCTAAGTGACTCTTGTAGTGACGCATGTACTTGGATTATTTGTTAAGTCCGTCACTCATCTTAGTGACGCCCACTTATGCGTCACTCTCTTAAGTGACTGACTTAGTGACGCTTTTGTCTATAACGTCACTTATACCGTCACTTCCTAAGTGACTCACTTAGGATACCGTCCCTCTGTTTAATGCCGCATGATATTGACCCGACACTTCTTAAGTGTCGTATATAATGACTCATGAACTGGCAACGTCACTTACACCAGTGACGCATGATAGCGTCACTTACCATAAGTGACACTCTACTTTAATTCTGATTTTGAGCACTGTTTTCTGCGACACTTCCTAAGTGTCGGTAGTAGCTATGCGTCACTTACCATAAGTGACACCTAAATCAGAATTTCGTTTTTTAGGTTATGTGTGTTCGTGCTAATTCTATAACGTTTGTTGTTATTTTTGTTTTGTATTTTAGCTTACAGATGCCTGACTTACAAAACTATTACCGCCGCACCAACACCCGTCACAATATTACTGCGTTTTTGGAGTCCACGCACGCCAATTCGGCTCCTTTTCGGCCAATGATCGAGTTCCTCCGCCGATCGAGGATTCATTACGCTATTACTGCATCTACTCCTGTTTATATGAATCAGGTTGAGGAGTTTTACGATCATGCGTTCATACGGACTCAGGGTGATGTCCCGAGGATTGTTTCAAAGATGTTTGGTGAAGAGATCGAGATCACCGAGAACTCCATTTGACGGGTTCTCCAGTTTGCTGACAATGCTATGACGCCGACTATGTTCCCAACATCGTTTATCTACGGGGGACTTCAGCGCATGGGTTATCCGGCGAATCAGCTTTCTGATTTTCGCAAGCAATATCTCTGCAGGGTTTGGAGTTATTTATGTCATATAGTTATTGTTTGTTTATCTCCAAGGAAGGGAGGATATGACGCTGCAAGTCATTTGACGTTATCTCTCATGTTGGCCCTAATCTACAACAAACCGTATAACTTAAGCGGTTACATATTTGGCAACATGGTTGAGAATATCCGAGCTGGTAAGGATAAATGGCTGCAATATCCAAGGTTTGTGCAGCTATTATTAAATGATTTGAATCTTGAGATTGCCCCAGATCAGCGATCCCTCTTGGTGCCGACGCCTATGCTTCTTCGAGTATTCAATGACTGCAAACTCGCGCCAAAGGGTGAGCAAATTTTGGATGACCGTGAGCTCTTCGGGCACATAGTCAATGAAAACTATGTTGCGCCGCTCAATGATGGTTTTGAGGATGATGTGATTCCTCCGGTCAATGAGGATGACCTGGTTGACACTAAGATAGCTCAGGATTTAGATGATATTGATCGTGTTGACCGGGTTGATGATGATTATGATGATGGTGGGCCCACTCCACCCGATTCTGAGGGTGACGTGCCACCACAAACTGCTTTGGACGGGATTCAACTCGCTGATCCTCGGCGCTTTAAGCGTATCTTGAGAAGGATTTCTGCTGGCAGGGTCCACGTCCCGAGGAATCCAGGCAAACGTCCTGCTGGGTCTTCTCCTTCGTATGTAGATTTACCTCTTCGAAGACGCCAGCGGACTACGGTTGTTATTGAGGAACCTACTCAGCATACTTCTCAGCGACCACAACCTCCACCACCGTCTGACATGCCATCGATTCAGATGATACTTGCTCAGATGGAGCTTTTGTCCAAAATGATTTGACGACCAACAGGCTATTATTGCAGCTCAGGCTTCCCAGATAAAGGATTTGGAGCTCAAAGCTGCCGAGGTTGATAATCTCCAGCTTTAGGTGACGAATCTGTCGTCTAGGGTTTTAGAGTTGGAGTCTGTCACAATTGTTTCGAGGGAGGATATTCCCAGGGAGTTAGAAACAAATGTAACTCCTCCCCCTGAACCAGAAAATGTACAATCTTCAGATATAAATGAAAATATCGCTTTAGACTACTTTGTTGATGTTCCGGGACAACCGACTCCGATTGCAGCTGATTATTCAAATGTCAATCTCACATATCTGCAGAGTTTGGTTAATCAATTTGATGAAGTTGATAGATCTTTTGATCCCGATGATATAGAAATGGATGCAGAGGTTCCAGGGTCGGATGAGGAATATATGGATAATCCAAATCAAGAACCGGCGCCTGAACGTGAACCGGAGCCAGTGTTACGACAACCTGCTCAAGCATATAACTTTGATGCTCCGGTTATTGAAACAGATTCTTCTGAGGATGAGGTAGAACCTGCAATGAAACAATCTACTGATGAATCAGTTCCTGTGTCTACATCTTCTGGAACTTCAAAACCACAAGTGGTATACAAATCAATTGCACCTGAGTTGAAGACTTGTAAAACTTATTTTGTTAAAGGTGAATTGACTGGATTGATCAGAAGCTGGAAATTTGATGTTGATAACTTTCTTATTTTGATCAAGAGAAGTGATGGCGTGCAATACTTCAAACCTAGATTCAATCATATCAGCACATTGCCAAAGGTTGAATAGAATCGTCTTGCTCAGTTAAATATTGTCAATCACTCTGAAGATACTCGAGGAGTTCTTTTTCAGAGAATTTTGAGAAAGGAAATCTATAGCAAGAAATATATGTGGATTAGACCAGAGCTGGGAGTTCGGTATTCATACAAGAAGAAGATTGATTTGAGAACTCAACAACCGGTTGTGAAATATCATTATCCACCAGCTGCTAGTCTCAAAACTGTTCCCCTACAAGAGTTACCACTGAATTTCTTACGAGATTTAAAGTATTGGTGGTTTGACTCTGTCACTCAAGAAGCTGTAATTGAATATTCTACAAAGACTGCTGTGGTACAAACACATGATATATGGGGAGAATGGCCAGTTAAGGAGTTTGTGGGAAAGTCTGTTCGAGTTTTTGATCCGATCAGCCTAATAAATCTGACGAAGAAAGATTTGAAAGCTCTCTACAAGAATAAACTTCAGTACAATCAAGTTGATTTAGAGGAAGCTTCAAAGTTTACAAGGGTGGTCGAGATTTGTTTGAAGGTGGGAATACATGCTGGAGGAACATTCCCAGAAGGGTGGTGCTGAGTAAAGTTTTGAAGATTTTGAAGACCAAGCTGAAGACACGGGGGAGTTTGTTGATGCATACTAGTTTGTCTGTCAGTTGGTCTATTGAGTTGTAAAAGTGTCGTTAGTCATTTAATAGAAATATAGATTTTGTATTATGCGACACTTAAGATTTAGTTTAGGCGACACTTGCCTAAGTGACGCATAGCGACACTTAGGTAAGTGACGCATGAAGGCGGCCACATGCGACACTTCCACAAGTGACGCATGTCGGCCAGAATTTTAGCATAAATAGAACCTACGGGTTTTCGGCTAGGGTTGACGAAACCCTAGCACCATTTGTCGACTAAACTCACCTGTAATCAGTCCTATTACGTTATTCAAGCTAATAAACTCGTTTACTTTGTTTAATTTAATCGTTTCGGTTTGCGTTTATTAGTGATTTGTGCAATTGATTGTTTCCGCCTTTCAATAGCAGTCGATCATCACTTAGGTCCAACGATTAGGGCACTCACAACTTTTACCCAACCCTTATTGGGACATTTTAAGCTTAGATAAACAACGTTTATGAAAAATAAGTGGAATCCAAGAGTTTTCGAGAATTGTCGAAAACTTACGAAGTTGTCGCAAGGGAAATCCGGGAAGATGGTTGCGTAGTTCTCGTCGTCGAGGTCGTTTTTCTCTAAAGAAGCTAGATGATTTATGGTGTTTTAATGGTAGTTTTTGTGAGTTTTGTGGAGAGTTTTTCTAGAGATAGAAAGTTAGAGAGAGATGAGAGGATAAGTGGGTTTTTGGTGAAAGGGAAAATGAAAAGGGAATGAGGTGGGGGTGGGGGTAGTGGGCCGGTTTTGGGATCAAAAGGGAGGGAAGATTTTTGCCCCAAATTTGTGGTATTTAGCCCGTGTTCGTTTACCCGATCGTTAAATGTTAAAATTATTTCGAATTGATAGTTTTAAATACGTATTCGAATATATTTTTACTTGAGATATTTTATAGAAAGAATTTAATTGAATTATAATATTTTAACCTTGTTTTGTTTCAGTTTACGAAATAAACGTTTCACGTTACAAAATACATTTGTAAATATTATCAACATGATATTTAATAAATGTTAATGTTATTTAATAATTTCATTTTATTAAATAGTTTTGTTCACCAACGGTCGTATATTTTATCGCATTTGTTCCAATTGTTTTGTACGTATTTGTACAATTCTCTAAATATGTAATAATACACGTATTAACTAGTTGGGCTCTGCTAAACTTATCTCTAAAATGTGTTGTGAATTCACCCTAAGTTAGGGAATTAGCCTAAAAATGCATACAATTAACGTTTATAATTATGTCGAAATTGCAGGGTGTTACAACTACTCTTAAGACTTTCTATATCATTTACTATGGTGGCACCCATAACTCGAGTTTTGGTTTTTGGTTCCCTGTTGTTGGTCACATCATCGGAATGTACTCAATCTTAAAAACCCATTTTCACCGCCCATAGAGACATATTTATATTTTACTTATTGAGACCTACATTTATTATCCATAGCATTGTTTTCTCAAAAGGAAAAAAGAAATAACAAGAACACATGTATATGGAACCAAAGACATGACCGATGACGCTGTAGGCATAATGTGACAGTGCCTGTGGCAAAGATATGGCAACGATCCCTTCTCATATGAAGGATTTGAGGAGAACGGTTCCATTGGTTGTGCTCTAAATGACTACTCCGGTAAATCGGTCATGTAATATGTAGCGAAAAGTTTAGAGAGCCAATAAGAGCAATGATAGTAAGTTAAGGGTAAAATAATAAACTTTTGTTGGTTGATCAATGATTAGTGATGATCACATGAACGTTGGAGACATACATTTGTACACGGTCACCCGAATATCTAGTGGGGACTTGTTGAATGTCGTTGACCATGTATATAGCATTAACACTAAGGCGGATTCAGAAAAGTTACTCATCTGTGTCACAAAAATTTTGAAGCTCCATTGAATCAGTAGTTAATTAAGTTTATTTAAACATGAGGTATACCGCCTAAATATGAGTGGTAGCACTCCTAAAAAATAATAATTTTTCAACTAAATTATATTAGGTCGACTTAATTGACTGGTGTCACGTACCACCGCTGACTATAATGTGGATCTGCCCCTAATTTAACATTTTGTAAAAATTTAGTTATTTACAGTAGCATACTCCTATCACTAAATTAAGTTGAGTAATTAACTGGGATTAGTTGGCCTTGTCGTCCGGTGATAACCACCTCGATCAAGTTGCCAATTTCACATGTTAACATGTTGGTGCATTGACATATATATATTATCCACGGTGTCGTATTTATCAAAAAACATCACATGGCCATACTAGTATATCATTCATAAGAGAAAATGTATGTCTTACTTATATGATCGACAGTCCGACATACAATAGAATTCGTAGAGTTAATGTCATATGAAAGATCCTTGTGATTTACACACAATTTCATCGTTAACTTTTATACTTTAGTTTTGTACCAAATAAGCAAATAAGTACTGTAGTTTTCATAAGTACGGTGTATGGATTTGTCCATGTGCTTTAAAATCAATCATCAAATAATCAACCAAGCACGATCAAACATATACAGTAACTAGGAGATTTTTATTACCTACCCGCACATACGTGTCGGAAGTGGTTGTCCACTAGGCTCCACGATGTACATCTCAGTCGCAAACACACATGGCCCATACTTCCGTTTATACCGCTAGCTAATTATTGTTTTATGCTTTCTTAATTATTAATTTCAATAAATACTATGTATAAAATATTATCGCCTAATTAATTAATCTCCTAAGTCCTATCCCATGTGAGCATTTTTGAGATCTACTAATAATAATTACATATGCGAGTCTTACCAATTATACCTATATCATAATAAATTAAAGCTGGTACACCACTCTTTTATCTTTTATCGTCTCTCCAATGACGGAAGCAAGAAGGTCATCATAAGACGGATGGGAGACAGTCCAAAGAGCCTCCATCGTACCAACTCTTAAAGATGTGTAAAAGTTTGATTTTTATTCATAGAATAAACAACGAAACTTATCAAACATATGGAGATCGATATAAATCTATTATGACACCTGCGGAAAAAGAATTGACCAACTTAAAAAGAAACAAATATGCCATATTTGGTTCACATAATGTTTTTGAAGAAATTGTAATTTTTCAAAGGAGTTGAAATCTAAATGAATTTAAATTATGAAAAATTATTAGAATATAATTGAAATTTGTCTTGTTTGATTGACAGAAATTGAAATGGAATTATAATTACACTATAAATAGATAATATTTATTACTCCGTAATAGGTATACTATTAATATATAATTAATTAATATATATAATAAAATAATAAAATAATATCAAAAATTATATATATATATATATATATATATATATATATATATATATTAATAGTTATTGTATATTTGTATTTATATTTATATTTTATAAATAATTAACATTACTAGTAATCTAATATTAACTATTCATATAATTATAGGTGGTTAATTAATTCCTTATACAAAAGTGATAACAAGTACTAGTATTAAAAGGTTACATTATATAGTTTTTTATATGGAGTATATATTAGTGTAGTATAGTTTTATATTTATATAATATAACATTAAAAATATATTTAATTAATAATAGTATTAATATATAATTTATAAAAGAATTTTTTAATCAACAATCTGAATTACAAAGAAATTGTAAGCATTCCATTCAATATGCTAAGAAATCTGAATTATATGGTCCGATGGAATTCGAAGAATTATAATTCCTTCACATTATGCGATACAAACACAATGCACTTAAATCCAAATTTCATTCTACCAAGTACCAACCAAATATGATATGAAATGAAATTCACATTTCAATTCCATCAGAAACTACGAAATATGTGAACCAAACATGCCCTTCTAATTCTGATAATAAATATTAAGCATTTAAGTACACGTTAGAAATTTCATTACTCGTATTTATTAGTATTTATTTATAAGTAGATTAGATTAGAATTAGAATTAGAATTTTCAGCTGGTGCATATACAACGGGAAATGAGTAGAATCATCATTAGTTATTTACTTATTTCACCATCTTGTAGGCATGAACAAAAATCGGGTTTTACACTACCCGACCTAATCCGCCAACTCGAATCGGGTTGTAGTCAACGAATGAGAAACTGGGTATTTAACCAACCCGACCCGGGTTTTTAAATAATTCAACCAGATTTTTTTACCGGTTTTCCAATCCGATCTGGTTTCAACCCGATTTTGAAGGCAAAAACCCCAACCCGGGTCTCTACCCGCCGGGTACTAAAAAACCCGAACCGGGTTCAAAAAAATTGGTTTTTCGAAAATCCGATTTTGACTTTTTTTTTTGGGTTCGGTTTCGAGTTCGGGTTTTTTTTCAAGCCTGCCATCTTGTCTTAAATATTCCAACGCAAAAGCCAGTTTAGGACCGTTGGGCGTTGGATACGGGTGTGTAAGTTGTCCAGATAACAGTTGGCCCGTTGGACCTGGTCAGGAAGCCCAGTATATATATGGATATTGGTGGACATAGACTCATTTGGAAACATGAAAACCAGCTACACAAATAGATAATTACTTTAATTTCAGTTGCAAATATTTATGAATTATGTAATGAACTTTTATGTTGCCAAGTCTTATACTAATGTCTATGTATAAACCTTTTTTAACGATACATAAGATATTAAGATGTGATACTTAACCGTATATAAAACACCAACGTATAGTCTAGTTATATATATGATGATGATGATCCATAATAAACTACTAAGTAATCATATCATATTAATTATATATATACACAAAGCTTTTACAATACAAAAAAAACAAAAAAAACTGTAAAATTATGGTAATCTAGATTGCGATTGACACTCATTGTTTGCTTTCAAGTTGTTATACGAAATTTTTTCCATCTAGATGAAAAATTACAGTCACTTTTCCATGAAGAGCCTTACGTACTACTTGATCTCCTGCCTTAATTGTTCGATAAAGAGTTTGGTTGATAATCGGCACCTAAACTGCAAATCTGTTTATTAGCAATTTAAAAACATATTAATAAATAAAGTACAGAGTATAATTTGATAATGACTAGAAACTAGATATGAAGTTATGATTAGTTCCCAATGTCCTTGTTGTCTAAGTTAAAGTAACCCCTCTCTCCTCAATCCTCATACCTTTTTGCTTTGAATCTTATTCCATTTTTAATGGGTGACACATTGGAATGATGATGCTCCAACCCCAATCCACATACTTAAAACTTGCCTCTGAGTGGATAAATTTTTATTTTTTCATTTTATTACTAGAGATATGCCATACCATATAACATAACATTATACATGAAAAGAAGAAATGATACATACTATCAGTGGTGGATCCAGAATTTTGAGGGATCCGTAGCAATGGTAATCTAATTTTTCTAAATCCGTAGCATGAACAAGGAATGTAACTAAAAATGCTATTTTTCAATAGACTTTACACTATGTTTTGAGAATAGACCCGTAGCGACTGCTACCCCTACCTTCTCATGTTCCATTAGTATTAGATCGATCACTTTTAATAAATGTGACAAGTATTGTGAGTGAAATTCCGCTGTATGAAATAAAAAGATAGTATAGATGCCACTTCCCATTGTATATGTTCGGTTTATTTACGCTAAAGCGTAATTTAATGAATCTTCATACAAACATTTAACAAGCTATTGATCAATCCTTAGACTGCTAAAGATTGTAAGATAGGCTTGAATTTTGCATTTTTCATGTAAAAGGATGGCAACATATAGTATAAATGTTGTTGAAATGAATTATGGGAAGTAGGTGATGTGTTAGTACAAGTCATTAAAGCTGCAGGGCCAATATGAATTGGCTTGCTTGTGCATGACTGTACAATGTGCAGAGATATGAGTAAAAGTTGACAGAGTGGGGAAGATAGATGCTTTCTTCAACTTTTTCTTTAAGCTAAAGAAGAAAAGTAAAACCCTAAACCCATTTAATTCAAAAAAGAACCAAAAGATTCTTCATAAAGATGGTATTTTTATTTTCTTGATTCTGTTTTCACACTCCTTTTTTACCATCTTTCTTTTTAATTTTGAAATTAACTATTCATCATGCTGTCTTCAATACTACTTTCAAGTGGGTATCTCTTATTTTGTATCAACACTACCTCCCCATTTTTGTGCAAGTAAAAATTGCTACTAAAGTTTACATTTTTATTTATTTTTTTGCTGAGAAATCTGTGTTATGACATATCCCAAGTACATTTGGTTGTGCTTATTTCAAGATTTTGTGTCATACTGTTGAAATTAAACGTATTCGTTTGGTGTGAAGATTTGGGTTAGTTTTGTTGGAATCAAACAAACAAACAAAAGGTTTTGGTGTAAAGAAAATTATAGAAATTGTAAAAGGGAATGGCAGGAGGAGGACAAGCACCACCACCTAAACAAGAAGAGTTGCAGCCACACCCTTCTAAAGAACAACTTCCTAATGTCTCTTATTGTATTACCAGCCCACCACCATGGCGTAAGTTTGCTTTACTTCTTTTATTTTCTATTAATAACTATTGGTGCTAAATGTTCGTGTTTTATAGTATGTAAATACCATCAGCTTATTTCAATGTCACCATGGTTTTATGGTATGTATATGTGTTCCTACAATTGGGTTTAATCAGTAGAAACAAAAATTGTTTAACTACTGGGAAGAACATGGATAATTAGTTCATAACTTCAACAAAATCATTCATGATGTTATTCTTACAAGAAAACTGGCTTAATTATCATATGTGTGCCTCCTTCTAAAAAAAGCCCGAAGCATGGCCACAAACGCTGAGTGCCCCACATTATAATAGGCAGACAATTGTGAGCCGGTCTGGGTCTGAGTTGCTGGTTATCAACCTTTTGCCACAAATTATGGCTTAGAAATAATCGTTTCTTTTTGTATGTGCTAAGTATCATAATAAGAAGATATGCATTGCCATAACAAATTTTGTCCGGGGAATGCATTTCTGTGTTATAATTCATGAAAGTAGATTACACTATGAATTCCCTGTAGGCCCTCCCGTTGATGCTGATATGTATGTTGGTGTCATTGTTGTCTTTCAGCTGCTGATTAATCATTAATCATTAGAGTGAAAAAGTGCATAGTAGCTATTAATAATTACCAAAAAGAAATACTTACAAGAAGGTTAAAAAGAAAAAAAAGGATTTTAGTACTTTTAATTTGAATTCTTTAACTGGGTTCTTAATTTTGATCAACAAGAAATCCCAAATACCCAATTGACTTAGAGTCATTATTATCGCTTATTTAAACTGGTTGAAGTCCCCTGTTTATTCTCTGTAGGCTGTAGTATGGCATTTTGTCTTTTCAGTTGAGTTTTTAACTTACGACCCTAGTCTGATGAGAATAGATCTTTGCATTTTGAAGATAAAAGTGTTGCCTAGATTAGAACTGCCACAAAATATACAACGCTAATTCATCATTTTGTTTGTGTTACTTAACATTTTCCCTTACTTTGTATATGAACCCTAAGACAACTTCTTATCGATGCAGCTGAGGCGATACTTTTAGGTTTTCAGCATTATATCGTAATGCTTGGAACAACAGTTCTTATTCCTACTACTCTGGTTCCTCAAATGGGTGGAGGTCATGTAAGTCTTTTCTCAGCATCTTGATTACTAATATCGATGACTTAGAATACCAGAATTCCAATGCATTTATGAACTATGATCTCACATTTTCTTACAATTTTTTGGCATGTAGGATAAAGTTGTATGAACCTACGTCCATGATTTAATGCAGAGACTATAGTATTTTATATATTCTTTTATAAACTTAGACCACAATTTCTTCTTTTACGTTTTTCTATCTTAGGAAGAAAAAGCAAAGATGATTCAGACACTACTATTTGTTGCTGGTTTGAATACATTAACTCAAACGCTTTTTGGGACCCGCTTACCTGCTGTTGTTGGTGGTTCGTATACTTTTGTGCCTGCTACGATTTCGATCATATTGGCTGATCGATATAGTGACATCGCAGATCCTCGAGAGGTGGTTACACAATCAACCTTTTTATACATACATTTTGTTCGATATATTAAATTGCTATATGTTGATGATATTATAGAAATTTGAGAGAATTATAAGAGGGACTCAAGGTGCTCTTATCGTTGCTTCGACCCTTCAGATTGTGCTTGGTTTTAGTGGCCTTTGGCGCAATATTACAAGGTTAGTTTGTAACCATACCACACAACCTGGTCTGAGTTTGTTTAAATACTTGCAACATCTTTGGTCTTTGCAATTTCAGGTTCATGAGTCCATTGTCTGCTGTTCCATTGGTGGCTCTAACCGGATATGGGCTATACGAGTTTGGTTTTCCTTTGGTATGCATCTAAAACTTTCTTAATTATATATAGAAGAGTCCGAAACACTTTATGTCCATTTTTCCAATACTACTATCAATTATTTAATGGGTTCAATATGATTACAAAGCGATAAAACAGTATACATTATGTCATTATCTTGAAACAAAGCACTTTAAGTGGTTGTATGTATTAAAAATACACTTTTGGCAACTTTCAACTTGTTCACCCATAATTAATGTTTGTGTTTCCCTTTCAAGCTACATTTTATTTTCTTATTAAGATTTTACCATTTGACCCGATAAAAAAAGGCAATTTGACCCATTCATAATAGATGGGTCGAGATTGACACCTCTAGTGGCTATAAATCCGTTCTTTGCGTTGCTGTTAGTTCTAAATAGTTGCATGTTTTTCTATAGGCTGCTAAATGTATTGAGATTGGACTGCCCCAACTCATTATATTGCTAATTTTCTCACAGGTAATGTTTATAACATTATAATATACTATTATATTCCAAGAAAATGATGATCATTAGATGTTAATGGATTAATAAGATGATGCTTTTGTTTGCAGTACATACCCCATCTTGTGAAGGGAAAAAGCCATGTATTTGACCGATTTGCTGTTTTATTTTCGGTGGTAATCGTGTGGATATATGCACACTTACTCACTGTTGGTGGGGCCTACAAGAACAAATCTGACAGAACTCAACTAAGTTGTAGAACTGACCGTGCTGGAATCATAGGCGCAGCCCCATGGTATATTATACCTGTTAATTATTGTTTATACATCTGCGGCATTGTACAAAGTGTTCAATAAACGGTTTTTGTTTACAGGATACGAGTTCCTTATCCATTTCAATGGGGAGCCCCAACTTTTGATGCTGGAGAAGCTTTTGCTATGATGGTTGCATCTTTTGTTACTCTAGTCGAGGTAGTTTGATGTTTAAGTATGGTTTTTTCACAAGATAACTGTTATTGATTTCTATTTATGTTTAATCATGCTGTTATTCTGGATAGTCTACTGGTGCATTCATTGCAGTAGCTAGGTATGCAAGTGCAACTCCTATGCCACCGTCTGTTCTTAGCCGTGGCATTGGTTGGCAGGTATTGCATCTATTTATGATTTCTTATACTGTTTTCATGATTATAATTGATTTTTTTTCTATTTCTAAAGGGAGTTGGCATTTTGTTTTCGGGAATCTTCGGGACAGGCAATGGTTCATCCGTATCTGTGTAAGCTATAGCTAATCTTTTATCTCAACCAGTTATCAAGAGTCTTTTCCAGATTCTTATATTGAACGTATATGGCAGTGAAAATGCGGGTTTACTTGGTTTAACACGTGTTGGTAGTAGAAGGGTTGTGCAGATTTCAGCCGGTTTCATGATATTCTTTTCCGTTCTTGGTAATGATCAAACATTCAAATTTTTACACACTTGTGTATATAATTTTTTTTTTTTAATTCTTGAAGAGACTTAATTTGGTTTGCAGGAAAATTTGGAGCGGTGTTTGCATCAATTCCAGCACCTATTGTAGCAGCATTGTATTGTCTTTTCTTCGCCTACGTGGGTATGCATTAAGCCCTAAGCATTTTCGTGTGGCATTTGTTGTTTCGATTCAATCATTGACAATTTTCTTGGCATGTATATAGGCTCAGCAGGTCTCGGGTTTCTCCAATTTTGTAATTTAAACAGCTTCAGAGTAAAATTCATTCTTGGATTTTCGATCTTCATGGGGTTGTCGATACCACAGTATTTCAATGAGTACACTGCTCTCAGGGGTTATGGTCCAGTACACACGAAAGCTAGATGGGTAAGCATTTTCACACACTCCATCCTTGTAGAACTGTACTAAATCTTCTGTAGTTGTATTGTATAAATACATTAGCTTTAGTAAACAACCAAACATAGAAACATTTAGGTTTGTAACCAAACTCAACAAAGTTGCTTTTAAAACATACAAATATTATTATATAACCCTAGAAGTCAAACTTTCTGAATAATAGATCTTTTGTGGTCAAAGGGCTGATCATTAATTGCCAACATGCCATAAATATGTCTTATCTTTTTTCGCATGTTCGCCACCCAAATTCCCCTGTAAATGAACGCTTAATGTAGAAGTGTGTTGGTTTTACAGTTGCAAGAATTCTTTAAACTTTTGTGTTTGGGAAGTAAAAGATTTGACTTCAAAAGTCGAACTTCCCAAATTAGGGAAAGAGATGACTTTTAGAGGTCAAATGGCTGGTCTTCAGATATCAAAATGTCATGAATCAGTATTATCATGTTCTAGCATATATTCCATCTGTTGTTTACTTTAAACAAGCACTGACCTTAGATATATGTAAACCTCAACTTTGTATCGAAATCCTGTCATTTTGCATTTGAAAAGTACTAGATATAACCTCGGAAGTCAAACATAAAGTGCGTAAATCTGTAACTTCTTGAATGATATGAACTCCAACAATAATATGAACGCGTGTTGGTTTTACTTTGTCATATGTAACAAAACCCTTGTGACTTTTCGTTACCAGATTTGACCTCAGTAGTCAAAGCTATGCTAATGAATCACTCACTTTATTTCTCTCTTCAGTGGAATGATATGGTAAATGTACCATTCTCTTCTGAAGCATTTGTGGGCGGGTTGTTGGCTATGTTTCTAGACGTAACACTCATACAGAAAGATGCTGCAACAAGGAAAGATAGAGGAATGCATTGGTGGGACAAGTACAGATCGTTCAAGACAGATGCAAGAAGCGAAGAATTCTACTCTTTGCCTTTTAATCTCAACAAGTTTTTCCCTTCGGTTTAATTGTAAAACAGGATCTTTTTAATTTTGCATAGCAAATTGTTACCTACATTTGATCTACATGTATTCTATCTTGAATCTTGATCAACTTTGAGAGGCAAGCTTGTTTCTTGAATCTTGGTAGTTGCAACCCAGCTTATGTAAGTGCTTAACTTTTTTTTCGTCCACCATCACATTCTTGTATATCATGTTTCAGAGACCCATCACATTAGGTTTATATATTACCAACATACTTTTTTTGCTGTTAACTTATGCCAATGGATATCAATGAATGATAGTAGTTCATCCCCGGGTTTCATGTATAGATCAACTTCATTTTGCATACGAACATTTTCTCATGCAGAGGGCAAGCTTTTCTATACCTGAACACATTGTCCTAGTTATCGAGTCAAAGATCACACAAATGTTAATATGGTGTGTACTATTGACTCCACAAATCACGTCGTAGACAAAAAAAAATTCCGCATTATCCCCTGTTCTATGATATTCTAAAAGTTAAGGATAATGAGTAAGGTTCAAATGAGTACACCAACTTTGAGTGAGAATGAGGAACCTATAGATTTCTGCCATGTGTCACTTTATTCTCTTTCCTCCACATTTTTAAAAATTAAATATCTCACAAACGGTAAGTCGAAAAATCATGAAAGTTACACCATAAAATTCAGCGTTTTCTCCTCTTCGATTTGTCGTCCCTCAAGGCATACTTTCGATAAAAAAAAATTTGCTTCCATTTTTTAGTGGGTCTTACAAATTAGTAACATATGTGTTAGTGATTGGTTATACATTTAATTTGGGGTTAAGGTTAGAGTTTAGGGTTAGGGTTTAGCAGGGTTTAGGGTTTAGTAGTATTTAGGGTTTAGTAGGGTTTAAGGTTTAGGGTTTAGTATGATTTAGGGTTTAGAGTTTTTATAAAGCGTTTAGTAAATGTGAAACCCACCAAAAAAATGGAAAAAAAAATCTCGTCGAAATTATGCCTTGATGGACGGCAAATCGAAGAGGAGAAAACGTCGAATTTAATGGTGCAATTTTCATGATTTTTCAATTTGTTGTTTGTGAGATAATTGATGTTAGGGGTAAATGAGTTTTGTACATGTGGAACATTCTCTTTCCACACATGACATGATATCATCGGTTCCCTCATTTTTACATAAATTTCCATTCTCATTTGAACCCCACACATATATTCAAATATATAAGTAGGGTGGGGTTCAAATGAGAATAGGATTTTGTGTGAGAATGAGGGAACCAATGATATCATGCCATGTGTAGAGAGAATGCTCCACATGTACAAAACCCATTTACCCCCAACATCAATTATCTCACAAATGACAAATCAAAAAATTATGAAAATTGCACCATTAAATTCAGCGTTTTCTCCTCTTCGATTTGCCGTCAATCAAAGCATACTTTTGACGAGTTTTTTTTTTCCATTTTTTTGGTGGGTTTCACATTTACTAACACATGTGTTAGAGTGTTGCGTTTAGGGTTTGGGGTTTAGGGGTTGGGGTTTGAGGTTTGAGGTTTCTCCCCGAAACCTCAAAGCTCAAACCCTAAACCCTAACCCCTAAACCCCAAACCCTAAACGCTTTATAAAACTCTAAACCCTAAATCATACTAAACCCTAAACCTTAAACCCTACTAAACCCTAAACCCTGCTAAACCCTAACCCTAAACCCTAACCTTAACCTCAAATTAAATGTATAATCAATCACTAACACATGTGTTAACCCACCAAAAAATGGAAGGAAAAAAATAGTTGTCGAAAGTATGCCTTGAGGGACGGCAAATCGAAGAGGAAAAAACGCTGAATTTTATGGTGCAATTTTCATGATTTTTCGACTTACCGTTTGTGAGATATTTAATTTTTAAAAATGTGGAGGAGAGAGAATAAAGTGACACATGGCAACAATCTATGGTTCCCTCATTCTCACTCAAAATTGATATACTCATTTGAACCTTACTCTAAGGATAATATATGTGATGAAAACATCGCCTACATTAGATGCTGTAAATACTACTACTATAAAAGGAATAACGTGTATAGTTTTACACTAAATTTTCTCCATATATAAATAATGATTGTAAACTTTATTAATAATATAGAGTGAGTTTCAAATGAGTATAACATCTATTGACAATGAACAAATCAATAAGAATACGTCACGTATTACAACATTTACTTTCCCACCATAGAAACGGTAAATCAAAAATCATAAAAGTTGAACCATAAAAATTAACATTTTTTCCCCTTTGATTAGAGATCTCACAAGGTATATTTTCGATAATTTTTATATCGTTTTTTTATGTGTTTTGAAAACGACTATCACATGTGATAACACCGAATACTACATGTGATACCAACAACTATCATATGTGATACTAAGAGGGCTCCGGGTGGTTGTCGTTGCTTTTCGTTGGTTAAAACCGACGGAATCGACACCAATGGCACCGCACCGTCGGTTCAGTCCATCGGTTTTACCGTCGGAAAACCGACATCCGTAACTTTTTTTTTCTTTGCGTTTGTGTATAAATAAATGTAAATTGGTAATTGTGGGGCCCAAATAATAATACGATGTTGTCACCAAGGGCAGAGGTGGCGCTGACACGACGCATTGGTTTATATCAATTTCTGTAACGATTGGGAATGGTTTAATATTGTACAATTTGTAAAATACATATAAATTAAGTCGTCGAATGTATAACTTGCGATATCTCTAATCGAAGAATGAAAATACGCTTTTTTATTACGGTGCAATTTTATAAGTTTTTGAGTTACTGTTTGTAAGATATCTAATTTTTATAAACGTAAGAAAAATTGAGTTTTATGACACATGACCCACTCTTATTAGTTTCCTCATTTGAAAATTCTCATTATCATTTTAACCTCACTATAATAATATACGGAGTATATAATGAATAATGAATATTTTAAGAAAGAGTAAGGTTCAAATTAGTATAACAACATTGGGTGAAAATGAAAAACCAATAAGAATGCGTCACGTGTCACAAAAATTCATGTTTCTCACGTTTTTTAAAAATTAAATATCTTAGAAATGACTCATTGAAAAATTATAAATATTGCACCACAAACATTAGCATTTTTTTCTCTTCAGTTAGATATCTCACAATATATATTTTCGAGGACTTGTATTTCTAGGGGTTTTATAATTTGTATAATATTTCACATGTGTTAGTGAGTAACACGTGTGTTGCGCGCTGGTATCACATGTGCTAGTTTTTTTCAAAACCAACCAAAAAAACAAAAACAAAAAATTCATCGAAAGTATACCTCGTGAGATTTCTAATCGAGAAATAAACATTGAGTTTTATATATGATGCAATTTTTGTGACTTTTTAGACTTACTGTTTGTAAGATATTTAAGTTATAAAAACGTGAGTAAAAATATGTTTTGTGACAAGTGACACATTAGTCATTTTATCTCTTCAAATAAATGTTGATAATTAAGTTCAACAAAAGTTTCTTTCATATACTCCGTATTAAAGTTCAAGAAAAATACAAGGAGTGATGTGATATTTGGAGGTTGGCATGCGATATGGCCCTTTCACTTTGTCCATATCGATTTATTCATTCATTGTTCATTTGTACATGTCTCTACCAAACCAATAATGGACTTAAAAAATTATAACATGTAATAATTTAAATAAATTAAAACACAATTTGTTGTAGTTTATGCACAAAATACTAAGGAGTAGTAAATTATCAAGATTATAAATTAAAGTTTAAAAACAAGGTTTTCCATTATACCATAAAGTTTTTTATAACCTGATCGATCGATATATGAAATACATCATTATCAAGATATCTATTATGAGATAAAAGCTTAATTATGTAGTTTAAATGTTATGTCTGTTTATGTTTTGAGGCCATTCAGTTTATATGTTTCAATAACAACTTTAAAATTATGAATAAAAAATCATTACAAAATCTTATCATGATATTATTATTCTTCAAGATGACATTTTGTAATTTGAAATAATTTCCACATCTATGAACACTCAGATTTTTGTTTTATGTAAAGTACATCACTTTAGATATCTAATAGAAATTGGAGTAGCATTTTTACATCATTACCGTTTCAAATATATCTATTTATGCCATACATTTTATGTGCACATTATTATATTTTTTTTACCTTAATTTTTATTACGTATATACTTATTTATTGTTTGTAAAATTAGTTAAATTATTAGTGTATAAAAATTTCATTTACATGCTTAACAAAAAAAAACCCCACTGAGTGAGGGTGTATATATTTAATTTCACTGTTGATTTTAATAAATGCACTACAGTCGTGTATTAAGTAGTTGTACTGTACACATAAAGTGATGCACGGTTATTGTGAATTTATCAAAAATAATTATGTAAATTAGGGATGGCAATGGGCGGGAAAAAACCCGCGGTGCCCATCGTGGGTGGGTAAACCCGTAAATTTTTTACCCATGGGTGGGTTACGGGTATGAACTTCTACCCGTTGGTGGGTCACGGACGGGTAATGGGTATGGACATATACCCGCGGGTAAACCCGACCCGCGAACTTACAAAACACATTATAGATACTTACAAGTGAGTTTGTATAACTTATTGTATATATATGTATATATATATAATGGTTAACTTGAACTATATATAAATAAAACTATTCATATAGAGATAAAAAGTATAGTTTTCATGTTTCGAATAATAAACTTATCAAACGATCAAGAAAAAAATTATCAAATAAATTGATAGTTATCGAACTATTAGTATACATGCTCTAGTTTATAACAATTTAATTCGTTTAAAATTACGATATATTGATTTGAACATGTTTTAAAACATTTTTATACATTAAAATTAAATAAACTTATCGATATTTAGATAAATGTTTACATTATTTAAAACCCGCGGGTTACCCGTGACCCACGGGTATCCGCGGGTCACGGGTATGGGTGTAAAAATAAACTCGCTAGTGGGTATTCGCGGGTACAAAAAACCCGTCGCGGGCGGATGATGAATTTGGCATATCCGTACCCACGACCCACGGGTGCCATCTCTAATGTAAATATCAACGCCCAAAGAATAATGATAAAGTTAGAAGCCATGAAACAAAACGTTTTCAACATAACTTTTTGTATTTTGAAAGACAAATACTCACACCCAATCATCACAAATATATACATTTTCAACATAACTCTAGAATATTCGATCCTGATATTTATTTTATCCAAGCACAATGTCTATGAGATTTTAGATGTCCCGAGCAATTATTGATTAGATGTCAAAAGAACGCTCTATATCAACCTATTAGATGATTAGATGTCAAAAGAACGCTCTATATCAACCTATTAGATGTGATATTTAACTCATTTTTTTCGTGGCTAATCAACTTTGCAACAAATAGAGCATATTTTTCCTTACATTTAACACTCAAATAATATGTATATAAATAGGGCTTGCGATTTTCGACACGACCCAAAACACGATTTGAGGCTGACTCAAAAATTATCAGGTTGGGTTAGGATTTTTTTTGACCCATTGACCCACCAACCCGAAACCCGACAACCTGATTCTTTTTCAGGTCAGGTTTGGGTAACTCGATGGGTCATCAGGTCAAACCGATGACCCGAAACCTAAAAAATATAAATTAAAATTTTAAAACTTTTATATTTGAGTTAATAAATAAAACATTTGAACCTCTATTTGCCCACATCCTCACAAATCAAATCACTTGAGACTTTGGTTATGATTGTTAAACATTTTTATACTTATTAATGTTTACCTATTATTTTTGAGACAATTGACCTACATGACCCATTTGACCTGTATGACCCTGATAACACGCAAAAAGTCATGTTTTTGCGTGCATTAATCTCACCTTTTTGGCCCAATATTTGACAAAACTAATCAAAATGGATACTTTATCATTAAAACTCGTCACATGGGCCAAAATATAGACAATGTTTCAAAAGTCATCTAAAATGGTCGAAAAACATGATAAATCTAACGAATACGATCACAAGCATTCTCGTTCACTCGTTCTAGCACTTTTTGAGCTACACAAAGAATTATGACCTCTAACTTATGTCATTTTCTTCGTTAGGAAAATACGAACGCGTGGATATAAAGAACGCTCAAAACGGATAAACGACGAAGAAGTTACGCCCGAACGAAGAAATGAAGAACTGAGGAGCCAGCATACGGCTGAACCAGGCCGTATACGGCTGGTCCAGGCCGTATACGGCTGGACCTAGACCGTATACGGTCTGTGCAGGCCGTATACGGCCTGTGCCCACCCGTATACGGCCCAGTTCAGCCGTATTCACCCAATGCACAGCCGTATACGGTCCAGTTCACCCGTATTCACCCTAACTCGGCTGTATCGTGCGTTTGGGCGATAAAAATGTGATTTTTATTTTCCCTTGCGATACGGTTGTGCATTTTGTGGTTTGGATACGGTCTACGGATACGGTTGAGCGTTCTCTATAAATACTAGCCTCATTTCATCATTTCAACACATCCTACAACATCTCACATTCCACCAACACACTTCTACACTTTCTCTCACTACTCTCTCTCTAAAATAGTTAGTTAGTTAATTAGATTAGTTAAGCTAGTAGATTAGTAGCTTAATTGTAACGGAGGTGCTCCGAGACTGCGGTGTCGCACGATTTGTAATACAGCTTTGTCAGGTTTTATTATAATCTCTATCTTGTTATTTTAAATAATGTTGTGCTGTTGCTATACTTGTTTAGAATTATTTGCTAGGATTATTGCCATGCTTAGCTAGACAAATCTGTGTTTGCTATGATAGTTGCCATGCTAGGGTAGTTATACTTAAATCATGCCGTTACTCTGTTTGTATGCAGTTGAATTATATTTGAATCTATGAATTAAATCTCAAGTGTTTATCTATCCAACTTATGCTGTGGTTAGTGACATCCTTCTAGGCTTGGCCAATTGCTAGTTGTATGCCATTAATTATTCTGTGTCTGATGATCGTTGAACTCGACATGGCCGGTGTTCTCCTGGTTGCAATATTACCGGAGGGAGACACGGAGCGTAGGATTAGAGATAGATTAGATTCAAGCCATTTAACAAGTGTCTTAGAGAGAACTTTCGGGGCACTTGTGACTTGACCATGTACCTTGTCATTCTGCATAAATTGATCCTTGCTATGCTGCCTTTCTGCATATTCTTGTTTGATTGTTGCTTAGGGTTTGCATGCTAGTATCTGTTATGCTGATTAGTTACATGATTAGGTTTTCGAATATTTATCAATTGCGTATGCCAGTTTAACATGCATAGAATAGTTGGAATGATTTATACGGAATAATGATGAACAATTTAATCAGCCGTTAGACCAGACCATCCCAACTTGTCCCAGTGGGAAACCCCTGTTCATGTTTTTGTTTATTCAACAATTAATGCCATGATTCGGATATCTCAAATGTCCGAGATTGGGGGACAAGACTCGAGGATGGTTGTTGGTTAAATTGGTTGCTACATTTGGGACAACTTCCGGTGTAGTTTACATTCCATAACTGTTATCTATGTGACATATTATTTATCTGATTGCGGACAACTCTACGTTAGATAGATAATAGGATAGTAGTTATGGCTCATTAGGAAATATTAATGTCATCTTAACTAAGGCTTTATCTCATTAACTACCCCTAAATAGCATTAGTAATTATCATAGTAAACACTCGCTTCACCTATAAGTTCTCGTTGCCACCTCCACCCCACTTTACTTTTAATTAGTTTAATCTTAGATAATTAGTAGTTAGTTAAAACCAAACCAAACCAAAAACCTCTTTTAAAACCATAGCTAAATTTCCACAGATAACTAAAGTCCTAGATCCCATGCCCGTTGTAGTTTGAAGAACGACTCTAGGTCATATCTATCGCTATACTTATCCATAGCTTTAGTATACTTAGGCCCAGCAAAAAAATAAAAACTTTTTAAAACCCACCGATCCGCGCCTAGACGGAAGGTCCGACGACGGGGTGAGAACCCGACTGACCGTTTGGGCGCGATTAAGTTTTTGGCGCCGCTGCCGGGGACTACAACGACCGATTTAGGAATTTAGTTGTCTTAGTTATTTAGCGATCCTTTCGGAAGATCAATATCATCCGAAAGTTCCTTTTCTATTCTTTCCTTTCCAAAACTCTCTTTTCTACCAAACCCGAACTTCAGCTATGACGAATCGTATTACTCTCGCCTCGACCTGTGTACCACTACTGGAGGGAAGAGGAGGACCTATCATGCTACCCGATGAAAACTTCGAAATTAAGCCCAGCGTTTTCAAGTTACTCAAAACCTTCTGCCAATTTCACGGTTTTCCGCTCGATGATCCAAATTCACATTTGGATAGATTCATTAATATTTCTGATTCCTGTGAGCAATCAGGGATTTCGAGAGAAGTCTCCCGACTATATCTTTTTCCCTATTCTTTATCTTCGCGTGCTCGAACCTGGTTTGATGAACTCGAACCCAATTCGATTCATACTTGGGAAGAGTTGGCTACTAAGTTTATGGCTAAATTTTTCCCTCTTTCCAAACAAACCAAGCTCGAAGATGATATCGTCAGTTTCCGACAGGAAACCAATGAGTCATTCTATCTAGCATGGGAACGATTTAAGAAGATGCTTAACAGATGTCCGAATCATCGAATGGGTAAGACGAACCTAATCTTCATATTCTACAATGGTCTGACTCCTCAGCACAAGTCAACCCTCGATACTGCTTCTCAAGGAAATTTCATGTCACATACTTCTGAAGAAGCCTGGGAGCTAGTTGAGACGATAGCAATGCATCAACATGACTGGGAGTTTGGCGAACCGGCTAAGGAAGTAACTAGTACTTCAAGCCTATCCTTTGAAGCTCTGCAAACTCAAGTGGATAATCTCTCCAGAGTCTTCAAGGATCTTCAATCTTCTACGCCTCAACCTTGTAAAGGTACGGAAGAAATTCTTGTCACTACTGTTAAAAGCCCTGAATCGAACTTTCATTCTAAACCTTTCATTCAACGGCCAACCAATAACCCACCTACTCATTTTCTGCAACCTTTATCCTCTAATATGTCAGATTCCACCATAAATTCTCAACAACACTATAATGAAACTTTGACTAATTTCATGGTTGATCAAATGAACATAAACAAACAAGTAATAGATTTTCAAGATAAAATTGATGCTTTACTTAAAATATCAGAAGATTTGATCAAAAACCTGGAAGTCAGTCTTAAACAACTATTTTTAAAAGTTGAGAACCAAGGAGGAATCATGGTAATCACTAGAGGAGGTAAAGAAACCAGAAATGAGAAGTCCTCAGATAATTCTTCAAATCAACTTCCTATCTCTGAACCGACCACTGATCCAGTGCCTAGTGACACCCCTGTCACTACACCAGATCCAGTATCACCTAAAGCCCCAGAAATCATTTCACGAACTAGGATACCCTTCCCTGGTAGGCTTAAGAAAGAGAAACAGAAAGCACAGTTTGGGAAATATCTGGAAATGTTTAAAAGTCTGCACTTAAACGTTAAACTATTAGACGCTTTAGTAGAGATGCCTAGCTGTGCTAAGTTTTTCAAAGAACTCATTTCAAATAAGGAAAAATTAAGACAAATAGTTAGTTTACCCTTAGATGCTGAATGCTCAGCAATCATGTTACATGGCCTTCCGCCCAAACTAGGAGATACTGGCCGTTTCACTATTCCCTGTTTTCTTCAAAATATCCAAGTTAGTAACGCCTTAGCTGACCTAGGAGCTAATGTCAATCTTATGCCTTACTCTCTCTATAAGAAACTAGGATTAGGTGAACTGCTACCAACTCAAATGACCATCCAATTAGCTGATAGATCAGCTAAACTCCCTCGAGGAATTGCTGAAGATATAATGGTCCGAGTCGGTAAATTTATCTTCCCAGTTGACTTTGTCATTATGGATATTGAGGAAGATGCCCACGTTCCCCTCATCCTTGGTAGACCTTTCCTAAACACTGCCAAGGCTGTGATTGATGTAAACGAAAAATCTTTAAAACTGAGGGTCGGAGCGGAGGAAGTCACCTTTAATATTGATAAGTTGATGAAGCACCCTATGGGAGAGGATCTTGGTTTTGTGGATTCCATGCAGGAAATATATGACGAGCATTTGGAGGAGATTCTAGCAGTCAGCAGTTACGAACCTTTCTCCAGCACTGTCATCACCAAAAGAAGACTTTGCCCGGATAACATCGGACTCTGCTCGGCTATCTCTGACAAATCAGCACCTTCAAGAGAGCTGCTATTTCCTTTACCTGAAATGAAGAATCCTTTAGCACCGCCTAACTACTCTTCCACGAACAACTCCGTTGTTGCTGTTCCTTTAGGCGAAGGCATTCCTATCCCACTTTTAAGAAGAAATCAGTTTTTTCCGATACCCGAATCATCTCCGACTGTAGCTGAAATTCTCAAATCTTTCGAGGAGATGGATTCCGGTACCTTGCCATAACTATCTGAAGTTTGTGCGAAAGTAAATCCAGAAATCACCAAGAACGTGCTTTCCAATGAGACAGAACTAGTAGAAATAGCATCAGCCGCTACAGCCGACTCATCTCCAGAAGAATTAGAGTTCCAAAAGGAGTATGACGAGTTACAAAGAGACGAGATCGCTCGAATGAAACCTTCTATCGAAGAACCACCAGAATTGGAGCTGAAGGAATTACCCTCTCACTTGGAATATGCTTTTCTCGAAGGAACCTCACACCTACCCGTCATAATTGCCAAAGGTCTTTCACCAAAAGAGAAAGCAAGACTTATCTAGGTCTTGAAGTCACATAAGAAAGCGATTGCATGGAAGATTTCTGATATACAAGGAATCAGTCCAAACTACAGCACACACAAGATACTCATGGAAAACGACTTCAAACCTTCTATACAGAGACAGAGGAGAGTAAACCCGAAGATTCAAGACGTGGTCAAGAAAGAGGTTATCAAACTCTTGGATGCTGGTCTGATCTATAATATCTCAGATTCCCCATGGGTCAGCCCAGTTCAGGTTGTCCCAAAGAAAGGAGGAATGACGGTTATCGCTAACGAAAACAATGAATTGATTCCTACATGAACCGTCACCGGCTGGAGGGTGTGTATCGACTACCGGAAATTAAATGAAGCCACTCGGAAAGATCACTTCCCTCTGCCGTTCATCGATCAGATGTTGGAAAGATTATCGGGGAATAATATTACTGCTTCCTCGATGGTTTCTCCGGCTATTTTCAAATTCCTCTCGATCCAAAGGACCAGGAAAAGACGACATTCACATGCCCATATGGTACATTTGCCTACCGCCGCATGCCATTCGGTTTATGCAATGCGCCTGCAACATTCCAAAGGTGTATGGTGGCAATATTCCATGACATGATTGAACAGTGTATGGAGGTATTCATGGACGACTTCTCAGTCTTCGGTGATTCCTTCACATCTTGTCTTTCCAACCTTGAAAGGATGCTAACCCGATGCGAAGAATCAAATCTTGTCTTAAACTGGGAAAAGTGCCACTTTATGGTGAAAGAAGGAATAGTTTTAGGACATCGAATATCAAAATCTGGAATCGAAGTTGACAAAGCCAAAGTTGAGACTATTGCCAAACTTCCGCCACCTACTTCTGTTAAAGCCATTCGCAGTTTTCTAGGTCACGCCGGATTCTACCGTCGCTTTATCAAGGATTTCTCTAAGATCTCTCGACCTATGACGCACCTTCTCGAGAAGGACACTCCGTTTGTCTTTTCAGATGACTATCTTAAAGCTTTCAACATTTTAAAGGATCAGCTCACACATGCACCGATCATGGTCGCCCCCTATTGGAGTCTTCCGTTTGAATCATGTGCGATGCTAGTGACTTTGCTGTTGGAGCTGTCTTAGGGCAAAGGAAGGAGAAGCAGTTTCAGCCAATCTACTACGCCAGCAAGACACTCACTGATGCACAAGAGAATTACACCACGACAGAGAAAGAGCTTCTTGCGGTAGTATTCGCTTTCGATAAATTTCGTTCTTATTTAATATTGTCCAAAACTATTGTCTATACAGATCACTCAGCCTTGAAGTATCTCTTCAATATGCAAGACGCTAAGCCAAGACTGCTTAGATGGATTCTCCTCCTCCAAGAATTTGACATAGAAATCAAGGATAAAAAGGGAGCCGAGAATGTCGCAGCAGATCATCTTAGTCGACTGGAAAATCCATCGATGGATAAGCTTGATGAGAGAAAGATTCAAGACCAGTTTCCTGAAGAACAACTCATGAATATCGGAGGATACCAAAGGGGATCTCAATTCACTTACAACCCTTGGTATGCAGACTACGCAAATTATCTGGTTGGAGGAATTGTGCCAAAAGGATTGCCCACTTCTAGAAAGCGCAAATTCTTTAGAGACGTAAAGAACTACTATTGGGATGATCCATACTTATTCAAAGTATGCCGGGACCAAATCATCAGAAGATGCGCAGACGAGAAGGAAGCAAGGAACATTCTTCACCAAAGTCATCACGGACCAACTGGAGGACATCACGGAGCAAATATGACTGCAAGAAAGGTATATGACTCTGGCTTCTACTGGCCTACTATATTCAGAGACGCTCACGACTTGGTGAAACGCTGCGATGCTTGCCAAAGGTTTGGAAGTATTTCATCGAGAAGTGAAATGCCACTTACTAACATCCAAGCTTGCGAGATCTTTGATATATGGGGGTTGGATTTTATGGGACCATTCCCAAAATCATATGGGAAAGAGTATATTCTGGTTGCTGTCGACTACATCTCCAGATGGGCCGAAGCCCAAGCATTTACTACAAATGATTCCCGAGTAGTAGTAAAATTCTTAAAGCAGCTCTTCTCACGTTTCGGTACTCCAAAAGCGATCATCAGTGATCGAGGCACGCACTTCTATAATGCTCAGTTTATGAGGACATTACAATATTATGGTGTCACCCATAAGACCTCTACGGCTTACCACCCGCAGACGAATGGGCAAGCCGAAGTGACGAATCGAGCGCTCAAGAGAATTTTAGAACGAACCGTGGTTAATCATAGGGAAAGATGGGCTGAAAAATTAGACGATGCTCTGTGGGCGTTCAGAACCGCATATAAATCACCACTAGGAACCACGCCCTACAGACTAGTCTACGGAAAAGCGTGTCATCTACCGATAGAGTTGGAGTATAAAGCTCACTGGGCGCTAAGAGGTTGTAATTTAGACCCTTCTGCAATTGGATCACATCGGAAAATGCAACTGAATGAATCAGCCGAATTAAGAGACCAAGCGTATGACAGCTCTCTGCACTTCAAAGAACGAACAAAGAATACTCATGATGCAAAACTCAAATATTCTAAGTTCAAGCCCGGAGACAAAGTTCTTCTCTTCAATTCGCGCTTCAAGAAATTCTCCGGCAAATTCAGATCAAGGTGGAGCGGACCATTTGTTATATCAAAAGTCTTTACCTTCGGAGCAGTCGAACTAGAAGCCCCGGACGGTAATTTTAAAGTCAATGGCCATCGCTTAAAGCACTACATCGAAGATTTCCCCCTGGTGAGGAAGTCTATATCTTTGAACCACCTTGAGCCGACTAGTAGGTACAAGGAGTCAAGCTAGAGACTCTCTAAACAAGCGCTCTTGGGAGGCACCCCATTGCTTATCTTATTTTATTTCTTAGTTATTTTTGCTTTAGTATTATCATCCCTAATCTAACGATGCAGGATAACCCAATTATCTGACAATGCTACACGCCTACATATACATCAGATAAGTTTTATTCATAGTATACAAACGCGAATGAACAGATGACCTCGCAAAGCTTTAACATTTAAACAATCATTTCTCAAAGTCATCTGATTATTTTGCATTTGTATACCCATATTAAAACTATAGCATTACCTGTTTATCTTTATGTTTCAGGATGGACGCTTCAGCTGAGACCTCAGGAGAAGCTATTCAGAAACAGCAAAAAAAGAGGACCCGCAGAGGAAAAAGAAAGAAGACGACCACCACGACTGATGAGCATGCTCAGGCTGCTCCTGTATCTGCCCCACTCTTTGATTTCGGAGTTACCACTTCAGATCCGATAGTGACTTGGGCGATGCTCAGTGAGCTTTCGATTCAGCGTAGCTCTCAGTCCGAGATCAGAGAAGCGATGGGACTGCCGAAACTCGCCAACCAGCCGTATCAGCTTGGTCAGGGTTCCAGGCCAGCTCTCACACCGTTGTCCTTCTTCCCAGCTGCCCCACCACAGACTGTTCCTCCCACTGCTGTTGCTTATTCTAGGCCACCTCAGAATCCCACTGATGCACCCATGGTGTCTGATCACACTGCTGCCGTATCACGCACTTCAGATCCAGATCCTGACGCACTTGCAGCATTTGATCCAGACATGGATGATTTACTAGACGATTTCTAGCTTATTTTATCTTTAGTTATCCTTATTTTTTAGACTTATTATGTTGTTAAACTGATGATTATGATGGTATTGTATGACACTGCAGACCTTATCTTCGTAGGAATTGGATGAGCTTTGAAAAGAGTCTGGTCCTCACAATCCAGCAAATTATTTACACCAACCCTACACGAATATGGTCCTACATCCAGTGCCCACTGTCCGTAGGGAAGTATCTCTCCTAAACCCGTTCTTCCTACTTTAGTATAACTTCGATATGCCCATTGACCACTTAAATCTCTAAGTGTGGGATCCCCCTCGCTTATAACTTTTAAATTCACATTTTTCCTAAACTAAAACCCTAAGTGTGGGATTTTCTCTCTACTTAGTGTAGAAACATTGGGGACAATGTTTATTTCTAAGTGTGGGATAGCGGTATATCTCTCGTCTGTCAAAATATCTGTTTAAGTTGATCTAGAAACATGCTAGTCCTCAAAATAAATTTTCAAACCCTTATTTTGCCAAAATTTTCAAAAATTTTAAACTATTTTTAGTCACAATAAAAGCAAATTGGTTAAAACTTCGACAGTGAAATTGTCACTCATTCAGTAAAACCTAAACAGTTTTACTTCGACAGTGAAATTGTCACTCATTCAGTTGACCAATGAGTTTTTCAAGAATGAATACGGATTTTTTTTACAAGTATTTCAAAAGTTGGTAAATATAAGGTCGAAATCATGATGGATTCTAAACAAATTAAGATGAGGATCTAAGAGGGGCATCGCACGACTGGACACATATAACCCATTTTTGCGGTGAGGAATTTGAGCCTTATAAGCATTCATTTTAAATGCTTCACTGTTCGTTTGTTGTGTGTGACCGGTGCACGCATTTGTGAATTAGAACTTGCCCCAGGTATACATTTCGAGATCACATTGACAGGTGTCATACGTGACATAGGTATGATTAGAGGACCTTGACATTCCTTAGGATTTAAACCCCTTTTCACATATCTTTTCAAGCCAAAAACCCTTCCAACACTCAATCTTAGTGTTGATGATCCGCTTAGAAAACCCTGTTGAGCCTTAGCCTATTTTTCTTTCATTCACCCAAAATTTTTAAACCCCTTATTCCCATACCCACCAGAAAACTTATCTTAGTATTTTTGAAAAAAGAGATATTTGGATATTCCTTTTTGCTTTCACTCCAAAAATCACAAATAATTTTTACTAAAACTTCTTGTGTGCGTTTTATTGATCTATATAAAAGAAATCGAGAGTCATGTGGTGTGAAAAATTAGCACCAAAGTAAACTCAAAAATCATCAAAGGATTGAGAAATGAAAATAAGAAGGGATCTCAAAAAAGGGAAATAAAAGAAAATCCCTTAGAAATTTCTTGGCAAGAAAAATATAAGCCCAAAAATAGAAATAGAAATAGAAAAGAAAATAGCTGAAATAAAGCTAAGTGCTTCGACTCTCTCGAAAAAACTCGACTCTTCAAAAGAAATATCATTCTGTGTTTTCGAAAGACAGAAGTCAAAATAGCTATCTTATCCCCAAATGAGTTATCCGTTTCCGTTTTCATTAAAAAGGATATCTAGATAAAACTTTTTTTCGAAAGTGCCAAGATAAGCAAACACCCTTAGAAACCCAGATACCCCCAATCCATACCCTTTTAAACCCACACCAAACACTACAACCCATCTGAATGTCCTGGGATAATCAGTACCGTCCCTGTCTAAGTGATGAAGATTTGATCCTCGGGCAAGCCTATGACGACGAATGCTGCACGACTGGTATTTGAGCGATTTTTCATTTGGCTTAGGATAATAGGAACCCCGATACACTTTGAGTGAATTGAGTGACCACCAGTGAGATCGCCCAGTCGTGTATATTCCACAAATTTGAGAATTGAAAGTTTGCCTAAGTAAACCATCTTGAGAAACTTTTAGATACGTTATGTGAACAGCTCTTATTTATCTAACGGGAAAATGCTTGTTTCCAATCTGTGGAAATTCTTTGTTGTGGTTAGAAATCAAATATTTTTTATGGTAAGAGGGTAAGTTTGCTTGAGGACAAGCAAATGTCTAAGTGTGGGATATTTGATAACACACAAAAAGTCATGTTTTTGCGTGCATTAATCTCACCTTTTTGGCCTAATATTTGACAAAACTAATAAAAATGGATACTTTATCATTAAAACTCGTCACATGGGCCAAAATATAGACAATGTTTCAAAAGTCATCTAAAATGGTCGAAAAACATGATAAATCTAACGAATACGATCACAAGCATTCTCGTTCACTCGTTCTAGCACTTTTTGAGCTACACAAAGAATTATGACCTCTAACTTATGTCATTTTCTTCGTTAGGAAAATACGAACGCGTGGATATAAAGAACGCTCAAAACGGATAAACGACGAAGAAGTTACGCCCGAATGAAGAAACGAAGAACCGAGGAGCCAGCATACGGCTGAACCAGGCCGTATACGGCTGGTCCAGGCCGTATACGGCTGGACCTAGACCGTATACGGTCTGTGCAGGCCGTATACGGCCTGTGCCCACCCGTATACGGCCCAGTTCAGCCGTATTCACCCAATGCACAGCCGTATACGGTCCAGTTCACCCGTATTCACCCTAACTCGGCCGTATCATGCGTTTGGGTGATAAAAATGTGATTTTTATTTGCCCTTGCGATACGGTTGTGCATTTTGTGGTTTGGATACGGTCTACGGATACGGTTGAGCGTTCTCTATAAATACTAGCCTCATTTCATCATTTCAACACATCCTACAACATCTCACATTCCACCAACACACTTCTACACTTTCTCTCACTACTCTCTCTCTAAAATAGTTAGTTAGTTAATTAGATTAGTTAAGCTAGTAGATTAGTAGCTTAATTGTAACGGAGGTGCTCCGAGACTGCGGTGTCGCACGATTTGTAATACAGCTTTGTCAGGTTTTATTATAATCTCTATCTTGTTATTTTAAATAATGTTGTGCTGTTGCTATACTTGTTTAGAATTATTTGCTAGGATTATTGCCATGCTTAGCTAGACAAATCTGTGTTTGCTATGATAGTTGCCATGCTAGGGTAGTTATACTTAAATCATGTCGTTACTCTGTTTGTATGCAGTTGAATTATATTTGAATCTATGAATTAAATCTCAAGTGTTTATCTATCCAACTTATGCTGTGGTTAGTGACATCCTTCTAGGCTTGGCCAATTGCTAGTTGTATGCCATTAATTATTCTGTGTCTGATGATCGTTGAACTCGACATGGCCGGTGTTCTCCTGGTTGCAATATTACCGGAGGGAGACACGGAGCGTAGGATTAGAGATAGATTAGATTCAAGCCATTTAACAAGTGTCTTAGAGAGAACTTTCGGGGCACTTGTGACTTGACCATGTACCTTGTCATTCTGCATAAATTGATCCTTGCTATGCTGCCTTTCTGCATGTTCTTGTTTGATTGTTGCTTAGGGTTTGCATGCTAGTATCTGTTATGCTGATTAGTTACATGATTAGGTTTTCGAATATTTATCAATTGCGTATGCCAGTTTAACATGCATAGAATAGTTGGAATGATTTATATGGAATAATGATGAACAATTTAATCAGCCGTTAGACCAGACCATCCCAACTTGTCCCGGTGGGAAACCCCTGTTCATGTTTTTGTTTATTCAACAATTCATGCCATGATTCGGATATCTCAAATGTCCGAGATTGGGGGACAAGACTCGAGGATGGTTGTTGGTTAAATTGGTTTCTACATTTGGGACAACTTCCGGTGTAGTTTACATTCCATAACTGTTATCTATGTGACATATTATTTATCTGATTGCGGACAACTCTACGTTAGATAGATAATAGGATAGTAGTTATGGCTCATTAGGAAATATTAATGTCATCTTAACTAAGGCTTTATCTCATTAACTACCCCTAAATAGCATTAGTAATTATCATAGTAAACACTCGCTTCACCTATAAGTTCTCGTTGCCACCTCCACCCCACTTTACTTTTAATTAGTTTAATCTTAGATAATTAGTAGTTAGTTAAAACCAAACCAAACCAAAAACCTCTTTTAAAACCATAGCTAAATTTCCACAGATAACTAAAGTCCTAGATCCCATGCCCGTTGTAGTTTGAAGAACGACCCTAGGTCATATCTATCGCTATACTTATCCATAGCTTTAGTATACTTAGGCCCAGCAAAAAAATAAAAACTTTTTAAAACCCACCGATCCGCGCCTAGACTGAAGGTCCGACGACGGGGTGAGAACCCGACTGACCGTTTGGGCGCGATCAGACCCAAAACCCACAAAGTAACCCGAAAGTAACCCGAAAATCTATTTAGTTAAGTAAAAAATCAGGTTACTCGGGTTGTATCCGGGCTATCGGGTTTTGGGTTAAGTTGAAATATTCAACCCGATTATAGAATTAGGTTGGGTTCGGGTTGATCAATTCTGATTCGCCAACCTTACAACCCGAACCCAGTAACCTAACCTAACCCGAATTACCACCCTCAGTATATATACACAAATACACACATATTGAAGCTCCTGTAATTTGGAAACCTTGAATGTTCTATAACACGTCTACTTATAAATACGGTCATTTTCCGAATCTCCATCTTCTAATCCTTTTTAAGTTAAAGGTCAATTCTCTTGCGAATATTAAAGTTGCTTATGATGTAAATGGTAAGTTGACCAATATAATTGAGCATGTGTATGCAATAGTTAATACAAATAACTAATATGAAAAGGATTCATAAATAATTTCCATTTTCAGCTTTTTATATATATATATGTACGATGCATAAGATTATTGTAACAACCACCTATTTTTTTCTGCTATATGAATGCCCAAATCGATAATTGCTATAACAATTTAATTATCTCTTGTTACATATATAAATTTAGAACAAAACAAAAAAAAAAGGAAAAAAAGAAAGAAATTGTAATAACTTTGACAATGGTATCACCAAAAAATGTGATTACCCCTATACATCAATGGAAAGATTAAGAGTTTCTTGTACCCTTCAAACTCAAATCTTGTTGAGAGATTATGATGAAAGCTCACAACACAAAATTAAATTCTATATATAAATGGGTAAATAGATGATATTTTTTATGTTTAAGTTATCCAATAAGGCGAATATGTTCATTCATATGTAAGCGGTCTAACAAGATATCCCGTAATCATTTCTGACTATTTTCCTAATCACCTCAAGATGTGAAACTAGTGATGTTTGAACCTGATACCTGTTATTAGGATATTAAGACGTCAATCACTAAGTCATGCGATGATTTAAATTTGATTCTATTTGTGTTTTCAATAAAATGATTGTTATAAAATTGTATATCGTATATATAAAAGTTAGAATGTCTAAAAGCTAATGCAAAAGAACATTCGATCTAACATAAATTTTAGACCTCCTCAGTGGCGTAGCCAGAAATTTTATGTAAGGTGGGTCAAATCGTCAAAATAAAACATAAATAAAGGAGGCTACGAACGACCATAATCGCTCAACAACAAGTAAAACATGATCATATAAATTATTTTTAAACCTTAACAAGTCGTTAACTTTAGTATTCACAAACAAATAATGCATTTATAAAACTTAAAGGAGGCTAGGAACGACCATAAGCACTCAACAACAAGTAAAACATGATCGTATAAACTAATTTTAAACCTTAACAAGTCGTTAACTTTAGTATTCATAAACAAATAATGCATTTATAATACTTATAGATTGGAACAAATAATTTGGTTTCATTAATCATAAGTGTAACAATATTAGTCATTTATTAAATCAAAATAAAAGATTAGATGAATCTCAAATACACATAATGAATCGACATGGCCTTTTTTATTGAACATTGCAATATACGCACAATAATTGTAACTTGTGTTAATTGTCCATTAATAACATGAAAATACTTAAAGTTTTGATAACAAAGTTAACTTACCAAATCATGAATCGCATATAACAATTTTAACATTAGATTGGTGAGTACCTATCCTCATAGCTAATTTCCGTGATTGTAAAACTTCAATAGTAATACTAGATAAATATTTTAAAGTAGTAATTATAAGTTTATAAAATCTCCTAGCTATTATCCTAATTCTTAAATAATTTAAACTGGATGGGCCAAGCTATTTTCATGTGGGTGAGCCAAAAGCTAATTACAGACCAAAATATTACTAAATAGTATAAACTTGTTACTACAGTTAAAATATTCAAGGTGGGCCTAGACCCTACTTGGATCTTAAGTGGCTCCGCCACTGTCACCTCCTATATTTACCCGTTTATAATATGTCAAAAACATAATCTTTTAAAATATCCCAAGAAACCTTTTAGATATTTGTAATGTGCATAATAATGTACGTACGAATGTATGATCAGAATCAGAATTATTACTAATTAATATAATTCGTTAGGATTGTGGGCTCCCTACAAAAGTCCTCTTTGAACCATCGCGAATCCTTTCCTAAAATCGATAGATATGTGAACCCAACATGGCACATGGACTTTACGATGAATTACTTAAATTAATTCTTAATAAGTTATGATTTAACATTATTGGTATGGTTTGGAGTGTGGCGGCTCTCATTTGAGGGCAAAAAGAGAGGTAGTCCATCTCCCCATCTTAGCCATTAAAATATTTGATCAGCGATTTAAATTTACTACATTTTAATTGTAAATAAGATGCAATGACTCTGATGTAAAATGCAATGGTTATAAAATGCATTGAATCTAAGCCGTTAATCAAAGTAATTAATGACCGAAGATGAACCTGCCCCTCTTACCTTTCAAATGAGAGCTGCTCATGTGATCTACACTTAACATTTTGTTCACTTTAATATATGAGCAAAATAAATTACTGAATTAAAATATTATTTAAATTATTAATTGGGGAGACATTATATTATATATATTTTGTATATTATAATTATGAATTATGTATATGTATGGGCATATAATAATTTAATAGAGGACCTAGTAAAGAATTAAGACATCATATCGCCTACTTTGAATGAGACATCTTTTATTTAATGAAATTTATTATTTTTAAGATGGTCAGCCATCAATTTCTATTTACAGTTTATATGAGCACGTTGGTTAACATAATATCAACGCTACACTGAGTATTAAATCTATTAAGTCTAATATTGGAGGTGAAAGTGGTGGCATTGGTTAACTTGATGTTAAAAGGTACCCACTAATTAATTTAAAACAATAACTTGACGACTCTAGGTGCTATAAAGATACAAACAACGCCTATATGGCTCCATGGCTATATGGGTTAAAAATATCACAAACCTTCATTAACTTTTTCTTTTCTTTTTTATATTGTAAGATACAACCAAATAATCTCTCTCACAACCTTAAAAAGTTTAAAAGTTATTGGGTATAATATAATAAATAATTTTTTTGAAAGTATAGATAAGGGAGGGGTGGTGAAGCTAGACTCAAGAGCAAATATTATAGAGAAAATAGACCATTAATTGCTTACTTCAACTTCATTTCCTCCCTTTTTTTTATCACATCTTCTTCATTTTTCATTCATCATCATCTTGTGTACAAAAGAGAGAAACAACTATAAACATTTTTTGGATTTTATAAAAAGAAAATCGTCTAACGAACTAAAAAATGGGAAACTGTCAAGCAGTAGATGCAGCTGCATTAGTTATACAACATCCAAATGGGAAGATAGAAAGAATGTATTGGTCTATAACTGCCAGTGAGGTGATGAAAATGAATCCAGGACACTATGTTTCCATCATTATTCCACTGCCTCCTGAAGATGGTACTAAAATCGTCCGGTTTACACGTGTCAAGCTTCTTCGCCCTACCGACACTCTGGTTCTTGGTCGAGCTTATCGTCTTGTTACTTCTCATGGTTAGTTTAATATCAGTAATCGAGTACTTGCTATTTTTTTACCTTCTCTGAAATTTAATCAAGGTGGTGGTTCAATTCTGAATTCTGCAGAGGTTATGAAGGTTGTAAGAGCAAAACGACATGCAAAGATGACGAAAGACATCATCAATCCACATGAATCAATTGAAACTGCCAGTGCAGATCATGAGACTACAATAGTGGATAACACAAACCAGGTGATTAATCATTAAATTTCATTAAGCAAAGATGAAAGAAAAGCATGACAGTCGTTATTGTTGTAACCTTTTTAATTAGTTAAAAAATATCTGAAATTGTTGATATTCAGGCGGACTTACATGAAAGGATGTTCAGGCAACGGTCTGGATCTTCATCATCTATTTTAGCAGCTTCAAGATCAAAATCATGGCGGCCTGCTTTGCATAGTATCTCAGAAGCTACAAGCTGATCTACGCTTATAAGATGTGATATGATATAATATGATATGATATGATGCATGATGTATAAGTATATATGTTCTTCAAGAAACTCAGAATTTTTTTTTTTGTCCCAGCTGGGTAGAAGAAAAGTACCTAAACTTCAATAAAATTAAGATAAACATCTGTATTATGTATATTAAAGAAAAGAAAAGATAAACAATGGCACTAACACTTTTATTTATCAGAAGTTTATTAATCTTGACATGACATATTAATTTTGGGTTCAAAGTAATCGTCTCCTTTATGTGTTCTGCTTATGTTTCTCTGAAAAATGACCATCATTCTATTGTAAACACAAGCATTAGAAGCCGGAAAATTGTTTTTTGCATTTTATGTTGCTTAATTTGTCACAAAAATCAACAAGTATAAATTATTATTATCTTAGTATCTTCACATACCAACTTCACTTATTAATCAAAGTTGACTCCTTAAGCAATATCCCTCCCTGATCATTTTTAGTTTTATTATATCAAAAATTGTGGTCTAAAGAGCAGTAGGGTCTTTTTCAAATCAGGAGTACCATTGCATCATGCAGTTGGTACAACATGGTTGCTAAAAACTACTGCCATTGATGAACCTATCATCCATGAACAGAGTACAAGTTCATATACAGTAGGTACCACAGATAAATTATGCTATATTGCTACTAATATACTGAGACAGCTTCTTCCAAGCTGTCATTAAGGCACTGATTGATAGTATATTATTCTGATTGTGAGGGCTAGATAGGTCATTTCACTGTCAATTATTGATCTTACACAATCAGGTGAGGGACAAATCAGGTACTTGTTAACTAGAAGAAATGTGTGTTTCAACAACAATAAAAGTAACCACCAAACTAGCATCATAAAGAATACATGTCCCTCCCACCCTCAAGATCTCAATATAATTCTTACTCATTTGACTTGCAATAGTCAAAATTTGACTCTTGAACATCATAAGCATTAGAAAGTTATGGTAAAAAGAACAAGAGAATGACCCATGGCACCTATGCACAAATTTTCTGGAAAGTGTTCTAAATCAAAAAAAATATCTGCCATCTCCGTTCGACCTATCCATTTACCATAACTTTCTTTTCGTTTGATCTTACTCTTATATAACACTACAGCAAGAAAGTGGATGCCATACTTATTGACCCAACTCTATAAACAGTTTATTAAAAGACAATGAAACTGAAACAATAGTCTTCAGGTAACTAAATGTTTTTTTTCCTTGATGATACTTATTTAGCATTTACATAAGAATAAATTATTCTATTAGTGTAGTAACCAAAAAACACCAAACAAGTTATTTTCATCAAGACTAGTCCTCGTCGGTCTCTTCATCATCGTCTTCATTATCATCCCCACCACCACCACCATACCTCCATCCGTCCTCACGATCTTCTTCAGTCTCTTCACTGTCTTCTTCCTCGTGCACTGGTTTAACCACCGGCCATGGCTGCTTCTTTGCCACACTTGCAACAGCAGCAGGTGGCTGCTTGCGCATTACAGCTTTGGCAGGAGGAAGCTTTATGTTAGGTTTTGACCGGCTTGGTTTCTGGGCTTTTGTGTTCCCACGTTTGACAGGATATCCGTCATGGTCACTGCCAGCATCCATGTCAGCATCGTTGTTTTTATTACGAGGAGCGTTTTTGGGATTGTCTTCAGGGAAATGGCCCGGGTGCTCTCTTCTTAAATGGAGGTTGAGCTTGTATTCATGAATGTAAGCCTTTCCACATCCTTCATACGGACACGCATAAGGCCGATCAGATGACGCAGTGGCGTAAGTGGCAGCTGCAGCAGCTTTTGGTGGCTTTGGAGGTGGTTTCTCCACAGGTTGGACTTGGACGTACTTGGGTGCCAATTCAACCAGATTATTCAAATTCTGCTGGAATTCCAGAAGACAACAAAAGATTGATTGAATTTGATACTTATGTTGTTCAGCAATATGCATAAAACTGAAAGATAAGTAAATCGAACCTTTTCATGGTGAGACATAATGTGATTCTTTAGCTTGTATTCATGAGCATATCTCTTGCCACATTCTTGGAATGGGCAGTTATGATAATTTTCTTGAGAATGTGTCTTTATGTGTGACCTCAGGTTGAAATCCAATGAGAATGCCTGAAAAAGTAAAAGTTCGTATTCAGAAGATGCTGGTAACTTATTTATCCTGTTACCCAAATGCAGTATTGTACGGAACAACTGCTAGGGAGTATTTATTACCTTACCACAACCTTCATGTGGACATATGAAATCTCTCTCCCCTGTATGGATAAGAAAATGTCTCTTTAATTTTGAGCTATCCGAAAATTTCTGCAAAAAAAGCCCAAAATTTCACTGTATTGAAAACCATATTTGTTCCACCGCACACTTCTCAATCCAAATTAATAGTTTGACTAAAATGTTGATGATTAGGTCATTATCAAGATTTCGATGACAACAGATTATAAAAAAAAGGATGTACCTTTCCACAATTCTCATAATGACAAGCGTACTGTCTCTCTCCATGAATGTGAGAATGCTTCCTTAAAGCCCCAGCATCAATAAATGTTTTCCCGCAGCCTTTATAGCTGCATAGGAAAAGAACTTCAGTAGTTGGTTCTGGTTCGGGCTCTACAGGCGCCACTGGATGTTCCATCTTCTCTTTGATGGCCTTCATTTGGGCCTCTGGTTGCAAAGAAAAGATGAAAACAACTTTGTTAATATTGTTGAAGCAACAAAGCAACAAACTTTGAGCAACTGGTTTTTTAATTTGAAAATACATTTCAATGTATTGCTTGTTTAGTCAGTAACTACTAACCTGTGACCCATTTCATAACATAGCATTTCCCACCTGTTGCTACAACATCCTGGGGTACCCTGGGTGAATATTCACAATAACAATCAGGTTAATCTGAAGGCGAGTAACAAAAGAAATAAGAAATAACACAAAGCACTTAAGCACGCAACCAAAACTATCATAAACTGTTGAAAAAGGAAAAGCAAACATTTAAATTTAAAAATACATACATGCATAAACATGGTTCAGCAATTTGCCTATATCCAAAGCAAGATTGTTGCTAACATTCTTTTCATATATTTCATGAATTTAGTAGTTGCATAAGGACTGAAGTCTGAACATATCATATAGTGTGTAATACACATCTATCTAACCTAATTTACTTAAACCGCAATCAAGATTCCACCTTTTGATGTCACCTACTATAGTTATGAATTGGGGTGGGGTTGTAATATACATACTAACTCCTACAAATATATAAAATTTAAAATTAAGAGGGAGGGGAGCATACCATTGTTTGAACCACTTAACCGCAGGAGTTTTGGACTTGATAAAGGGGCGCCGTTCGAACAGATTGTGGAACGATTGATGATGCTCCATGTTGTATGTTTGTAATTGTAACCGGATAATTGAGTGAATTTTACTAGTGACGGAGATTAGTGATGGTTTTGATTATTCGGGGATTGTTAGGGTTTTACGAATTGTAAAGACGAAGATGGTGGTGGGTTTAATTTGGGGGAAGAAAAAAACGGAGTAAATACGGGTCGGCAACCAAACCGGGAAGTGTTGACCGCCGCAAGAAGGTAGGCATTGTGTTGGATTTGGGAATTCGGATTTAGATGGTTCGGGTCAGATCCGGTACTTGATAACCATTAGCCAGTTTATGCTACTGTGCTACTTTGCATACAGTACCCTTCTCATCTTTGTTGTACTTTCATATGGTGATTTTTTTTTGTTAATAATGGTTTAATTCACAAAGTTTCATTTTTTTTTTTTTTAACTACTCAACTTTTTTTCTCATAATTTAATTCTTCAAGTTTCAAACTTTTTGTGGTTTAACCCTTTAAGTTTATTTTTCACAATAATTTTGATGGTTTAATCCCTTAAGTTTAGCTTACATAATGATTTTGCCCTTTTAAAATTTTCCATTTTAATCATCAAACTTTCAATAATTTAATAGTTTAACCCTTCAAAAGGTTAAACCAATAAGTCTATGCAAACTTCAAGGCTTAAATCATTAGAAAAAAAGTTGAATGGTTAAAACGAAAAAAACTTGAAACTTTGATAATTAAACCATTATTAACCCTTTTTTTAGTTGATTAAAAGGTTTAAATAATTATTGTGGCTTTTTTTAGAGGATGATGATATCTATAATTACAGTATTTGTTTCGAATGTAATTTGAGATAAAAACATCTAACTAATGAATTAAGCTAGGCCAAAAAGGTCATCTTGAAGGATCTCATCAACAAGTTTGTTCGACCATATTTAATTAAAATTGATGTAATTAGAATTATAATTATAATTTAACATATAAGTGTGTTGAATACAAAAATGAATTGAAAAGTCACTCAATTCTTTTAATAAAAAGTATTTACATTCTTTTAAAATTCAAATTAATTTAACAAATTCCAACGTCATTATAAAAAACAATCACAAACCAAATACGATGTTAAGTTCAAATTTCATCCACGAGCCTTTAAGTTGTACAATATCGACATCAAGATGCAAAATCTTACTACAAGTGACCTTTTTTTATATATGTTTTAATGATATTTATAAAGTCTGATTAAGTGAAAGGTTACTTCTATAATTCGTATATACTATTGACTACTCCGTTGCATTGCGTGAGTATTATGCTAGTATTGTTAACATTCTAATGAATTGTTTACCAAACATACCATTATCTTCAAAATCTTTCACCTAAACACCACTTCAATTTTCTACAACTATACAAAATGCTAACAAAAGAAACAAATAAAAATAACTTTGAATAAATTAACCATTTAATAGAAAAATTATGAAAATTTTGGATAATTGGAAAGGAAAATTTTGCTTATCAAAGTGAAGCAGGCTTCTATTCTATCCGAAACACAAATACACAAACCTGCAAACTCATTCGGAATTTTAATTCCTTCAAAACTATCTTCATCTTCTGAATTCAGTAGCAACCATGAACAACAATGGAGCACTCCTAAAATCAACTACTCCGTTTCAAATCCCTTTCTCATTTAATTCCCCTGCTCTGCTTCACCCCAATAATAAAACCCACCACCAACATTCTTATATCTCAAAAATCCAACTTCCCAAACACAAATTACTCTCATTTCATCTCAAATCACCATCTGGGTCTCCTCTTTTCGCCTCAAAAACCCCAATTAAAGCAGAACCCAGCACCCCTTCAACTGAAAAATTCAATCTTGATGATGAAACTGATGATGAATTCGAAGAAGAAGATGATGGTGATGAAGAAGAAGAAGATGATATTATTGTTCCGTTAAGGAACATGAGGCAGTGGACTCGAAATAAACCATTAGGGTTTGGGGAAGGGAAAGTTTATGATACAAGTGTGGAAGATAAATTACTTGAAGAGTTGGAGCAGAGTAGGGTTGCTCAGATTGCTAATGTTAATAACCTCAAGAACAATCCAGAAGATGGAAACCCTAAGAAAGAAAAGCTTCCTAAACAAAAAGGTTTTGTTTTGTTTACTTGATTCTACTTGAATTTCATAAAATATAGTCTATGCATTATAGGATGCAATGACTTTGTTAGTTAAATTGGTTTTATAAGTTTAAATTTTGGTATAGTATCTGTACTTTTAGAGGAATATGTGTGCTGACTACGTTGTGTTTCGTATCGTAATTGTTTTTAATGGCCCATTGTTGTTGTGAATGGTGTTACATGATGTGTATAATTGTATGTTTGAAAGTCTAGAACAGAGACGCTAAGTGATAATATGTGACGACATAGTGCACAGTTAATTTATGTTGTTCTTGTGTTATTTTTTAGTGCCTGAAGTGCCGCCAAATGGAATTCGGGTACGTTTGATTAATCTTCCAAAGAAGAAGAACATCCATAGAGACCTACAAGTGGCTTTTAAACCGTTTTCAGGAATTGTCAACATTATTCCTGCTGTTCTTGGGAATGAAAAAACCAGGGAGCCAGTTTGCAAAGGGTTTGCCTTTGTCGATTTCAAGTCTGAGAAGGAGGCAAACAGGTATCGCAAGTTACACCTATTTACATGCCATTACCAATTTACCATTGTTCAATTAGTTGATAGCATTGTTTGGGGTTTCACAAGATTCTCTTATTATCCCATGACTCAATGTTGAAGGCAATTTTTAAGCTTTTAACCAGTAGTCAAATGAAACAAGTTTAAATGGACCGACATTGTAGTTAGTTAACATGCCTTGAGATTGCGATAGCGTGAGATAGGCAGTAATTACTGATAAGCAGAGGCAATTCGTCGATTTAAGCTGCACTCTAAGTTTGGCCTGTTTGATAACCGCATGCATTATACTTTCTCCAATCAACTCAATAGATATGATCTTAACATGCTGTGTATCTGCAAGCCAATGATATAAATTTAGATGATGGAAATAAAAAAGAGAATTGCAACTGTTAGCCTAAGGTGGGTTTTGACTTTTCAGGTCAAACGGGTTACTCTAGGAACTTTAAGTGTTACGGAGATTATTAGTCTCTTGAAACGTTGTTTCTTTTATTATATAATATTTTTGAATACTACTTGTTATTGAATGTAACATACTCATCAAATTTCTCTCAAACATCTAAAAAAATTTACATTGGAAACTAGTAATTTTGATCTCAAATGTCAACTTATGATGTGAGATATCTGTCAATGCTAAAGTGTGTATTCTGGCAGATTTGTCGATATGTTTTCAACACAGCCCATCACTTTTGGAAAGGTTCAGAAGCAAGTCAGATGTGAAATAGTAAAACCTAACCCTCCAAATCTAGCATCCTCTAAGCCAAGCATTCATAAAATAAAAAATCGTCTTCCAGTTTCAAATCCCACTGCGACCATCAACCCAACTGTTGTTGCTGAAACACCATTCGACCCGTATGTTGAGGATGCTGTTTTGGATAAGTTCAAAATTGGTGATGACAGACTTGTATCAGTAACAGATGACTACTATGACAGCAGTTTTGGAACAATTGATACTGTGGTTCAAGAAATACATGATCCTGAAGGGGGTTCACAGTTGCCAAAAAAAATGAAGAAAGTTAGTGTAAAGGGGAAGAAGACGATTGCGGGTAAAAAGAAAGCAGAAAATACACCAAAGCTGAACATTCCTGGATCTGCCAACAGGTTGACAATTTGTGTTTTATTTAGTATGCCTGTCTTTTCATTGATGAGTGTGTGCACTTGTGGAGTCTTGTTAAGGCTGTTTTGATGGCACAGGTTGAAGATGAAGGAGAAGGCTTTGCTTTCTGGTGTATTTTCAAAATATGGTGCTGTGGCTACGAAAGGAACAGAAGTGGTTACTGATTAAGTTCCGTCAGAGAAAGATTATGGTCACATTTGTTACTTTTTTTCTGTAGAAGTATCAGAAACTTGTTGATAGTAGTAAAGTTGAATAGTTTGGTCTTGGTCTTTCATATTGGGGGAGGTTTCCATTCATTATTGGCCAGTGTTGATGTCTTTGATCAGAGTCGAGTTTAAGTCAAGCAGGCAGAACATGCTGCCATGCTGGTCCGGTCTTGGGTTGTTGCAACAAACTTGAGCTTGGTCTAAGCTCGAGAAATCATGACCGGATCTTATACAAATTGTACTAGCTCTAGATTTCGGATGTGTATACTATATAGATCAACACCTGTTTGATTTGTATAGCTGCAGCTCAATTGGTGGTTCAAACAATCATAATGAAATTGCTACAAATAACTTTTACAGTACTTATTTTCATTAAAAGGTATAGGAGTTCACTACAGTATAATTAGCTCTAAATTAGACAACCAACTTATTGCTACTAACATCTTTAGATCATTTATTCTTTAAAGTAGATCATAATTTTAAGGATCTTGTTTGTAAACACATACTGTAGTATTTCATATTCATATTAGGGGGTTCAAGATATTCCTAAACCGGAAAACCGAACTGCAAACCGGTTGAATTCAACCGAATATAGATTAACTGAACCGACTTTTTTTTTTTGGTTTTTCGGTTCATGATTTTGAGATCGACATGATAAACGGTTAACCGAAAAAACTGAAAACTTTATACATACTTATTAAATATATGTATATATTATATTTATATATAGATATTTAATATATTATATTTATATAATATATTGTATATATTATATTTATATATAGATATTTATTTATACTTGTATTGTAATATACTCATATATATATATATATATATATATATATATATATATATATATATATATTTATCATTTCATTACATTGTACTAGCTTAATTTTGCCTAAAATGTTATTTATTACTATACTACTGTAGTTCTGATTATATCCGAACAACTAGCATATGTATAACATATATGGATAATTATAAAGAGTATATGCATAATTATAAAGGGTAATATGCTTAACGTTTGATATTAATTTTATTATCAAAATATTTAAAATATAGTAAAGACTTATTATTGAAAGTGTATTTGGGTGTTATTAAATATTTTTTAATATTAATATATGTATTAATTTATAAATGGTTAAATGGGTAATCGATTAATCGAAGTGAAAAATCGATTAATCGATTAAATAAAATGTTCTGTTTCGGTTTAGGTTAAAAAATTTAAAATTAGTGAATCTAAGTTTCATTTTATTGATGTTTACGTACCGAGACTTTAAAGCCCAAACAAAAGTGCATGTGTTTTATTTGAATTTTTAATTTTTAATAATTTATGAAGGCTTCGTTTCCTCCGACATTTTAATTTTTAACTTTTGATTTTTAATTTACGTACGGAGACTTTAAAATCCCGGTTGAACCGGATAGGTTTAACCGATTTTCAAAACATTGGCTACCACTGTGTTCTCGAGTTTAAACATTGGTGGAAAAAAAAGAGAAATGAACAATGAAAAAAAGAAAAGAATAAAAGGGGAACGAAAATAGTTTAATGAATTGTGTTCTTAAGTTGAAGGGAAAAGAAGAGAATGAAAGTGATCCCTCTTAATCATCTCAAAGATGAGAGCAAAGTGTTGAAAGAAAAATACACTTGACTTCCCCTCCTCTTGTCCCCCTTCCTTTCCTTTGCATAATAAAACTCGAGAACACAATTTTAATTTCAATCCTTTCGCTTCATTTCTTTTCCACCCACCAACTAACTCGAGATCACAGTGTACAAGTCCAATATACCATATTCAAGCCGGGTTGACCCGGTAGAACCCTAACCCGGAGCAGAAACCCTCCGTTTGGAAACCCCTACACCTCATCGCTCATCCCTTCAGCCGGCGACTATACCGACGAATTCACGGATATAATATTTGGTGTACTTAAATATTATCAGAAATAATTGAAATGGATCCACAAGCGAATCATAAAAGCGATGCAGATGAAGATGATGAGAACGTGAAGCAGCTCCAACAATGTTCTTCTCTCTATCTATTATTACAGGTCGCTCCTTTACTAACATCGACAATAATATAATGAAACTGTTGTTAAATTTAACATTCACTTACAATTTCCTGTTTTTTTTTTGTAGGACTGTCTTGTTAATTCTAACAGGAATTGGAAAGCTTGCCAGAAAGGTGTGTATTTGGGTGTATGAGGTTTATTATTGCTTTAAATTAATTAATGTTTTCTGCTAAACTCCAAAACATGTCTGTTACTTCCAACCTTGTTAACTGCAGTAGCACATTGTCTTTAATCCTAACTTTTTTGCTCCTAGAATTTGTGTGTACGGTTTCACATAATACAGTATAGCGGCGTAATTTTGTTATGATGATCTGTAATGATCACCTGTTTTTTACTAACTAATTGCCTATATGAATTTTCGTACTCTAACTCATTATGTTTCGGCAGAAGTTCAAGATCTCAAGGTATGCAACGAGACAAGACAGAAAGCCGTTAAGAGGAGCGACACGACTGGTGGAGGAAGTCATTGACGTTAGCCAACCGGGATCTTTTTTTGTAGGTCGTCCGATGTTCATTGTTGCTACAGAGATTGACAATTTGGCATTTCTTAATTTGTTTAGGAATAACCACTTCATCGAGGAAGTTGTAATATTAGATCAGACTTTTATCTATGTATGAACCATGGATGCTGGGTATGTGGAGTTAGCAAGGTGTGGCAACAACATATATACATGTATTTAATTTCGTCAGTAAACAACAATGTCTTGCTACTATTATTGCTATGTCCATACATCTAATTGTTGAACAAAGTGCACTTCTTGATTTGAAGTTGGTATACACAACTTATGACATTGTTGAAAGCACAAGAATGAATCTGTATCTTTAACTCCTACTTAGTGGGTTGATGTTCTCTGTAAGTTGTTAGTTGGCTCAAATTCAGCATTGCCATTAAGAATGCTCTTCCTTTGTGTTGGTTTTTCTGTTGAACAAGATACAATCATCCATATATAAATCAGGGTCGTCAAGACACGTATGCTCAATGGCATTATTAGCCATTCTAGATGCGTAAATAACAAACAATATCTCCAGTATCAAGGACGCATATATGAATATTTTACATGTATTTAAGGGCAATATAAGGGGTGGGATCAAGTCGACATTAATTCTTCTCTTTTCTTGATTTCCTCAACTCGGCTATAGACAACGACATTACGTTCAAATGTTCACTTATTCGCTTGCCCGTATAGATGCAAGAGTAGTCAATGTGATTGAATATCCACATGCTCTAGTAACTTCAGTAAATTAAAATGATATGCCTTAACACTCATTACATGAATAATTTGATCAAAGAGAAGAGCAACAGGTCCAAACATTTCTGTCAGGGACCAAATGTGAATATTTAGAAATAGTCAGAGGGTCATTTGTGCAACTTGTTCTCTTAACAAAATCAAAAACCTCCGAGAAATCCTATGGTGTGGATTATAAACCCTGCACCTGCTGCTCAAATATCAGTAGCACCAGAATTCGAACAAAAAACACGAAACCCAATTAAACCGTCGGGTGTTTGATGTTACCCAGCGAAAAAAGCTCAAATCTTTCCTAGCGATGAATTCATTATTTTCAAGAATGGCCGCTGCTAGTGTTAGGTTTTCATTTTGTACCAAAATACCAAGATTTGATGCTACTTCTACAGTGAAGAAAACTAGTAATATGTATAATAATTATAATAATCATTATGATAATAATAGTCTGGAATTTAGGTTTGGTGGTCAGATTTACTACTACTCTACCAGCAGTGTTGGTATGAAGTCTAAGTCCAAGAAGATGAAGAAATCACTAGTAGTTCTAGATTCTTCTAGAACACCAGCAGCAGCGATAATGGAGGAAGAGAAGAATGATGGGTTCTTTGTTGTTAGAAAAGGGGATATTGTTGGTGTCTTTAACAACTTAACTGATTGTCAGGCTCAAGTTGGATCTTCGGTCGGTATACTCGATTTCCTTTTCCTTTCTTTCTTTCCAGGATTTGTAAATTTTAGTGATCAGATAATGATATTGTGTCTGTAGCTACTATTAATCGATTGTTCGAAAAATTCTAAATGTTTAGTTTGTGAAAAATGACATAATCAGAATCAGTTTTGTGGCAGCTACTCCTTAACTGATTATTTGACCCTTAAATTTACAATACGCAAACACTAGAAACTTAGCGACTCTCATGATGCAATGCCGAACACTTCCTTATTTGAAATGTGTGTGTGTTTTATCAATAGGTATGTGATCCTCCTGTCAGCGTTTATAAAGGTTACAAAATGCCTAAGGGAGCTGAGGCGTATTTGCGCTCCCATGGGCTTAAAAATGCTTTGTATTCAATCAGAGCAGCAGATTTGACAGAAGAGCTATTTGGAAGGCTAGTTCCATGTCTTTTCCAGGTAACATGATTCATCATCATTTTCCATATATTTGAAGAGTATTTTAACATCTGATAAACAAATAACTAAACGCAGTGAAATACATTTCAAGATCAAGACACACATATTATTATCCCACTTTAATGAACTAATAAAGTACTGATATCCATTTATGTGTAATCAATACTGATTTGTTCGATGCTCATCTTTAAACCGAAAATGTTATCTTTCCTATGCAGCATCCGCCACATGTTTCCGTAGGTGAACCGGAACGAATGTTTCAGGAAGCTTTGGGGTCACAAACTGGGGTAAGTTTTTTTTCTTTCAGATTAGTAACTTCAGTGTACATTATGTCAGAAATCATAATTTTATGCTACTTAAATTTCTAACTCCTTTTGCTAATTAACTGACAGGGTGCATGTATTCTTGAGTTTGATGGGGCTTGCAAAGGGAATCCAGGACAATCTGGGGCAGGAGCTGTGCTACGAAGTCCTGATGGAATTTTGGTATGCACCCCATGATTTTTGGGCACGTCTTGTTGCTTCCTGTTATATTATATTTATATTTAGTATTAGTAAGAATATGATAACGACTATCAACTGTTGTACCTGTTTTTGTTGTAGTTATATAGATTGCGTGAAGGTTTAGGGATAGCAACTAATAATGTTGCTGAATATCGAGCTATGATATTAGGGTTGAGATATGCTCTTAGCAAAGGTTTCACAAGTATACATGTTGTAGGCGACTCCAAACTTGTTTGCATGCAGGTATCTTCCATATTTTCATACGCACAGATACAAATATTGAACGTAGCAAGAATTGGTTTTAGGTGTACTAAAGAAATTTCTTTGGTACAGATTCAAGGTCTATGGAGGGTGAGGAATAAGAATATAAGCAAGTGGTATGAAGAGGCAAAGAAATTAAAGGATGAGTTTGTGTTTTTCCAGATTAATCATGTCTTAAGGGTACATTACTTTACTTAGTTATTCTCTTAGTATTTTGCGTTGTTTATGTCTTCAAATCTAATACTATAAAAAATTCCCACAGGACAAAAATTCAGCGGCCGATGCTCAGGCAAACTTGGCTGTCGTTCTTGCAGGTAATCACTCTTAAAAGTACCCTTTTGGTTATTATTACTACACATAACTCAATGATATTGATTGAGGTCTGCAATGTTCTTTTTTTGTCTGTGGATGCGTGACAGTTAATCATAACATTTACTTATATTTTATGCTGTTGGATTCTACAGCGAACCACATATTATAAAGCTTTTGTCGACTTATAGAGTATATCTGTTTTTACAGTTGGTGAGGTACAGGAGGAGCAGATCGACATATATAAAATGGAAAGTCAGAGTCAGCAGTCAATGGCACTTTCTGGCTAATAAACCCATGTGTCAACATGATCAAGCAATTATATGCGCACCCATTTTTCACAAATCAAATACTAGTTTGCTTCTAATATCGGCTTCATCAAAGGATCCACCATTGTTGTCTATATCCACTGAGCCCTGTAGTGATTTCATTCAGAGCTAAGGAAGAAGTATAAAGTGATACCTTTTTTTTCTTTTCTTTCCGGAGTTTAGTTATTGGTTGTTACACGATCTATTGTTAACAATGTGTATATCATATATTACACACTATTTTGCTGGAATGAAGATATGTTAAACTTTCAGGCAACCTAACGGCTATACTATGCTCTAAATACTATCATCCTTGTGATTTCATTTCGTTGTATGTTAAGCGTGAAAGAAACGATAGATCGTTTCAGGATAAGTGCTTAAATTAACATACTTAATCAGAAGATTTAGCATGAACATCCATCCATCACCTGATATGCAACTTGTTTTACTTTACAAAAGAGAGTGGTTAATTTATCCATCAAGTAAAAATAAAATGAAAAACAGCCTAAAAAGGGGAAGAAGTTTGTTAGAATGTTACAGAATCGGTCCTTGAAAAAGCTTCATTGATCAACAACACCCCATAATTAAGTTATATACTTGCAACAAGGACCCTTCTGAACATTTTGGGCGAATAGACATTATTCTCTAAACCCCAACAAAACCCCTAGAACGTAATCCCAAATTATCCCCAATCAACACTGGTTTTTGTTACCCAAGTTTCAGCATATTAATAAATTCTGATGATTCTTCAACGTTCGACACTAGTTCCGATTCTGAATCTCTGCAAATCGTCAACATCTCCCAAATTCATTCTCTTACGCCCAAATCCTACTCTCAAATTATCATCATTCTCACCACTTACGTCTCGATTCCACCACCGTCCCCGATGTCGAATTAGGGCTTTTTCCACCGCCGTTGAAAGGACGGAAACAACAACCGATACCTTCTTTTCCGATGAAACCGTTACCTGGAGTTCGTTAGGAATTGCAAGTGATAAATTATCTCAGGCTCTTTCTAACATCGGCCTCAATCGGCCTTCACTAATTCAGGTAATTTATCAATTAATTAAATCTATTGTGGATTTTGTAGGCTTTAATTTTGCTATGTAAATTAATAATGTACAATTGGAATAATACTTCAGGCTGCTTCAATACCTGCCATACTTTATGGAAATGATGTTGTGGTTGCGGCTGAAACTGGTAGTGGTAAAACACACGGTTATCTTGTTCCATTGTTTCATAAACAGCTTTTATCCGTATCGCCATCATCTAATGATGCATCAACCAATGATTCCGATGATAAAGTGAATCAACCTCATCATATTTCCCTTGTCCTATGCCCTAATGTTATGTTATGTGAGCAAGTCGTTCGAATGGCTAACTCTATATGCAGTGATAATGGAGAACCTCTTCTTCGTGTTGCAGCCGTATGCGGACGACAGGTAATCGCTATCTGCAAATTCCCACAATTCTTCAGACTGTTATTATCTATTTTTCTTTTAAAGTATCAGTCTTTCGTTTCTGTCTGATTGTTGTTTTTGATTGTAGGGGTGGCCGATTAATAAACCAAACATAATCGTATCAACACCTGCAGCCCTTCTGAACTATCTTCATGCAATTGATCCAGAAAGGCGTCGTCGTGCTGAATTTATTCGTGATGTTAAACATGTGGTAATAATATGCTCTGTTGATGTAATTGTTATTATATATTTTTTTTGTTTGATTAGTTATTGTGGTGAATTTCTTGATAATTGGTAGGTTTTCGATGAAGCAGACATGCTTCTGTGCGGGAGTTTCCAAAACCAAGTTATTCGCCTCATAAATATGTTCCGTTTCGATGAGAAAGTCTTGTCGCGTGCGAAAAACTCTCCAGCTGACAAGCCTTTGATGGATATGGACTATGAATCCACTCTTATGGAGTTTGAGTTTAAGGACAATGAAGACAATCAAGCTAAGTCCACATCTGAACATGACGAAGAGAGTGAGGATGACAATAACGATCAACAACTTTTAGAAGAAAGTCAACCGGTTATCATGAAAAAAAGAGACTGGAAAAGGGCAAGGGAGATATATGAAAGAAGTAAGCAGTACATATTTGTTGCAGCAACACTTCCGGAGAATGGAAAGAGAACTGCTGGAGGTGAACTGAAACGATTGTTTCCAGATGCCACATGGGTTAGTGGGCTTTATCTTCATCGTCACAATCCAAGATTAGAGCAGAAGTGGATTGAAGTCACAGTTGACTCGCAAGTTGATGTACTTATAGATGCTGTCAATCACACAAAGACTTTAACTTCAGATAATGGGTTAAGTCGAACAATGGTGTTTGCAAACACTGTTGAGGCTGTTGAAGCAATTGCCCAGGTTCTACATGGAGCAGGTATTGACTGTTATTGTTACCACAGTGAGAGCTCTCTAGAAGAACGTACGAGAAATTTGGTTGATTTTCAACAGAAAGGCGGCATCTTTGTGTGCACTGATGCTGCTGCTCGTGGCACTGACATTCCCAATGTTTCACATGTTATACAGGTAATTGAAACTTTTTATTTATTTATTTCCATGTTCTTCTATGAATTAATTTTCAAGGGAGCTGATTGTATATATTCTGTGCTTTATTGCAGGCAGAATTTGCTACCTCTGCTGTAGATTTCTTGCACAGGGTGGGTCGAACCGCCAGAGCAGGTCATCTGGGCCTTGTTACGAGTATGTACAATGAGTCAAACCGCGAACTTGTTGTGGCAGTTCGTCAAGCTGGGAAAGTATGTGAGCCCGTGGTAAGTATACTATTCTTGTATCATATTAAATCTCGTAAAATCAAAGACACTTTTGTTAATGTTGCCAATCATAAACAAATAAGGATTTTCTTAAACATTGCCCTAAGGGCTATAGTTAACATGCAGAAAAGTGTTGATCATGAAAATATAATTAACTGCCATCTACAACAATTTTGTCCATGTTAATCCTAGCCCTAAGGGGTATAGTTTGCAAAATCCTAAAAATAAATATATATCTTGATTTTTTTTTAATCTGCACATGCATGTGTTATCTTATTCTACTTTCTTTGTCCCTGTATAAATAAAACCTCCTCTATGGCTTCAGGAAAAGGCATTTAGCAGGAAACGAAGCTTCAGGAAGAAATTGAAAAAGCGAGGTATACTAACTTTTATAAGATCTCTGATTATGCTATATCCATTATAAGAAACAAATAATGGTTGAAAGAAAAACTTACGGCCTGATATAATGTACTTGCTAAAGCAGGTAGGGCTGGAGGTAACGCGGTACACATTCAAGACCGTATAGCAGCTTAAAAATGACGGTCCGAAACTCATCATGAAAAATTAGTATTATTGTGCATATCTTGAATCTTCGATACATGAAGTTGTTTGCTCGATGGACTATGAAACTATGATGCACAAAGACATGGCTATGAATTGTTCAACCTAATACATTACTACAAACTATCCCGTTTAAATGTGGTACGATGAATGGTTACTCTTACGTGCACTTTATTTTTGTATTAGGATCTGAAATACCAAATGACTTGAGAGAGCTGAGTATTAATTTTTATACGACTGCATATATAATAACTTGTTTATTTGGACGACGCTATTGTCAACCGGTTAGGTTACTTTGGAACAATGCTCTATGGCAACTGTGATCCCTCATGTTGTACCTACCCTAACTCTTGCCAATTAAAACTGTGTTGCTGGAATCAGAAGAACTCAGGGCAACCGGCTTCATCCATGATAAATTTTTTAACCAAGCTTCATTATTTGTGAGAAAAAATGATTTTTCTTTGTGTGTGTGTGTGTGTTAGAAACACTGATATGTCAGTTTTTCTTATTTCCAACTTTCACATGTTTGAAGCACAATTGTCGGTATTTGGAATGTAAATTTCTGTGTGTTGTATTGTCAATCTGACATGTCCAACCTCTTTGACCCGTTCATTTGTCTCCCTAATCAAGTCAAGGTTTTATAATCAAGAGTCACGAAGTCGCCATTGTCAATGGGTTCATGGTTTTATAATCACTGTCGAATGTTAATGGGTTCAATTAGGCTCACAATGGGCTGAACCAGTTACCATGTATGTATTCTTGATATTTTATTGATTCCTCACGTGTGGTTGTTATTAGAGCATATTCCGTGGCTTAAGTTTTACCAACTTTTAAACATCTTCGATGAATAGAGTTTTCAAATGTTTTTTTATTCAAATTCTACACACATTAAAAAAATTATTCAATGAGCAAAGGCAATTAGGCAAAGTTGGATTTTGAAAATTCATTTGTCAATAGGGGACTGTTTAATGGGAGTGACAATAGGGGTATGATAATCCAAAAATTATCTGAACCCCACTGAAAATGCTCTAAAAAGTAGAACACTCTACTGTGTAGGATGAAGTTGTAAAATAGCATGGAAGTTGCAAGTCTTACGACCACTCTTGTTTGGCCACTAAAGCTTGCTTTCTTTCTTGATTGAATTGCATGGTTGGTCCACATGGTTTACACACAATTGTACTGTAAATCCTTATACTTCACTTTTTGCACAGGTAATCCAAAAACATGAAAGTTGTTTCGCGATTGGTCCCTCCTCCAACTAAAATGACTATCATACCCCTATTGTCCTAATTTTCCGTATTGAATTTCGTGAGGGTAACTTAGTCATTTTAGTTGAAAAATGGACTAATCACGTAACAATTCTTTTTTGTTTTGGGACTGCCGGTGTAAAAGGTGAAGTATAATGGTTGGCAGTGCAATTGTATATAAACCACATGGACTGACCATGCAATTAACTCTTCTTTCCTTTTTATATAGAAAAGGAAAGGCATCGGTCCTTAAATCGTTCCAAACCAACGATTTTAGAGTGTTACTAATGAAGTTCATATATCACTATTTTTACAAAGATGAGTTAACAACTTACTAACACGATATAGGAGAATAATAGTACCAGTCGTTGTCGTAAGTGATGTATATAATGCTTTCGAAGCATAAAAGTGTGATACTTTAGATTATATAGTACGTGGTACTTCCTACATTGCAGTCAAAGTTTTTCACTTTGACTTTGCACACAGTTTCAAGATTTTTCATTAACTTCGCTTTTCATCAATCAAATAACATGTCTCCCCGTTAAAGTCTCTTGGTTGAAACATGAAGTTGACACTTATATAGGACAATTCAAAATGATAACGTGGACACTTGTAGTGAGACGGAATGAGTATTTTTTTAATCCCTTAGAAGTTAGAAGTTAGAACTATGGATTTATGCAAAGTTCCCTCTTTGCATAGAAATTAAATTAAAGGAAGTAACCTGTGGGTATGAATATAATGAAACAAACTTTGGGTTTGAAATGGGTAGTGATCCTTACACCACCATTTTTTATCTATACACCACCAAATATAATTTGTAACTTTATACTGTACAATACTGTAAAGTATAAAAGGTGGTGTATGGATAAAAAGTGGTGATATAAAGATCACCGACCGTTTGAAATTCACAATATTCCCAACTGAAAAATCCCACTGGAGGTCCACTCTAGTCATCTTGTATGAAAATATCTACAAAACATTGTCTTTATTCCAACAACTTCCATGTTGTCCGTACGTTTCATTCTGCATGTGATGAATGATTAGCTTTAACACAGGGGAATTCAAGAAGTTGACCTAAGTGTCGTAACACTAGAAAATCAGATAAATAAATGGAGTAATAAATTAAATTAAATTAAATTAAATTAAAATTAAAATTAAAATTAAAATTAAAATTAAAATTCAAATTCAAATTCAAATTAAAATTAAAATTAAAATTAAAATTAAAATTAAAATTAAAATTAAAATTAAAATTAAAATTAAAATTAAATTAAAATTAAAATTAAAATTAAAATTAAATTAAAATTAAAATGATATTTAATTTAAAATTAACATTAAAATTAAATTAAAATTAAAAATGGCATCACATCAAACATAATGATTTCATTAGTGCGACAAATGTTTGGGTATTGACAAATAAAATGATAAATGGAGGTCACCATCGCTTCTTATTGAAATAAATACAATCTTATTATGAAATATTATTTGTGTTTGTATTTGTTTGTTTTATATTTTACAGGGTTAGAAGTGTAAATATAAAAGTGAAGGTATATTTGTTGAAGTGTCTGAAGATCAAAGGTGTATTGTGTACTTTTATGTATTAGGTTATAATAGGGTTTGTATCATTATTTTCATCATAATAGTTGTATTATTCATTCATTATTCTCTCTGTACAAGATTGCTAATCGGCTGCTTGTCTAAACCCTTGATCGAGATTGTTGATCAACTTGATCAACTATTCTCTTGTGTGTGAGTGATCATCATCTATTGGTGATTGATTCACTGAGAGTTTTCTTGTAATCGTGAGGATATTTTTGATCTTGTTTTTGGTCTTTGACCGGTATAATTTATGAGTGCAGTATTCATTCAATTCTTGTGTTGTTCTTGTTGATTCTAGCTTTCTTGACATGGTATCAGAGAGATACTAGTTAGATCAACATATTTGTTGGTTGTTTTTTCACGGATTATTTTTAGGGTTTAATGTATTTGAGGATTTAGGGTTTTCTGTTCGAAAATCCTTTGTTACTCTTCTGATCTAGTTGATTGAGGATTATTGATCTGTTATTCACATTTGATTGAGATTGAATTTCTCATCGGTTGATTTGTGGCTGAAAACCCTAATTGTTAAAATTAGGGGTTGCTATACTCTTAGCTGTTCCAGAGTAGTTCTTCTGTCTTCCGCTGTGATTTCTTCTGATTTTCTTATTAAGCTTTGCACGGAGTACTCTGTGAGAAGTTTCTAACTCTATTCTTTAATTCTGTTCATATTTGGCTAAGTGTTCTTGTTTGAAATACTTGATAATTGCAATCTGTGTTGAATATTCTTTTGTACTCGTTGTGTATGATTATCTAGGTTGACTAACTCTTGTTTCTTGTGGTAGAAGAGAGGTCTCTAAGTAAGACCTAAGGTGGAATCCCTTTGAGAGTCCACCTGTAAGGATCCCTGCTTAGACTAACCTTCTAGGGTTGGTTTATGATTGTGCATCATTTTTAGACATCTGTGTGTATTTGTGCATTTGTGATTGTTAGTTGTTTTTAGTCAAAATAGGTAATCAGTTTTCTAAAATGGCTGGGGATGATGATTCTGGTACATCTGTTACATTGATCAATAAACTTGACTTTGGAGATCCTCTTTATCTCCATGCTAGTGATACCACTGGTACTGCATTAATTTCAATAAAATTAAAAGGCACTGAAAATTATAATGTTTGGAGCAGAGCAATGACACTAGCTCTGGCTACTAAGAATAAAATAGGTTTTATTGAATGAACTTGTTTAAAAAAGGATTATGAACATGATGCTGTTTTATCTGGTCAATATGATAGATGTAATTCAGTGGTTTTAACATGGATATTAACTGCTATATCTGATGAATTGTATTTTGGACAAATTTTTTCTAATAATGCTGCTACTGTATGGCAAGAATTAAAAGAAACTTATGATAAAATAGATAGGTCAGTTACATTTAATTTACATCATAAAATCAATTCTTTGACTCAGAAAGGAAGCAGTGTTTCAGAATATTATCACAAACTATATTCTCTTTGGAAACAGTATGATGTTCTTATTAAACTACCAACTTGTACTTGTAAATGCTCTCAGCAGTTTTCTGATCATAATCAATTGATAAAACTTATGCAACTTTTAATGGGATTAGACGATATTTATCAACCTATTAGAAGTAATATTCTTTCTAGAGATCCTCTACCTTGTGTCAAGACAACTTTTGCTTTGATATCTAGGGAAGAATCTCATAGGGGAATAACTTTTAATGATTCTGTAACTAATAAGCCTCAAAATACTGCTTTTCTTGCTAAGTCATTTACACAGTATAATAATAATAACAATAATAATAGAAAAATAAGGGGGCCTAATCCTAATTTTAATATGTACAAAATGTGGTATGTTGGGAGATACTATTGATAGGTGTTATGAGATTGTGGGGTATCCACCTGGGTATAAAAGGAAACCATTTAATCAAAATGCATCTAAGTTTGTGGCTAATAATAATAATTCTGTGACTGATACATGTAGTTCTAATGATTCTAACATGCCATTCACAAATGAGCAGATTATGAAATTGATGAATCTTATTGATGATAAAACTGACACTGGATCTAGAATGAATGCTAATATGGCAGGTGATTTCATGAATTCCAATGTTATTTTTAATTCTAATTTTGACAAATATTTTTGTTTTAATAGTCAATCAAAAACTAAAGTTTTTGATAAACAATGGATCATAGACTTAGAAGCAAATCAACATATGATATGTAATGAATCCTTTTTAATTGATGATGTGGACGTTACTAATTTAGGATTAAGTGTTGATCATCCTATTGGAACAGAAGCATTGGTTAGAAAAATTGGTAACTATCAAATAAATAATACAATTAGATTATTTAGAGTGTTGTATGTTCCTGAGTATTGTGTGAATTTGTTGTCAGTACACAAGTTGTCTAGAGATAGTAAATTGTTTATTGGTTTTGATGATGAAAATTGTTATATACAGGATTTGAGTTCAAAAAAGGTGTTGGGGATTGGTGATGAATATGATGGTGTATATATGTTCAATAGTAATTGGTCAGGTAGGAAAAACATGTTAAACTGTTCTTATGCATGCTATGTGTCTAAACAGTTATGGCATAGTAGATTGGGTCATCCTGCTGATCAGGTTCTACATGTTTTAAAAGATAATTTATAAATCAATGATAAACCAATTGTCACACCTTGTGAAGTTTGTCATAAAGCTAAACAAACTAGAGAACCTTTTCTTTTAAGTGATCATAAAACTACAAGGTTAGGTAAATTAGTTCATCTTGATTTGTGGGGGCCATATAAGGTGACTAGTAGAGAAGGATTCAAATACTTCCTTACTATAGTTGATGATTACACAAGGGCTGTTTGGGTATTTCTTTTGAAATCTAAAGATGAAACATATGAAAATATTGTTAGTTTTCTAAAGTTGCTTAATAATCAGTTTGATGTGAATGTTAAAATGTTTAGAAGTGACAATGGTACAGAATTTGTTAATTCTAGTTTTGAAACTTTATGTAAATTTTTTGGGATAATACATCAAACAACTTGTGTGTATACTCCACAACAAAATGGAATTGTTGAAAGAAAACACAGACATTTACTTAATGTGGCTAGGTCTTTAATGTTTCAAAGTGGTATAAGTTTGAATATGTGGACTGATTGTGTGCTAACTGCTACTTATTTGATTAATAGGTTGTCATATTCTGTTCTTTCTGGTAAGTGTCCATATGAGTTGGCATATGGGTTTAAACCAAATCTATCTCACTTAAGAGCTTTTGAGTGTCTTTGTTTTTCAAATATTTTAAATAACAATGATAAGTTTGAAAGTAGAGCAGAAAAATGTATTCTAATTGGTTTTTCAACTGTAAAAAAGGGTTATAAGTTGTTGAGTCTTGATAATAAAACCATTTTTTATTCAAGAGATGTTAAATTTTATGAAACAGTTTTTCCTTTAAAACTGAATAATAAAAACATTTCTGAAAAAAAAGATTTAGATGTAAATCATTTAAATTTCTTTGATTCTTTTTATGATGACACTCAAAGTTCAAGTCTCAAGGATGAAGGAGGAGATCAAAATGATAACAATGATGGCAGTGATTCTTATGAATCTCTTGCAACACTGAATGATGGTAATATAGCAACCCCTGAGGGCAATGTTTCAAATAATCATGAACATGAATCTGGTCAATCAGATTCATTACCAACTCATATGAGTTCTGCCAGAAGGACTAGTAGTAGAACATCTGTGGTTCATAAGAAATTTGATGATTTTGTTATTGAAGGAAAATATAAATATGGTGTAGAAAAAATGGTAAATTACTCTTTGCTTAATTCTGAGAATTATTGTTTTACTACTAGTTTAAATAAAAGTTTTGAACCTTCTAATTACTGGGAAGCATCTAAAGATAAAAAAAATGAGTTGATGCTATGAATGCTTAAATGAAAGCTCTTCATAGAAATAAAACATGGATACTTTGTGATCTTCCTCCTGGAAGAAAGCCAATAGGCTGTAAATGGATTTATAAAATCAAATATAAGTCTAATGGTGAGATTGAAAGATATAAGGCAAGACTAGTTGCAAAAGGCTTTAGTCAAAAGGAAGGTTTTGATTATGATGAAACCTTTTCACCTGTTGTTAAGATGGTAACTGTCAGATGTTTGATCACTTTGGCTATTAACAATAACTGATCTTTGTATCAGTTAGATGTTAATAATGCATTCTTGTATGGTGATCTTGTTGAGGATGTCTATATGACACCACCTCAAGGTTATTATTCTTCTAATGAATGTAAGGTCTGCAAACTTGTCAAGTCCTTATATGGACTTAAACAAGCACCTAGACAGTGGAATGCTAAATTGTCTGCTGTTCTTAAGGAACATGGTTTTAGGCAAAGTCTTAATGACTATTCTTTGTATGTGAAACAATATGACAGTGTGTTTCTTGCTGTTCTTGTATATGTTGATGATATAATTGTTACTGGAAATAATGTTCATGAAGTAGAAAGTTGTAAGAATTTTCTAAGTTCAAAATTTCTAATTAAAGATCTTGGAAAGCTCAAGTATTTTCTTGGTATAGAGGTTTTAAATACACCAAATGGTGTATGCTTGTCTCAGAGAAAATATTGTCTTGAATTGTTACATGAATTTGGTTTGTTAGGTAGTAAACCTTTATCAACTCCTATATAACAAAATGTTGTCATTGCTTGTGATTAATCTGAGAAAGATAAAAGGTTGACTAACATTACCAAATATCAACAGCTTGTGGGAAAACTTATTTACTTAACCATGACAAGACCAAACATTTCTTATGCAGTTCAATGTCTAAGTCAATATATGCATTCTCTCTTAGAATCTCATTTGAAGCTTGCTTTTCATGTTCTTAGATATTTAAAATCATCACCTGGTAAAGGTTTTCTAATAAATAAATCAAATTGTCTTGATTTAAAAGCATATGTTGATGCCGATTGGGCAAAGTGTATGAGATCAAAAAGGTCTGTTACTGGATATTGTGTTTATTTGGGAGATTCTTTAGTGTCTTGGAAAAGTAAAATACAGAATATTGTGTCTAGATCTTCTGCAGAATCTAAGTATAGAGCTTTAAGTGTTGTTACATGTGAAATCATGTGGATACTTAAACTTCTTGATGATTTGAACATAAAAGCTTCTTTACCTACACCTGTTTATTATGACAATAATTCTGCTATCCAACTTGCTGCAAATCCAGTTTTTCATGAAAGAACCAAACATCTTGAGTTAGATGTTCATTTTATTAGAGAAAAGGTATCTACATGTATTATTAAAATTATTTTCTCTTGATCAAACTGCAGATATCTTTACTAAAGGTTTGAATTCATCTCAACATAACTTGTTTTGTAAAAAATTGGGATTGATTGATGTGTTCCAAAATAAGATTGATGGGGAGTATTGAAATAAATACAATCTTATTATGGAATATTATTTGTGTTTGTATTTGTTTGTTTTATATTTTGCAGGGTTAGAAGTGTAAATATAAAAGTGAAGGTATATTTGTTGAAGTGTCTGAAGATCAAGGGTGTATTGTGTACTTTTATGTATTAGGTTATAATAGGGTTTGTATTTTTATTTTCATCATAATAGTTGTATTATTCATTCATTTTTCTCTCTGTACAAGATTGCTAATCGGCCGCTTGTGTAAACCCTTGATCGAGATTGTTGATCAACTTGATCAACTATTCTCTTGTGTGTGAGTGATCATCATCTATTGGTGATTGATTCACTGAGAGTTTTCTTGTAATCGTGAGGATATTTTTGGTCTTGTTTTTGATCTTTGACCGGTATAGTTTATGAGTACAGTATTCATTCAATTCTTGTGTTGTTCTCTTTGATTCTAGCTTTCTTGACCTTTCTTATTCATTTTGTCAAACATCATTTAATTTTTATACTTGCAATTATTCAACAAAATTTTTTTTGAACGGTAAAAGATAATATCTTGCATAAATATAGAGAATTATACCAAGATAAACAACAAGAATGCTAACATATATACACATGACCATATGTATGGATACACACTTGAGAAAATGAAAACTTTCATCAGCCTATGAATGAACCAAAATATTGAACCTTACTAGCTAACTTTAAATGGCCCTATTGGACCACTAGGCGAACATGGACAACAACTTTAGGATAGCTTTTGACAAATCATCTTGTGAAGCATAATCCCAACGCATTGATCGAGCCCACAACAAATGAAAGATAGCAACTTCAACCAACTAGAAGAAAGAAGTACGTGTCGCGTGCAAATACTAACCAGAGCATTGCTTTGAAAAACTATTGAAACACCAAACACAACGAATGATAGCAGAATGGATAGCAAAGGTGATGGTGTTGTTACATTTGAATTTGAATTCAAATCACCCGTTTGAGTCATATAAACGTCACTCATGTATCAGTATTTTCTACATAAAATTCCATGGTGAAGAATTCCTCGCTCGATGTTCAACAATTCGAATACTCAGTTGTTATTTTGAGTTACCATAAGGTGTGTGTTAAGTGGTAGGTTCGTGGTCATTCTTGTCGTGGTCAGCATCACGCGTGTTGTAGGTTTTTCTTTAATCTTTTTGGCTGATAATGAAAATAATACTAATTAAAAGATACGAGTCTTGTGTAACCGAGGTTTATTGACAAAGAATGATAATTAGTAAATATTTATAATAAATAAATTAGGATCTTTCCAATCCGTTTTCAACTCTATTGAATTGAGTTGAATTGAATATACGCTTTAAAAGATACCGAGTATATAACAAAACTATATGCGAATTTTCATATCCAATCGTAATAATAATATTATATATACGGTCAACATTTGTTTAATATAATATGTGTGATGTGTAGCGTTCAATTTTTGACACATTCAATTAACTAAATAAATTGATTTATGGTTGAGATATTTAAACGAATCCAAAAAACTCGACATGAATTCTCAATCCCTAAAAAGATCAAAATAATGTCTAGAAAATAAAATGACTTTTAAACGGTTCGTAAACAATTATTTTTTCACAAAAGGTCAAACCAAGAGGGACCATTATCAATTATGATACCTAGTTACCTATCATATCTTTGGCAAAAGTAGATGAAACTGAAGATGGAGAAGTAGATGTGGCTGAAAGCTGAAGCTGAAGTTTTTATATAGGGCTAGCGCTGAAGATTTCAATTTTTTTATAAATGTTTAGCAAACTAACTGGAGCTGAAGATTATCAATATAAAAAGGTTAATAATGTTTTAATCATTGAACTTTCAATTTGTTTCCGTTTTAACCATTCAACTTTTTTTAACAAAATGTTTTGGCCACTCAACTTAGGGTCAATAATGGTTTAATCCCTGAACTTTCAATTTGTTTTCGTTTTAATCACTCAACTTTGTTTTAAACGTTTTAACCACTCAACTTATGAGTTGACCATACTTTAACCACTAAAGTTCATTTGCCCATTAAAAATAACCCTTTCGTTAACTTATAATGAAAGTTTAGATCAGGATATATAAACTTTAAACTGATTTTTTTACCGACTAATGTTGTAAAGATAGAGATCTTACCTAGGATCATTTTTGTCTTCACAAGATCGAAATCGTAAGATCCAATCGGGATCGTGTGATCTTACGATTTCAATTTGAGCATATGATCTTACGATGTCGATATGATCCAATCTTACTTAACATGAATATAAGTTAAGAAAATATAAATTAGTTAAATTTTTTTTCAATAATAGGTTAATAGGTTTATTATTTAATTAATTACTACACGTAAAACAATTCAATTCTAAAACTAAAATAATTTGGCACGTGAATATCTATATCTTTAATTACAAATATAGTAATCTAAGTCTCTATAATAAGTATGAAATGATGCTATGATGTTTAAACTATAAAAGTTTAATTAATTTGTCATGCAATTTATGTTTTATATGCATTATAAAACATATTTAGATCATAATCGAAATCATAAGATCTTACGATCCTGATTTGATCTTACGATTTCGATCTTGTGAAGACAAAAACGATCATAGATAAGATCTCTATCTTGACAACCTTGGTCGACAAAAAAATTAGTTCAAAGTTTATATATCCCGATCTAAACTTTCATTATAAGTTAACGAAAGGGTTTTTTTTAATGAGCAAATGAACTTCAGTGGTTAAAGCATGGTCAACTCATAAGTTGAGTGGTTAAAACGTTTAAAACAAAGTTGAGTAGTTAAAACGAAAACAAATTAAAAGTTCAGGGATTAAACCATTATTGACCCTGAGTTGAGTGGTTAAAACATTTAAAAAAAGTTGAGTGGTCAAAACAAAAAAAAAATTGAAAGTTCAGGGATTAAACCATTATTGACCCAATATAAAATGACACAAATGGACAAGACATTATATAACTTTAAGCATTTTATATTTAAAAGAAGGTTAATATAATAATTTTATAATTAGGGGATGGAGCTTATTTCTCAAGCTAGTTTTGAAAGCTTCTCTTTGAGGGGATTATATTTTAAAAATTCTTTCTTCATGTGTTATGTCAAACAAGGTTTGTAAATTTACAATGGATGAAATCTCTCAAAATGAAAAGTTCAAGTCTAGAATCCATTATAATCCTTTAAAAAGGTGTTACCAAACACACCATTACAAGTTAAAGGCATAGTTTGTCTATGTGGTTTCCAAACAATTGTACTGTCGTTTCTATGCTTCACTTTTTATACCGCCAGTTTAAAAATGTAACAATTGTTTCACGTTTGATCATTCTGCAACCAAAATGACTAACAAACCCTTAAATCTCAATCTGTGAAATGGTAACTTCAACATTTAAGTTGGAGGAGAGACCGGACAAATAACAATGTTTATGTTTTTGTATTGTTAGTGCAAAAAATGAAAGATGAGGATTAACGTTACAATTGTATGTAAATCACATGCACAAACCATACAATTAACTGTATTATTATTTTATCAACAATTCATCACACCTGACAAGTGAAGAAAATTGGAAGTTAACGCATGCAGGAGTTGTACTTTATCATGCCTATGTTGCAAATATGTGTGATAATTTTTTTTTTATTCTTTTACACTATTTTTTTTTTCTTTTTTCTTTTTTCTAGGAAAAGCTATAGTTAGAAGAAAAAAACCCGTTCCACACTTATATATGTACGTAGTTGTTATCAAATAATTAAATGAGATACTCATATATAGGGGTGGCAATTCGGGTCGGGTCGAGTTGATCCGCTTGGGTTATCGGATTGGCGGGTCAAAAGTAGTCGACTCAAACCCGACCCGATTTTTTAATCGGGTTGAGTATTTCAACCCAACCCAACTCTGACCCAACCCAGTTGACCTAATTTTTTTTAACAAGATCAACATATTTTGGGTCATTTTATATTAACGGGTCAATTTCGAGTCAAATAGGTTACATACACTACTGCACACGGAGCCTTTTAGATCGGTTAAATAGGTTTTTTAGATCGGTTTTGAAGCCGATCTAAATAACGTGCTAAAAAATGATTTTATTTGAGACGTCTCTTCACAACCGATCTATTATTACTTTTAAAAATTTGGATCAAAAATCAAAAACAATATATATATATATATATATATTTTATTTCTGGAACATATGTTCAGAACCGATCTATTATCACTTTTAAAAATTTGGATCCAAAAATCAAAAACGGGAAATATATACTATCATATTTTGATATTTTTTTTCCGGAACATCAAAAACAACCAATCCAAAAAAAGCAATTCAAGTAAAAAGGAAATATATACAACCATCATAATATATAAGCAATTAAAAGCAAACAAACCAGATGACATTTCTCTTTCAAATCTAAACATTAGATAAGTAACTAAAATACATGGTTTAGGAGTTTAATATAGTATCTCCTTATATATTTACATATAACTAAACACTAGAATTCACCATCAAAGAAACCTACCCATGATACCACATGGTAAAAACAAAACAACGACTAAGTGTGTATCCATCCATAATAAGCCATTACAAACAATGCACCTTATCCATTGTATTGAAAACCAACCTGATTTAGCTACTAACACTGCATCCAAAAACATCAAAAAGTATAACACACACACACACTATATATCGTATGCATGGTCTATAACAAATTTTTGATAAGTTTGAACCTAATAGATATATAAATAGGCAACTAGCATTAAAAATTAAGCACAAATGAATATTACAGAGTGCTAGTTGGTTATAGCTAAATGCATAATCATATCAAATCAATTTATTTAGAGGCAAATACGGAACTTAAAACCAGAAGGTATGGTGCACCAAATGACATTGGTTACTCGGTCCCGTTTCTATGTTGGCACCTTGCTATTCTAAAGGTTCAACGTTTAAATCTAGCATATTGATCTAGTTTTCATTACATCAAGTGCTAGACAAGTGGGCACTAGACAAAACTAAATAGCACTGTATGGACTAAACATTTTAAGTGTTCAATACATTGTGATTAGCCATATTGTTGAAGTACTAATCATTTGTGATCAAGTGAGCTATAAGATACATAAAACTATCGCCCGCAAAAAAGTGATTGTTCGAGTGAATCTAGACCACAAAGCTAGAAAGAGCAAGATAGTAATAATTCTGTAAAAAGTTACCCTATAGTAATAGCAAAGATTTTAATTAGATGACACAAAAAGAAAGTACAAAACTGGACTCAAAAATGGTCTACAAAAGTATCTAATCAATTATCAGTTACGGCAAGGAAAATAATAGCATTGCAACTAAACAATAACTTCATGTACAATAGATTTATGATGTTCATTTTTGTAACATATTGGGCATAAATAGATACCTTAATTCGACCCGATGGGCTTAACATGATTTTCGTAAAGCGCCTTTCTCGACTGAGATACCCATTCATCCAATTCTTCATTCGACATAGGTCTTGTATCATTCTAAGTATATAACCAAATTAATTAAATTATTCCACAAATAAGATACTTTAGTTCAATAGACAAATTGAATAGATATTATACAAAAACTTACATCGTTTGGGAAGTTATGTTATTTGACAGATAACATATCGGATATCCACTTCATAACATAGTATCCACATTCCCACATTCCCAAGTATTATTACACAACTGCAATAACCACATCAATTTGTGTATAAATATATAGGTATTGATACATGATTTACCTCAACAAACTTCCAGTCAAATTTGTTGTCACAACACCTACAAAAACAATTGTGTCAAGTTTCTGTATATTAAAAATGAATGTCAATTCAATGTCAATATTATAAGATTCTTACCTTTCCACTAGTTCTGAAATATAGTAATAATACAGTCCCTTGTCCATCTTATGTGTGTTGAGGGAATCCACTATGAACCCCTTATGCACAAAAGGGATAATCAAATACAACACCCTGTGACCGCTATACACAAAAGCTTAAGCAATTCAGTATAAATAATGCTGGTATATATACTTAAAACTATACAGTAATAAAACGCATAATACCTTTGCAAATACGGTGCAACGAAGATGGACTTTTGGTCGTGTGCTAGAAAAGTATTACTAATGTGATTGACGATATCCACATCATTGTCTGTCAAGAATTGTTGCCAGTGGACGAGTCCAGGGTTTAAAAATGCACATTTGTTGCCACCTTTACATTCATCCAGGGTATATACATGTCTAAAATCAAGACATTAAAAATGATAGAGTCAATTCTAGTGAATGATAAACCAAAAATTATGTTAGCGTGTACAGATGAATAAAACATGTAATAATGAACTTACATCGCCCACCAATGTAATAAGGTGAAATCAAGACAGTCATTCGCCATCCAAGCTAATATTTTCTCATACTCAATATGCTCCATATAGGTATTGGCATACATACCCTCGGGTGATTCAACAGTGACTGTTAAGTGTTTGCATGTTGCGAACTGGCTCGCTAATCGTTGAATAAAATCTGGCCTTTTTGGTAATTTTATTTTTATATCCCTCATTCTTGCAAATTCGTTTCATTGTGGATCTTGTTTCTTTCGACACCACGAGGTATTGTGCCGTGTGAGGATATCGGTTGTTGAACCTAAATTAACAAACCATATGAATATATCAGTTACATGGTTAATCCTCAATAAAAAATATATGTGTGTGTGTATATATATATACATGTGTGTTTGTGTGTGTGCTTATTAAGTATAATTGTTGAACGACTACCATTTGATGGCAACTAGGTGCACTCCTGGACGAATTAGTTAATGGAGGTTGTAACTTTCTTGGTTGTTCAACCTACATCAAAATATCATTTGATTTTATATATATATATATATATGTGTGTGTGTGTGTGTGTGTGTATGTATGTATATAATATTAAGAAAAATACACTACCAAATGCAAAACCGGTGTAGTATGAATATTAGAGTCATGCGGTGCCATTGCTTTACGAATCTACATATATAAAAAAGGATTAAACAGTTAAAAAATTATATGCGAGGCATATATAATTGATGAATATACATGTACATATGTGTACCTGTATCGCTTTTTGTGGTCACTGAATAATATGGGAACGTGCATCACCTAGGGTCTCCACGTCATCGGTCGATATACAAACATCAATTCCTACATACTTCTCTTCGATCATGTCTACCAGTACCTTCAAATACCCTGTCTCCAAAAGATCTTCCTATGATATCTCATTACTCCTAGAAGGATATATGATCCCTCTACCCACTATTTTATCAAATTTACCGTAAGGAATCATTATATCACACGGTGTGGGCTCATGCAAAATGTGGACCATTTTTAGAGTATATATATATATATATTTAACTTGTGCTATACATTGTATTTATAATATTTACAGGTAAGTCTGACCTGAATCTCATCAAGTTCATTGGAAGATCCACCAGAGGCGCAACTAGAGTTGCGAACGATTGGGCTGCGGGTCCCTTTTAGAGCCTCCAAAGTTACCTTTACAGATTCCATTTCCTCGCGGTTTCTCTCAAATTTTTCATTCCATTCTTCTGCCATTTCAACCCTAGCTTTCTCCGTTATATGACTCGTGAAGGCATCTATATCTTCAATTACTACTCTACGCTTATTCCCCCTCCTAAGCCTTTCTTTATTCCCACAATGATTGACACTGCTCTGGTTCTTCCCGGATGTTCTTTTCCTTTAACCTCCGTTAACACATCTTTTCCCGCTTCATAGAAGCTGCCATCAGCAAGCATTTCACGCTCCTTCTGTACCTGTTTATACAATTGACATAAATGTTAGAACATTCAATAATCCAGGCAAAAGTTAAAACTTGTTAATATATGTCTTACCAACTGTTTGAGTGTTTCAATAAGAACTTCTGTTAACTCCTTTTTGCCCGTGAGTTTGTTTAATTGCGCTCTGCCCATAATGTAGTCAAACGAACAATCAGACTTCAATAATGCAAGTTTTAGATACTGTTGAACTAATTCTTTTTTCTCTGCCCTCCATTTTGCATTCTTTCCAACATAGCCTGCTCGCCCTACTCGAGCAGGATTTGTGTTTTTCAAAGCACTTGCCTTCGCCTGAATACTTTTTGCATTTACATAAGAGTAAACAAAACAAAAGGAATTAGTTCAAATTGAAATATAAAATAATCATACATAATGTAAAAGTACATTAAGTCTAATATCACACGTACAATAAACCCGGGCGTGTTTTTAGAGGCAACGAATTGATCCCAATGTCGGTCGTCCAGATATCCATATTCTCCAAATGGTCTTTTACCTTTCCTAACAAACTTCATAACTAGCGTGGTCTTTAGTTTCCTCCAGGCATCATTAGCTTTTCTAAGCATTGCATCTTTAGCCACATCATTTGGAATATTCCATTGTGTCTTTGTGGCTAGCCATAACTGATCCAATATTTTTTTCGTCGCTTTAAAATTCCAATCCACATGATAAGGTATACGTGATTTCACCTCATTCTCAAAACATGTCCAAATTGCGGAATGTTGTCTCCAGAAGGTATACCATGCTCATTGAGGTCAATAAAGTAAAATTCCTCTGGATAATTTTTTAACTGCTTTGCTGCAGAATGTAGTTGTTGTTGGGTTAGGCTACCAGCTTTTAGCGATAACACATCACATTGTTGATAATTAATAGCTTTAAAAACTGCTAAACAAGACACACATACCCTTTTAAGATACTTCATACCCGTTTAAGATACTTCAAAATGTAAATAGCTAGACCTGTGGTGACATAACATAGTTGGATGTTAGCAGATTGCATAGTAGAATAATTTCAGTCCATATCCACAACTCTTAAACATAAATGTAGGTGTGTATGATCCAAATAACAATGAAAAAAAATACCTTTCACACATCAACCCATACTTCATCGTCATCGTTGTCAGATCGTAAGGATGTAGTTGCATCAATAGGCTCATTTATCAGAGGAATGTCAACAGAAAATGGTGGTAGATCATCAAACTGGTCGTACTCTTCCTCGTCCACAACATTATCAACTCCAATTATACGCCGTTTACCATGTAAGACGATGTGCCATGTTGAATTACTCAGGTCTTTAACAAAGAACACTTAGGTGCCTAGTTTTGCAAGAATGAGGGGTTCAGATGCATATCCATTAGTTGAAAGATTGACAAGTGTGAAACCATCGTTATCAACCATAGCGCCTCCGTCTTTTTTCACCCACTTACACTTAAACACGGGTATAGTAAATGCTTGATAATCTAACTCCCAAATTTCTTGAATCACACCATAAAACGAGTCCTGAGCAATCGTTGATCTTGCATTATGATCCCTCCCATCGAATTCTATCGTTGAGGCTATCAACGTGACCCCACTATTTTGCATTGTACTCTTCTCATCTTGCTTTTGTGTATAAAATGTGTAACCATTTATGTTGTATCGTTGGTATGATCTAACTACATATTTCGGGCCCTCTCCAAGCTTTTCCACAGTTTTATCAACATTTGGCTCTCCATAATTTTCCATCACCTTGTCTTTCAACCAATTTGAAAATTGCTCATTGTGCTTGGTGTTATACCATCGTTCGATCTTTCCACTATGTGTCAAACGTAAAATTTGAATGTGCTCTTCAATGTATGGAGAAACACATGACATGTGTTGTAAGACTACAAAATGTGCAAGTTGTAAATGAGCACGGTCCGGGACGATCTTTTTGATCCTCTTTTGGTCCCAACCCCTAAAAGTATACCTTCGTGATGAGAAATCGGAATGCCAATACTCTCGACACCTTTCAAAAAGTCCGTACAAAACTCGATCACCTCCTCCATAGCATATCCTTCAACAATACTACCCCTCAGGTTTACTGTGGTTCCTTACATACCCTTTTAGGACGCCCATATATCTCTCAAAAGGGTACATGTAACGTAGGAATATGGGACCACAAGCCATAATTTCTATTATAATACGAGACCAGGTGAACCATGATATCGATATAAAAAGGGTGGAAAATACATCTCTAGTTGGCAGAGTGTGATGATAATCTCCTTTTGCCATTTATCCAACGATTCCGGATCAATCACTTTTGAGTGAATCATGTTAAGGTATAAGCAAAGTTTTGTGATTGTATGCCGGATGCGTTCTGGCAATAATCCTCTAATAGCAATAGGAATCATATGCATCATTAAAACATGACAATCGTGCGACTTCATACCAAACAATTTACAGTCTTTCAGTGACACTAAGCTCTTAATGTTTGACGAATAGCTAGATGGAACCTTGATACCATGTAAGCATTGACAAAACTGCATTCTTTTTGTTTTTGACATTGTATAACATGCTGGTGGTAGAAATGTGCGTTTTTCATTTATTGGAACCGGATGAAGCTCTGGCCGAATGCCCATGACTTCCATGTCTTTTCGAACATTAATCCAATCTTTTGTTTTCCCTGGGATATTTAACAATAAGCCTATCAAGCTATCACAAATATTTTTTTCAATATGCATTACATCCAGGCTATGTCGGACATCCAAATGCTTCCAGTAAGGTAATTCCCAAAAAATTGATTTCTTTTTTCAAATACCTTTTCTTAGTGGATTTCTTTTCCCAAACACGGTGTTTACATCTTCAAGTCCGGCTAGTGTAGTACGTCCATCAACCCGTGTCCTTACCCTTCGGTTCTCGATCGTCCCATCAAACTCCTTCTTTTTCTTACGATACGGGTGATCTATGGGAAGCGATCTCCGATGCCCAATGAAAACAATTTTATTGCAATTATCTAACCATCTCGAAGCTGTCTGGTCTCCACAAACAGGGCAGGCATATTTTCCTATTGGAAGCGATCTATTGGAAGCGATCTTCGATGCCCAATGAAAACAATTTTATTGCAATTATCTAACCATCTCGAAGCTGTCTGGTCTCCACAAACAGGGCAGGCATATTTTCCTTTTGTAATATATCCTGATAGATTTCCGTATGCCGGGAAATCACTAATGGTGCAAAAAATCATAGCTCGCAATCGGAAATTCTCTTTCTTATACGCATCATACACTTCAACGCCCGGTCTCCACAGAGTTTTCATGTCGTCAATTAAAGGAGCTAAATAAACATCAATGTCATTACCTGGTTGTTTTAGACCTTGAATTAACAATGACATCATGATATATTTGCGTTTCATGCATAGCCACGGAGGAAGATTGTAAACACATAAAAGAACCGGCCATGTACTGTGACTACTACTCATGTGTCCAAATGGATTTATTCTGTCTGAACTAAGACCAAAATGAATATTTCTAATGTCAGCACCAAAATTATCAATATCATTAATGTTTCTCCATTGAGTTGAATCTGCCACATATCTTAATTTTCCATCCTTTTTACGCTCATCATTATGCCAACGCACTAATTTTGCTTCTTTTTCATTTGCATATAATCGTTTTAGTCTCGGAATGATGGGAAAATACCACAATACTTTAGCTGGGGGGGGGGGGTATTTTTACTCTCGCCTTCATTTTTGTTTGCAACTTTTTTACGCTTATACCTCGAGGTACCACAAGTAATACATTCATGCAATTTGCGTACTCTTTCCTGTACAACATACAATCATTCAGGACATACATCTATTCTTTCAATTATCAATCCCATTGGGCACAACATTCTTTTAGCTTGGTATAACGAAATAGGTAACTCGTTACCTTTAGGGAGCATCTCATGTAAAAGCTATAATAAGCTTGTGAAACTCGTATCATTCCAACCATGATTTGCTTTTATATTTAACAACTTCTTTCAACGGAAAGTTTAGAGAATTTCGTGCAACCAGCATACAACGGTTTTTCTGAGTCTTCAAATATCTAATGTAGTTTTTCTTGATCATTATCACTAACATTATCCTCCAAGATATCAAACATGTCATTTAAATTTTCATGAGTGTCGTTATCATTGGATCATCATTTTCATTGTTATTGAATACGGAAGATGATGCACCATTATCAACTAGTAATTCACCATGTCTTGACCAACAATTATACTTTCTTACAAATCCACGTTTAATCAAATGTGCCTCAACCACACTGATGTCATTAAATTTCTGGAAATTTTTACAATCTATACAAGGACAACAAATGTTGAGATCTCCATTCTTCACCCGATTAGCTTCGGCAAATCTAAGAAAATCTTGCACACCTTTAATAAAGTCTGGGTTAGAACATGAAATTTCGTACATCCATTTGCGATCCATCTGAAATAAAAAGAAATAAGATAATAAATATAAATGCATGAATGAGATGGATGGAATATAATGAAAATAATCAGGTGGCCAATCATAACCACTTTTTGAATACTTCAACTCATATTTATACATTTTAATGTACGTGTTAACTATTTAAGAAAAAATTGACAACATTTTCTCTTAGCTCATCAAGTCTGTTATATATGAACACAAATTCAGAAATGTAAGGAGAGATATTTGTCAAAAAAAATTCTTAAATAGTTAAATCTTTTAAATGGAATTAAACAAAGTATTAAAAAGAGTTCCAAGCGGGGCTATCACTTTCAATCAAACTATTAGTATCAATCAAATAAAGTATTAACAAGAATTCCAAACGAAGACTATCACTTTCAATCAGACTATCACTATCAATCTATAGATGGCATACGATCTAGTTAAAAATATGTTACAGATACATATATATGTACACACATGAATATTGAACGATATGAATAAGCCCAAATCAATATATATATATATATATATATATATAGTTGGAGGATCTAAAAAGAAGATAAATTTTATGGAGAAAGGGGAGAAGAAATCCTGACCAATCATTCCAATATTAGGTCAAAGGATAGATTAGTCATTTGTAATTTGGTTATTTTAATTTAATATTATGAAAATTAAATGCATTAATGTGGGTGGTTTCATTTGCTCACGTATGTCTTTCCAATATTTTTGGAAAGTATTAACAAACAAACCTTGATTTCATTCCCAAATTTAATTTGATCGGTTCTTCACGGATATATCTTCAACTTTTTAGGAAAGTATCAACCAAAAATCTTCACATTTCACTCCCACTTAGTTTGATCCACACATATTTTCTAGAGTTCATCGAAAAAGATTCTTGATCGGTGCAAAGTCGCCCATTTTAACGCAATCAACAATCTCTAAAATGAAATACTGGGATCGAATTCTTGAGTTGAATTGAAGAAGAACCCGTGACCTTTTTTGTGAGCATTTCATAAGTATTTTTATTACTCTTTGATTTACGGTTAATCGAAATGGCGAACGATGAACAAATGGTGGAACATGTAGAGATGTATTCAACAGATGAATTTGATGATATTGCTAGCTCGTCTGAAGCGAGCAAGTTATTTCCATTATTTTTTGTAAACTTGCGTACTACCAGATACGTTGTGTTGTTGAAACGTTGATTTTTTAATTTTGTTTTTGCAACTTGCAAGTACTTGTTGCGTATGTTTGTTATCTATATGCAGGTTTTGGTATTGACACATTTCGTCGATAAAAAATGACATTGATTCAGTAACCAATATGAGTGATGCATACAACTAAACACATCTATAGTATGGTAGCATATTTGTTGTAGCTTTTGTTCGATTCTTTTATGTATCCTGATTGTTTCAACTAAGACTAAACTATACGTAATCCTTACCCTACGATGACCTAATAGTCGCAACACATTGATTCAGTATAAAACATGTTGATTCAGTCATTCTTACAGTTTTAATTAAGTTACCTTACACTTTGATTCAGTCATTTGGCATTGATTCGGCATCACCGTTGAACCACATTCGGGAATCAACGATGTTATTTAATGATCAAACTCTTATAGAATAGCTACGTGAGTTAGTTGCAACACCAAACTGTCTAGCTTTGGAAACTATGCTTCAAAATAATTACATTTTCATGATGCAACATTAGCTAAACTATACTAAAGCGTAATCAAACCATCACAAAACAGACACACCACATTGATTCAGTGGTACAACATAGTGATCCAATGCTTTTCACATTTTAGATTAAGTAAATTTACACATTGATTCAGTCATTTGCCGTCTTTGATTCGGCTACACCATTGAGCTACATACGGGAGACAACGATTTAATTGTCTGAGCTAGCTGTTACAGAATACCTGCGTGCGTTAGTTGCGACATTAGTTAAACTATACTTAAGCATAACCATACCATTACAATATACAAACAACACATTGATTCAGTGATGCAACATACTGATTCATTGTATTAACAGTTTTACTTAACTAAATTGCCACATTGATTCATTCATTTTGAATTTTTGATTTAGCTAAGGAATCTAGCCACACAATACATACATTTCCTGTAAAACTCCAACAAACAAAAAGATATATAAAACTAGACCAATACATACATTTGCGTATGAATTGTCTTCAAGAACCTGTGTGTATGTCATTCCCGCAGGAAACTCTACCTGAATACTGGACCTCGTAGGTGTATTCGTATTACATCTATTGCCATCCCCCTGTCGAGGTGTTCCACGTTCAGCTACGACCCCAAATAGCTTGTTCTTCTCACTAGCGTAACCAAATAGCTACTCATTTCCGGGGTACTTGCCCAACCCACGTTCTAACAACTCTTCTAGTTCACCCTTCACAGCTGAAATTGTCGCGATTTTTTTGGGGCTTCTTCAACAAAATTCTATAAAAAAAATTGAAACACAACTCACCCATTCGCTACACAAAGTTGTATGTGAATCATTGGCTAGGGAGAATACCTTGATATTAAAGTCCGACTCGCTCCTTTTCTTATCCCCCCGAGTCACCCCTGATGGTAATTCGAATCATAGAGTTACTAATCCTTACCGATGGCTTTCTCCCTTTTACGAATTTTTCTCACACTTGGCCAGCTTTTTTTGCTTTGCGTCTCCCCTTTTACGCTTTTGGCTTCTTAAGACATTCGGCGCTGGTGGAATGGAATCGTCGTCAGAATCAGCGGCATATACTTGCGTCTTACCTGAAAGAGTATTAAAAAAACATTAATTATAATACGCCATACTTATGGACTACATAAATATCTTATAAGGACTGTGATTCTGCATTTATAATAGTAAGGCACTAATAATAAGTTGATCTTTCATGCATTTCATTGATGATTATCTTTTATGGCGTCGGTTAACAGCATCATAAAATTGCTTTAGCAAATAAAGTTCATTGATTCACACACAATACATCAGCGATTCGTCACTCAAACACAAGCCTAAATAAACAATCGCTATCCTTTTTTCACCAATAATAAGTTTATTTCTAAACACATAATTTCTGTATCGAACAATGCTCCCTGCGTCATCATGAAAACAGTCGCTAGCCTTTTTCACATATAATTGCCTTATCAAACAATGTTCATTGCTTCACCCAAACACGCGTGATTCTTCACGCTAACACAAACCTAAATAAAGATTCAATACCCTTTTTCAAACGCAAGCCTAAAAAACCAACCACCCTGTTACCCAACTTTCGCCGATTCAAAGCTCAAAAAACACAAACATATTACACAAAAACTGCAAAGTTTGCATCATTACTCTATTCGACAGATTATACAAGTGATCCAGCTTGCCGCTGGAATTTTAGTGGGATATGATTTACTGTGCCATACCCCTAAACAAAAAACACAACACAAACCATTGATTATGTTATAATTAAATTTATGCACCCCAATCCAGGATATAGGCCAGTAGATCACCTAATGCAATCAAAACAACAATCTCAATTTCGATAAACTATACATTTGATTCACTACAAAGATGTTAATGCAAAACCCCTATTCACACAAGGTTTTATAGAAAAAACAAGATTGTTGAATCATCCATTCACCAACAAGAAACAATAAAAACTACACAACATGAAATAGATTACCTTTCTTGCTCGGCTTTGTCGGGTTTTTTTCCGTCAACATTTTTCCTTTTGAAATCCACACTACAGATACCCTGGCTTCCCTCGACCTATAACTTGATTCAGCTCTTTCGATTGCCGCCCCAAAAAATGATAAAATAGTAATTCTTGTTTTCGTCGTCTCAAAATCACGCTCAGAAAAAAGGTTTTCGATTTTTCAAAGTCGGCGATTGGAGTGGGTGAGACTTAATTTGATCGATTATTTTTTTTGCATGATCACGATCGGTTCTTGTTTTGTAATTAAATGTGATTTACTTCCTATTTTATTGATTCAAAGTAAAGGATGGATATGCCCCTCATGCTGCAACTTTTCAAACCAAACCCATTGACTAATCTCAGCCATTAGATCAATCATCTGATGGCCAAGAATGTTTCTCCCTCTTCTCCACTAAAAAACTTTTCTCTATTGATCCCAATCCAATATATATATATATATATATATATATATATATATAAAGTAGAATTAGAATAAAAAATCTTTTACCTTAATAATGGAGTCGGATTGTCAATGGATGTATTCCCTATAGTATCTGAGTAGAAACTTCAATGAAGATGTGTTGTGTTTAATGTTGGTTGATGATTGACCATATTAATGGAGATAATGTAGGAGATAATAATAATATCTAAATTAGCTTATTGTGATTAGGTGATATTTTTATTATTTTTTTAAAGTTTAATTATTGTTAGCCAGGTTCCATTCCGTTAATTAAGTGATTATATATTCTAATCCGTTAATTAAGTGACTTTTAAGATAACATACATATAGTACAATTCAATGGGTCGATCTATAAAATATCAAATAGATCGGTTTATAACCAAGTGTTCCAAAAAATAATCAACTAGCTCGCATTATATGTACCGATCTATAAATGTATTAAATAGATCACTTTCCTTAAAACGTTCTAAATAAGTCGTTCTATTAAATACTTTCTATAGTAGTGATGAGTCATCCTCTAAATTTATAATTCGTCATTAATAAAGATAAAATTGTATATTAAATCCTCAAAAAATATAATAGCTAGTATGTTCATCAAAATCTAGTAAGAAAAACATAACAAAACACTTGATTCATTAAAATAAAATAAAACTTATAAGTTTTTAACTACATTTTTAATTTATTCGAGTTGTCGGGTCAACCCAAAAACCCAATTGGCTGACTCAAACCCGACCCAATAAAATAGTAGGTTGGCGGGTTTCGGGTTAGCGGGTTCACAGTTTAAAAAATCTCGACCCAACCTGCTTATTTTCGAGTCGGTTTCGTGTCGGGTTTCGTGTCGTGTCGAAAATTGTCAGCCCTGCTCAAATATATTAGAAGTCATACTAATTGATATAATTCACTAGTAAATTTTAGTTGAAATTCATCCGAATATGAAAAATTATAACACCCTCCGTCCGATTTCAAATATTCACATTACTATTATGGGTGGTCCCAAATAAGTATCCACTTTCACGTTTCAATCAATCAAAAAAGACTTTAGTAGATAGATTAATAAACTGATTGGTGAAAAGTACAGAGTATCCTAAGTTCCTAATACTATGTTACCCGTCAAAGTGGACACTTTGAATGATAGTCTGGTATGTACGAAGGGAGTATGAAACTAGACCACTTTCAATGGTACGTCTTTAGATTTTTCTGTCTTTCTAAGACACCACTGGGACTATCATAGCACTTGTATATGTATTTCATGGTTTCGTCTTGGACGGAGGGAAACGGAATTGGGTGAAACCAATTTATTAGTTTTTTTACTATATAATAAAGATATTATTGTTACATATGGGTTTAGGAAAATAATTTATCATTGATAGTGTTCAGTATTTATTCAGTATATTTGAAGAACTGCTAATATGACATGCAGCTCATGATTAATTTTTTCAATTCTTTAGCTCACCATCATGAGTGGTATATCATAAGCAATATTTCTACCAATCTACCATTGCATGTGTTCATGTTTATTTGTATTAAACCACTTTCAATGGTGAAATTTTTTAACTAAAATCGATTTAGCCATGTTAGCTATTTAAAAAATTGACTTAAATCATTCTTATTAGTGCTCTGACACTTCATTTTTTAGACAACTAACTAATTAATTAAATAGTTAAAAACATAATAATTAAAATAAAATATATTTTATTAAATTAAATTAAAAAAAATAACAATTTAATAAGAAAAAGTTACATTAAAAAAATACATTTATTGGAAGAAAAAAATACGATTTGGAGGAAGTTGTGAAATGTCTTCGATTAGGGCATTGCGAAGTTGATGATAAACATTCCGATCTCGTAATTCTTTGTCCATACGCAATGAAGTCGCAACCATTTCTTGCCATGAGCTTCTTGATCTATTTGTCAGGTTTAACCGAATACTCCTCTAGTTGACACATATTTCGTCTGTTGTCCTCCGTTATTATGTTGCGTAAAATCACACAAGAGTACATGATTCTGTTTATTTTGTTGGTGCTACATGGTCTAGCCGGGTTCTTAATGATTTTCCAATAGCCTTGAAGCACACCGAATGCTCGACCCACATCTTTTCTTGCAGATTCTTGATATCTATTGAAGCGAATCTCGACTTCACTTAGTAGATGTTTAAACGATTTTATAATAGTCGATCATTACAGATAAATTCCGTCGCCTAGGTAATAACCTTTGATGAATTTTTGGTCAAAAATCGTGAAATTAACTTGGGAAGCTCTGTCTTGTAGTAAATCGGAGAGCAAATCTGATTGATTAAGAACGTTAATGTCGTTGCTCGAACCCACTAGACCAAAGAAAGCGTGCCAAATCCACAAATCCTAAGAGGCAACCGCTTCGAGCATGATTGTTGGACGACTTTTATCACCTTTAGTGTATTGACCTTGTCATGCTACTGGACAATTTCTCCAAGGTCAATGCATACAATCGATGCTTCCACGAATACCCAGAAAATCATGCAACTCGGCATGACGTTGCTGAAAACGTTGCACATCTTGTAATGTTGATTTTTCTTAAATACTTAGTAAAGAATAGATGAAATACAGTATGATGTTTGTTCACCCATATGTAAGTATTCATCAAACGCATCCCCGGCACGACTGTACGCCAATTGACGTAGGGAAGAAGTATATTTTTGGTAAACGTTAAAACATGGTCTAACGGTTGTGTCAGGACGTTGATGTAAATATGTAAAGTATTCACGAATCGGATCTTAGGAACATGATAAAATACGTAGACATATACTAATAAATAATGAATTACTCATCCGATAACATCGTCTAAAGATATCCACCGGAAATGTTGGGTTCTCAGCAAAATAGTCTAGAAACAAATGTTGGCCCATCGTTTCACGATCTCATGTAAAGTATCGACAGGGAGCTCTTGGGATCGGAATTTGCTCTTCGACGGACGATTCGGAGGATATCGAATTAATCATGTCGATCGCAGACATCGGATCAAAAACCCACGTGAGTGCTTGCAAATCCTCAAGGTCGTAATCGGAAGACATTTTACAAATAATATGAAAGTGGAAAAGTGTATGAATATTTGTAGTGTGAATTATATGAAAAGATGTCGTCAATTGTAGTGTGTGAATTGTTTGGAAAGGATGGTGTATATATATAGTAAAAAAGCGGATTAGAAAAGAAAAACAAAAAGACGGCTATATGACCATTGATTTTTTAAAAAAATTATTCAGACGGTAAAAAAAGCACTACACTCACACAACTGACCCTCGGATAATTGACGGCAACCAACCGACAGCTAGGTCTGAAAGCGAACTGAACGTTAGGTGAACTATTCGCGAACCATTCAGCGAGAAGTTCGTTTATGTTCGTTCGTTTTGTTATATGAACGAACATGAACAAATTTTTATGTTCGTTTAATTATATGAACGAACATGAACACATGTCTCGTTCGTTCATTTATGTTCGTGAACGTTCGATAACATGTTCGTGAACGTTCGGTTAAATGTTCATTTATTAACTAATAATTTAATTAAATTAATACATATTTGTATATCTTATTTTGAATTAAGCTAAATTCTAAATATAATATTATTAAATATTTAGATAGTTTCATTTGATAATATTAAATATCTAGATATTTTTATCTCGCATTTCTCTCTCATATTTCCATTCACTCTAAACACACATCCATTCTCTCTCTCTACTAGTTTCAGATCTGCTGCTCTTACCTACGATCGGACCAAGCAAGAGAGTTTATTTTGTAATGTTGAATATGCATTGCAAAGTTTCAAGTTCTATAATATATATGTGTAGATAGGTATATATACGTTCATTTATATTTGTTGAAGTTCATTTAAGGTATTAACGAATAAATTCATTAAATTATGTGTTTGTTCGTGTGCGTTCGTTTGTGTTCGTGAACAAACAAATTTTCTTAATGAACGAACATGAACAACAAAATACATTCGCTTATCCGTTCGTGTTCGTTTGTTTGTTCGTCAAAACCTTAATGAACGAACATGAACAGACTCCATTCGTATTTGTTCGGTTCGTTTACAGGTCTACCGACAGCTGAACTGACGGTTTATTATGATGGGTATCGGTTCCGTCGGTCGAAAGTGACGGCTACACCTCGCACACCAATTGGACAGAGTCTTGCATGCCAGGTAGTTTTGTCAATTATAGATAGCTAGACCCACAATTTACCACGCCGGTTAGTACTATAAATGTGAGATTGTGGAGGTGTCATAAACATTTCCACAAGTTAAAAATGTGACGTAGGTACTAAATTTGTGGTCCACTTATATAAACTTTAGTCAATGAGCTCACAAATTACCTTATTCAGTTATTTCATGCTCACATTTTGCAACCAAATATTTTCAAATCAAATTTACACTCTACGTACTCTTATTTTACTAGTAAACGAGTCCTTCAACTTCTTTAACTACCAAGTTTTCTTTACCTCCACAAACTAAAATATTCTTCATTTAGTATAATATTGTTCTGTCATATTCATACCCAACATGCATGTAGTTTATTTGGATGTCAAAATATATATCACTACTACAAACATAGTTTTTTAATCGGTTAAAAGTGCAATTTAGCTCAGTTTTATAACCAATCTATAAAACAGTGTTCCAAAAAATCCTCCTTTTTTGTATCGGTCATCTAATCGATCTAAAAAATATAATTTTTTTAGTTTGGTTACATACCATTGATCTAAAAGTGATTTTTTTTTAAAAATAGAAAAAAAGAAAAAGATTTTGTAGCATTCAAAAGAACCGATCTAAAAAAAGTTTTATAGCATAAAACCGACCTAAAAATCATAGCATTTACGTTTTAGCTATACATTTTAGTTTAATAAGCTCTGGTAACACAGTTCAAATTCCATCAACCAATGAAGTGTTAGCATTCAAATAAGGTTTCATTAACAATAAGAAATTACAAAGGTCCCAGAAAACTAATCAGAAATCTAAAAGTCGAGAATGTATACACTTATATATTCTAAATCAACGCACGATACACAAAAAGCTACTACCACCTCCCGCTCATAACTGCAATCCATTTTCAACTATCAACGGTCAAGCGAACACACAACTCTTCTCCACGTAAAACCTACAAAGTAGACAAATATAAGATGGAATGCATATATGTAGATAATTTCAAAAACCATACATCACATATATATACACACTAAGTTGGGCAAAAATAGAAACTTCAGTTTGCGACATGATTGTCGTAAACGTCCAACTCTTGAACTTTGAACTGATAGACAACTTCTATAATTTCAAAGCTAACCAATTAAAAAGAATGTTTATTCTTAGTGAAATAAAAAACTTTAGTTCAATCGACAAGATATATGAATATATAACGAATACTTACATTGTTTGGGAAGTTTTGTGGTTTGACAAACAAAATGCACTTCATGATGTAATACCCTCATTTCCAACCTCCTCGTTATTGGTTACACTAAATTCAAGTACCAAAAATTTTTAAACAATGCAACAACCAAATCGATTCGCTCATAGATGTTACAAGTATATACGTTTAGATGATTTATTACCTCAACAAATTTCCAGACAAATTTGACATCGCAATACCTAAAAAGAAATACCATCAAGTTATAATATTATAGATAACAAATATCAATCCAGTGTTAAGATTTATCAAATTCTCGTTTTCACTAATTTTTTCAAATAATAGAAATATTATCTCTTGTCCGTCCTATTCGTGCTGAGAGAAACCAATATGAATCCTCTATTCTCAAGAGTTCAAATCAAATATAACATTTAATGACCACTACATAAATATCTAAACAATTTAGTATAAATAGTATATTTTTGTATACTTAAAAGTCGTATAACAAGTAAATATATACCCATGTGATTGATGATATCCACACCTTCATCAATCAAAAATAGTAGCCATTAGATAATTGGCAGGTTTAACAACGTGCATTTGTTGTCACTATCTTTTTCATCCATGGAAAATAGATGGCTAAAACCAAGACAATAAAAATGATAAAGTCCCTCGTAGTACATAATAGATTAACAAAGTGTAAAAATATATATAAGTCATGCATTAACGAACTTACATCATCCACCAATGTATCAAGGTAGCATCAAGCAAGTCATTAGCCATTGAAGCCGTAAGTGATTCAACATTTTTTTTTGTCCCCTTTGCATTCCAATCCAAATAATAAGATATACGTGATTTCACCTCATTCGCAAACCATGATCCAAATCTCCCCCTGTTGACTCACAGCCTAACAGGGTAGTCCATGCCGATTGAAATAAATCCAAAAAAAGTTATCTTGATAATTTTTCAATTGCTTCACATATACAATAGCTTGTGTTAACCTAAAAAAATGATCAGAAAGTACCACAAAAAACACCATGTCTATTAAAACCTTAACAAATTCACAATTAACACTCTTATAAAAGTCAATTCGTACTTTACATAAATATTAAAAAAATATAAAATTATTAGCCGAGTAGATAGAACTATACACATAAAACAAAACGTCAATTTTTTTATTAAAAATAAATCGAGAAATAAGTGCATCAAAATAATACATGTATAACACAAATAAAGACGGTAAGAACAATTACCCTTCAAAATTCACTGCAAAACTTCAAATCCGAATCCCTAATTTTTATGCGTGCGGTTGCTAATAATGGAAGCTTTCAATTGACGGATTGTAATATTTATTTGATAGTTTTCTGAGTGGTTATGGTTTTTAGAGGAAAATATAGAGAAAACTGGTTGGATGCGAGGCGATGGGGGCGACGAGGTCAATAAGAAAGGTTTACAGAAGTTTTAATTTGCAACTGTTCTGACCCAAAGTGATAAAGTCTTATTAGGTTGTTTTTTTTAGATATTAGTCATATTACTTAACGAAGTGATTCTAAAAATGTATTGAACATATAGAGCGGTCTTAATGAAACGATCTATAAAATATTAAATAGATCGGTTCATAATCAAATGTTCTAAAAACGTTTTAACTAGTGCGTACTTTGTAAACCGATCTATAAACGTATTAAATAGCGCGATTTACTTAATTCGTTCTAAAAAACTCGTTCTATATAATACTTTCTGTAGTAGTGTATGGAAATCAACTTTTTACCAGAAATAGAAAGGAAAACATATGGAAATCGGCTATTGAACCTTTTATAAGTCTTAGAAATTGCACTACTAACTACAAACACTTGATGTACTTAAGAGATATGTGTACGCGAAAGCAGCATGTAATGCAGATCCTGTAGGAAGTACGTCTTCATTAACCGTGTAATAAGGACTATGCGGTGAATGGATTATCGAGGCCTTCTCATTTCTCATTCCAAGAAAAGCAAATGTCCCCGGAATCTTTTCCATGTAGAATGCAAAATCTTCGCTTCCCATGGAAGGAGGGGTTATTTCTATATTATGTTCCCCAACAATCATATTCGACACTTTTAGCACATGCTCGTATATCCTCTCGTCGTTGATAGTTGGTGAGACAGTCGGATGTTCAATTCCTTCAAAATTAACTACAGATGAGCAACGATATACTGATGCTTGGGCTTGTATCACCTATTAAACAAACACAACATAATAATCAAAAGGTTGGTTATTATAAAACAATTCTTTATTGTGGTAAAAAATAAAATAAGACTGTACTGTCATTTGTCATTTGTCATTCTGTAATTATTTTGTACTATTTTACCATAAATGAAATTTGTTTTACATGAATCAACCTCAAATGATAAAAAAAAAATACCTCCTGTATTCTTTCTCCAAGTGCATAAAAGCTCTTTTTGCTAAAGGCTCTATAAGTGCCAACAATGGAAACCGAGTCAGGAATGACATTAAGCTCATTTCCACCTTCTACCATTGCTACTGATACCACCTGCATGCAAATTATAATTAAAAACTTTTGAATAGATTAAAAAAACAAAAAAAAAAAAAAACCCTTATATTTTTGGAGTTGCTAGTATATAATGCAATTGGCACCTACAGTTTTAGATGTTCAAAATTTTAGATACAAGTTTTACTCCCAAAATAAAAAAAAATTGTGTATATATATATATATATATATATATATATATGTTTTATACGTACAGGACTATCTAAGGGATCAGCCTCTCGAGAAACAATATGCTGTAAACTAATAATAGAAGCCGAAACAGCCAAAATGGGATCAACGGAATCCTGAGGAATGGCGGCATGACCTCCTTTGCCATGGATCACCGCCTTGAAACAACCACATCCCGCCAGAAATTCGCCTGGCCTGGATGCAACGACACCAGAATCGGAACTAAGGACTAAATGTAGACCAAAAATGGCCTCTACATTCTCTAAAACACCATCTTTTATCATAGCTTTTGCTCCTACTCCTCGTTCTTCGGCTGGTTGAAATATCAAAACCACCGTCCCCTATATTAACTCAAAGCGCGCTTGTTAGTATATGTAAGGCGTTCATAATAAACACGAACTAATTACCTTCAATTCTTTATGATTAATTAAATGAACTACCTGTAATTCATTTTCAAGTTGTTTCAAGATTTTTGCAGCACCAAGAAGCATTGCAACATGAGCATCATGTCCACAAGCATGCATCTTGCCATCAATCTTGCTTTTGTGCTCCCATTCAACAAGTTCCTACACACCATCTACCATTTAATTAATAGATTTTTCTTTAATTAATAATTATACATGATCTAAGTTTTATAGTATGATGGAGAAGAATACCCTAATTACTACGTATTACATAGCACATTGCAAGAAGTACAAGAACTAGAAGAATTTCAAGATCCACTAATTAACAAAAAGAAGGTGTAATGCATCAAATAGTTGCACGCCATGCATGAAAACTTATACACATATAGAGATGTTATTTTTATGCAACAAGAGATGAAACCCTAAATCAATATCCAACTACTTATTTGTAATTATTTCTAAAAACTAGAAATGGGTATAAAATCTGGCCCCTACATGTCTGCCATTTATTAATAATTATTTATTTAAGGTGTACGAGTACGATTCCTTAACAGAACGCAACTGATAGATGAATCAAATAGCCGCACGTTTTACAAAACATACATAATTAAAGTTGTAATTAATACTAATTTGTATTTGTATGCAACAGAGGCTTATACATGATGTACGTACGTATATAACTGGAGTACGTACTATACTACATAAAAATAAAGAAATTAAATATATAACACCTAGAGAAAGTTCTGTATTAACCTGAATAGGTAAAGCGTCCATATCAGCTCTAAGTGCAACAAACGGCGGTAAACCGGTGCCAACCACCGCCACTACTCCGGTTGTAGCAACTGGCCACCGATACTTTATGCTCATCAAGTCAAGTTCTCGTCGGATAATTAAGCTTGTTTTAATTTCTTCGAAAGCGAGTTCGGGGTATTCATGAATCTCCCTTCTAATTGTTGTGATCCAGTTTGCAGTTTCAACATGGTTTGCAAGCTTTAGAATATAATCTTTTAATGAAGAATTTTGATGTTCTAAAAAAGGGTTTAGATAGCAGCTGCTAATTTCTTGATTTGAAGAATATAGAGGAAGAAGAAGAGAAAGAGTGGTGAAAGTAATAGCAAGTGAAAGATGCATTTTTTTAGTGAGATTTTTAGCTGAGAAAAAAAAGACGATATATATATTTTAAAAATAGATATATAGAAATATTTATAATTGGGTGCGGTGAGAATGTGAATTAATGTTTGTTACGAGGTGTAGTGCATTAGATGCAACGTTGTTGTTAAGATCGTGATCTTATCTAGAATTATTTCCGTCTTTGCAAAATCGAGTCGAGATCATAACATACTACTCACATTTCAATACTACTCATAAGAATTTGAATTACTATATAAGTTATTATATTAAAGATATAACGTTTCACGTTTTAAACTATTGTAGTTGAAGAATTGATTGATTTTACATGTATAATTAATAGACTAAATGATAAATAATTGATTCATGTTGAGTAATATCAGATGAGATTGAGATCTTAAGATCTTATACTCAGAATCGATATAAGATCGCAATCATAATAGGATCCTATACAAGATCAGGATCGTTTTCGTTCACAAAGATCGTAAAATCGTAAGATCTTAATATTAAAGTGGGATCTTAACGTATGACTTATTCACTTACATGTGTTCTAAAGGTTATGACACATGGTCACATGTTAAAAAAGAGTACATACTTAGTAAATTAATGAGCATGGGAGTGGTTATACTGTTCGATGTTAAAAAAGTGAAGGTGTAGAAGGAATTGAGCTTACAGTATTTTCAAAATGTATCTTTGGTTATTTTATTAGTGTGCGTAAGAAAACAAAAAAGAAAAAAAAAGTAACAATTAGAGCGTTCAGTGAATAACGTCGAACAGTATTCTCGATCGGAAGGACAGTAAAAACCCCCACTTCTCATGCATGTTGTGACACATTTCTTTTTCTGATAAAATCATTTGTTTTCCTTTTTGAATGGAAAGATATTTATTAAGAAAAATAACAGTAAAAAGGTTAAATATGAAATGGGACTAGAACAATACTCGATGGAACCTAAAAGACAAAATATAAAAACTAAATTCAAAAAAGCTGATTGATCTGTACCGTAAAATATTATTGTAAATTGCAACGGACATCACAAAACCTCGTGAACTAATATAATAACGCTATCACGTCTTTAAAAATATTCTACATCCGCGATACGTAGATTTAACGAATATGAGAGAGAATAAAGAAAGAGATCGAAAAATGCATCATGATACGATATAATTGATGCATCTCATTTGCCTAGTGAGTTTGTGAAATTCATTTTGCAAAAGTTATGTGAGTAACTAGAGTATACCAATAATTTTCAAAAAGTACTTTAATTTAATAGTGTCGATTTAGTGTCGATTTATTATTATTATTATTATTATTATTATATTATTATTATTATTATTATTATTATTATTATTATTATGTCAGATACATGATCACTAATCTACATCGTCTTTCTTCGCCTAACCACAAGTGTCTACATTAGGGGTTCAATCCTGTCATGAATAAAAATTTAGCATGTTAGGTACCAACACCCGTAAAACACATCGGGCATTGAGAGATCTTGCGGATAAAAGTTCATTCCAACTACAGACGTCTCTACTGTGTCAGAGGAGTTGCCTGGAGTCATCCGTATGAGGTGGACAATTACCGGTATCAAAGGCACACGAGACCTGAGTGTTCCGGTCAATTTACACCTTTTGCGTATATGTGAACTTCAAGTCAAGCTATTCTTAAGAGAGTATGATAATGATCTATCAGTTGTTTCTGGGTACTACGTCTGAAACGAATTCTTTCTTGGCCTGTATATCATTTGTCTTCTTTAATTGATATTATTTTATCTTTTATTATAGTTAGAAAGGAAAAAATATTTATTATAGTAACGAGTTTGGTTAGATATTTTGTTAGGTATCAGCACCTTAAACTAAACGCCATTCACATGGACAATGATACATGGCGGTGGGGTTGTCCTTATATTTCAACAATAATAATAATCTTTCCTTACATACCCCATCCTCTAATAAATAAATATATTTACCTTCTGCATATTCTTTTATTTTCTAACTTCCAAAATATTAAAACTCAAATATTAATCACTTTGTATCCTGTATGTGGAATCTGCTTACAAAAATCAATAGACGCGAACAAATGTGATGTATAAAGAAACGATATACTAATGTCTAATTTACAGTTGCATATAGTTTTGAAACACCAAAAACCAAAAACACAAGACAATGGGGAAACATTATACAGATGTTAGCTGCAGCTTTCCACCAAACCCAACAACATTCGTAGACCAAAAACGTCGGTCTTGTGCATTTTACTTTTACAAACCTGCTCGAACTGCAACGGATGTACAAGTGAAATGCACGTATAGAGGTAGCCGGCCAGCTATAGTTTTGTATCTCTGTACTTGTCAAAAAGGCTAGATCTTTTAGATTCTAAGGCTTTCTCTTGTTCATCTTTACATTAATATCAAACCACTTCTTCTTTGTTCCGTCCTTTATCGATGCTTTTTTATCCTCTTTTAGAAGACCCCTTGTCTTACTTTTGCTGCTGCTGCTACTACTACTATGCTTTGTTTGTGGGTTGGTTGTGTATAAGGCTTGTATATCGTTTCTTTGTCTAAGAAGCTCATCAATCTACAAGTATCGATCATTCCCTTCATTAACATTGTAAACCAAATGCTTATACTTATATAATTTAAAGAATGCGGTTATATTGAAACATTAACTGTTTGCACGTCCCTAGAAATATATTCACACATTACCATTTGTAAGTTATTTCAAGAGTTAATATTATGTGCATAAGACGAGTAATTTGCCATTAGAATCTAGCAAATGGTAGCATATGCAACATTTTAAAGGCAATTATTATCGCATCCAAAAAGAAAGAGAAATAGAATAATAATAGACTTAACGGGCAAACATATGGCATTTTTTTCTAATTTCTAATGCCAAGTCAATAGATGAAATGAAGGAGATCTTTGAACATACCACTTGCATTTCTTGCGTGTATCTGCTTGTCATATCTGTGAACTGTGAAAGAACCTGAGAAAATATAATTTTAATTATATACAGGCCTAAATTCTGGTTTAAAGCTGATTTTTTGTAAACAAACCTGTCTATACTCTGTTTCAAATTTAGAGATTTCTGTCCGTTTTGTAGAAATCTGAGCTTCAACAGCACGGAGATTCTCCTTCTCCTTAGCAAATGAAGCTGCAGTAAGAACTTCAATTGTGTAGCTAGCACTTTTAAAAAAATTATCACCTGCACAAAAAATGAGGGTCAGCTACACATATTTGAGCATCAAGCCTTAACCAACATAAGGTAACTAAACGGTGTACTGGTATGGTTTCATGAATCTAACCATAAACAGCAAACGTATGAACGCCAGGTTTTAATTCATTGATTTCACATGGTTGAAATCCTTCAAGCTTTTTGAAGAAAGCAGTATCTGGATCCTTTTTAGCCATCTGGAGCCAACTCAACAGTATTTTAAAGGAAACATTACGAATTGAAAAGAATTGGAAACTCTAGTGTAAGATAACTGTGAATGTACATTATAATTTACTCACTATGCTAGATGGTTGATCCAATTTATAAACTGGGAAACCAAGGAAATACATCCCAGCAGCTGTCACCTTTCCCTTTTTCGCACTATCCTCCTGAAATAGGATCTAAGAAAGTTAGAAATTTTATAAAATTTGTATAAGTACTAAAAAAGCATAATTCACAGGACACTACCTAAGTTTGATTCACATGCAAGCAAAATCAGCTTTGATTTTAAGGTTACAATAAACATAAGAATAACCAACTTTACAAGGGAACATTCATACCTGCAGAGCGAGATTCAGTCCACCATTTTCGTCCCGGTCAAAATACAAAAGCTGCAAATTAAAAATCTTGCTGGGTAAATATGGGATACTAGAATAGGAAGGTCATTAGTTCTAGTTTCAAAAATTTTACACATTAAAGCATTTGCAGAATAATAGATACTTATGAGCTGTGACACAGACAACAAGCTCAAAGTTAGCAGGAAACATAATATACTACTCTTTATATAAACACGGACTTTTAAGCAGCAGAAGTATAGCCAGAATTTGAAAAACAAACCAGTATTTTACATACCTTGAACTTGCTCTTTTCTGATGATTGCACCCGGCAAACTATTCCAGCCTGTGCTTCCTTCTCTGTCATCCTAACAGAATAGAAATGAGCACATTGCTTTTCAACCTGTTCAGAAATGCAAGCTTCGATCCATATAAACAATCACGATTTAAATAAAACAAAAACAAGGGGCCTCATCTGTATCCCACCTTTCTAGAAACGGGTTTCCCAAAAGCAAGTGGATGTGTAGGGACTGTACCATTTACCGCATCCTCCAACACTGCTGCTGACACAAGTGTTTTAATTGGAACTCCAAGTTTACTGTCACGTGCATATATAGTTAAATATATACTAATTCAACATGAAGAAAAATGGATGGAATGAAGAAACAATGTGACTTTGAACAGACCTAAAAATTGCAGCAAACATGGTATTCATAGCACCCAAACTTGAAAGATCTAGCTCCAAATCCTGCCTTTCAGCTTCGATTGCCTGATCAAATTGGCTATAGAGGGTAAGCATGCAATTTAAATCCATAATTCTAGTTCTATTGATTGGATTGCATACATATGAAAGAGTCCCACCTCAAAACCAGCACTGTCATATTGTTGACGTTTATCTTGATCCGACAATATATTATACGAATAAGTAATCTCGTTAAACATATCAGCTGCCTTAGGGTCATTCGCATTTTTGTCGGGATGGTACCTAAACAAAGATAAATAACCCAATAACAATTTAAAACAAAATTGTGAGTCCAAATGATCGAATTAGTTGTCAAGTAAGGTATTATGCATTATTTTATTTCAACCATTAGCATTTAGCAGTTAGCACTAACAGAACAAGTGAACAACATGGAATAATCCAATTATTGATACTGCAATTAGATATACTACTAGTTCCTAGTTTCCTACAACAGGGAATAATTCATAAACAAATCAAACATATAACATATTAATTAACATATATAAATTAGATCAAAACAGAATGTATAAAAAGGAGCATACTTTAAAGCCAATTTACGGTAAGCAGTTTTAATTTGTTGAGCTGTGGAGCTACGAGAAACACCAAGAACCTCATAAGGGTCTCTCCTTAATTCCACCTCATTTTCTTCCTCATTCTTTTTCGATCTGTGTCCACCCGCCATTAACAATCACCCCCAAAACCCAAATGATAAATCAATCCTGAAATTTGTTAGGATCAAGAATAAGGAGACATGAAGATTTGGAGAAACCCTTTGGAAGAAAACAGATCCCACCTTCTTTTAATTTAATTTGATTTGTTGAAGAATTAAAAAAAAAATTGTTTGTTTTTATGGGAAACCAAAACAAAATTAGAAATGGAGGGGAAATTAGTTAGTTGGAACTCTCTTGTTTACATGTAATTGTAATCTCTATTTCTGTGATATGTTATACTTTACACCCTTAACTTTACATTACCTCTTTTCCATCCCTAAAGTTTTCTGCATACTATTTATTTCATTAATTTTGTCCTCGTAGGCTCATACATATACATTTTGACAAATGCCATCCTTAAAGAAGTCAACATATAAATCAGAAACACCTAAATGATTAATCTAGTTAGTAATTACAAAAGTTTATTGCTTCGTTGTTATGTATTACACTTTACATTTTTTTACTATTATATGATACATACTTTTATTATTTTTATTGTATGTATTAAACTCTTAAACATCATCAATTGTATGCAAATTTTCTTTTTTGTGTAAAGTCAAATAAGAAAACTTTTCTATTTTGACCTTACCCTAAAAGTAAAGTTTACATACAATAGATGATATTAATAAATTCAATAGAAGTTTTCAAAGTTCGACTCATACTATAGCAAAAGATGTAAAATTTAATACATAACGAAACAATAAAGCTTACTTACGACTAAAATCTTGTATGAGTATCAGTAAACAAGAGGTAATTTTTTTATATATATTTTAAATACACATTGGTTGAATATTAATGTGCATGATCATATAATTAACCATCTTAAAATTTAATGCATAAGTAATGGAGTTTTGATGGATGTCGTTGAGAATTTCACTCAACAATATGACAAAATTTTGTATCCATGTTCCATGTGGTTTACTCGTTAAATGTGCTTTTTGCTTGATTATTTGCTCCTATGCCTCTCCAAAGGTAACATGTTTTTTTACTATTTATGCCCCCCAACAAAATTTCTAGCAAGTACTATTGAATCTAGTATGAAAAAAATGTGAATTTTACCCGTATATTTAAAACACATGTATGAAAATATTTAAGATAAACTTAAAAATTGATGATTTTTTATAATTGGTAGTATGATTCTGACAAACAGAGGTAGTAGTAAAGTTAATAACTATCACTAAATTGTCAACCAACTTATACGCTATTCCAAACGCTTTAGTAAGTTTTGATATAAGTTCTTAATTCCGGGGTAGTTGTCACTAAATACTGATTGACACTCGAGTTATAATTTAGGTTTTAAATACTGTATTACTTAAGGTCACTTATGCTTTTTTTTTTTCATTCAATTATGTCATTCTACTGGATGTCCAACACGCGATGAGGATCTTGAAACCGAGTCATAGCTCTTTGTTGATTGTCGTTTCGCTAAGAGCCCCGGATCCGATATATATGCTTCTCAACCTAAAGTGCTTCGTTAACATTTCAAACTCGATCAACCACAATTTATAAATTAGACGTCGTTATTTACACCACGGATGCAGAAACGGGTCGGGTCATCTAATAGAAGCAAAACAAATCGTAACCGATCGACATGCATGCATGCTGAAAACGATTAATAGATCATATTATATACATTGATAAAGGTGTGTCAACCATAAGTCACAGGGAAATAAACAATATGAGTTTTTTTCGTGTTGATTGTTATATACAACTTGATAATGACAATAACAATTAATTAAGGGATTAGAGGTTGAAATAGGTTAGATAAAGACCTTTAACTAGAAGAAAGGTATTAATTTTAATTTGGTTTCTATTAATCTAATCCAATTTCAAGATTAATTAGTTTTTAATGTTGATTAAAATATCATATAATCAAAGCTCTCTAGAAGGAGTAGTAAATGAATGAATGATTATAGTCATCACACGTAATCAACTCTTGGCTTGTTGTATCTTTGATTGAGCAAATTATATATAACGTACGTACATTAGTGTGTATTTTATAATCATACACATACCCCTGAAGAATGATTTAATTAAATTCTCATATATACTCTACAAAAGCTAATAATTAATGCAAATCAATGTATAAAGCTTTGTTCCCTAGCTAATCTTTGGTTCTCTACAAAAGAAACCCTAGTAATCAAGCAACATAATTGATACTAAAATATATTTTCTTGTCTTTCTTGCATTAATTAAATAATCTTAAGCTATAGTTGGTCACCATACTAAAATTAAATAAATAAAAAGAAGAAAAATCATCCAAGTAGCATGTCCTATGAATTGAAGCTATTCTTCATCATCAAAACATCATACAAAAACAAATGTGTAAATCTTTCTTTCAATACTAGTTTACTTACATACATATGATCATGAGGAATTCATATGATTTTCCCAAAGAAATTCGTTAGTTTCTCGAGATAACTTTTCGGTTCACATGACGGAGTTGGAGCTCAAACTCAACTGAAGATTTAAACCTTTGTAGTTTTGCTTTAAATCAACCACTAGAGAAGAGGGTTTGATGGCAAGTGGCATAGAGTTCCTTCTTGAACTATCTACATGTGTAAGCGTAAAATTGCATGGATCTCTAAACGACAACAAATCATCGTCACATGGACTAAAACTAATATTAGACTCGAATTCTGAACCATAATAACCTTGAAAATCAAAATTTAGCCCATGTTTGTTATGGGTATAAGGTTGGAGGTAGTAGTTGATTCTTGCCCTTCTTGCTTGTAATTGCAACCTCTTTTTCTTCAGTCTTTCTTTCTTGTGTGCATTTTGATGACCTCCTAATGCTTGTGAATTCACAAACTCCTTGAAACAATATTGACATTCGAATTTCTTCAAATCTGTAGTAAGATTCTTTTCCATCGTCGTTGATGAAGAATTTACACTTTCATCCCCTTCGGCTGACCTTAAATGGTTGGTTTTTGGTGTAGTTTCATCAGCGCTAGGATGTAGCTCAAACCCGAATAATTTAAGCTTTTTCTCAACATGTGTTTGCGTTGAGTGTTGATCACTTACATCTCCTCCTTTCCATGTTGATGAAAGAAGATCAGACACAATTTTTGCCATTTTTTAAAAAATATATGTTGTGAATTTAGGTTTGAAATGGATGTACCAAAATGGGGTGTTGCCTCTCTTGCTTTTATAGCAACTCAATAACTTGTTTCTTTGTTTTTTTATGCATGTGTACATCATGCATAATAATATATAAAAACAGCATGAAGGTAGATTGAGAACAATTAAATTTAATTTAATTTGCATAAAGTAAAGAAAGTGAGGGGAAATAGTCAAGATAGGGGGAGGAAGGGTGTGTAAAAGCAATATTTGATGAAGATCGCTTCCACCTAAAGTAGGAGACATACATTAATTTAAGAGTTTAATAAATACCACTTAATAAAATTCTAACACTCTGATTTAGATACCACTATATATTAATCTTGGATCATCATCATCATAATAATAATAGAATATATCATATATTATACATACAAGTACACATGATCATCTACTTAATAGATCTCGTTTGCGTTTGATGATTTAATAATAGTACAATTCATTACTTACCTTGTACCATATTTTGATATACTTATATGTACAGTACATATGAATTATATATGATCATAAATGGGTTGACACGACCAACCCAACCCAACCCTTTTAACAGGTGTTTATGGGTTGTGTTGAGCTTTTTCACACGATTAACTAAATCAGTAGTTTGGTCGAATTAAGGTTGATGTCTATGAACCTGCAAAAACATAAACAACGTGACATATCACTGGCTTTCAGTGAACGTTGAAACATATCTAACTAGATAAATGATTTCGTAATTCGTAATAGATATATTACATCGATGTATGTTATCAAAAATGCTAACTTACATGCATTTACCTCACTTGTTTGATATATATGTACAATCAAGCTATTTTCAGTTTGTACGTATAGGGTTTTCGAAATGAAATTGTTACTTACGAATTTACTAATCCAATTGAACATTGAAGTTAATTACGATTACAATCTTTAGCTGATAATAACTAGAATAGTAGATTTAGATCTTATATAACAATCATGGTATACGAATCGTCAACATAAATCAAATTTACCATTCAAGAAATAAAAATAATATAACGTACAATGATCATAATTAATACATGACCAATTGAAAAAATCCCCATCCATGACAAAAAGAACATACAATTTTGGTACCACTTGATCACATATATATATTTCATTAATTATTCCATATTATATTAATTTATTATGTTTGTGAGAAAAAACAAAAGTCAAAGAATTGAAAGAGGGGAGATGTAATCACCTGGAAAGAAAGAGGTCTTCCAACTGCACCAAATCTAGTGCTTTTAAATTCTTATATTTTAATATTACTTTTCTTGACCATCAGATGAGTGGATTAATTTTTTGCAGATTAATTATTCTTTGCGTTATCTTTAATATATTCTCCCACAATGCTATAATTAAGTCAAACACAGTAACTTAAGTTATTAATTAGACCTCTACATATCATATGAGAGATGTCATTCTTCTGTGTAAAAAAAAAAGAAGAAAAAAGAAAAAACGGAGGACTGGTCCGTATGAAAGTGTCCTCCGTTCGACTGTTCTTCCTTTTGATTTTGTTTTTCAAATAACGGTGTAGAATGGAAAGCAAATGGGTTTTAGTTTTCTCTTTTTTTATTAAGTATAAAATTCTAATATTTTATTGATAAATATAGAATCCTGAAAATTTTAGTTTTTCGGTTATTGATATACAATGAAACGTTTTAAATTAATTCTTTTTTAGTAATGCTGTCATGAATCATGATGCTAATGTAACGTTCATTTCTACATGTTTTTTTCACTCATCATAGTGGGTTGCCTTGGTGGTTCTATACTTTTATATGATTTCTTATATGAATTAATATATGAAGTATATAGATATAGATATGATTTTCATGAACTTAACTCCATGCATACGTTATTAATTATCAGATTGATAAATTGTTTACGGAGCATTATTCAAACAAGTAAATATACTCAACTTGATACATTACAAAGTTGATAGAAGAAGTTTCATTTGAATACTTCATAGTTAATGAAATTGAAGCTAGCTATAAGCCGAAATATTTAAACCGTTTTGGTAGTTAAATTAGTAATGCAAAATGACCACAAATATGATGGTGATGAAAAAGTGTTGAATTTGTTAGTATGGTAATTATGGTGCGCTAAAGTTACAAAAAACTTTCAGTCTTTAAGTTAACAGAAGAAAACACAAACATGGCTCGGAGTTAACTACTTTTTTCGTTGGTAACTTGCCGGAGGGGGTCTCTTGTAAAGATCTGAAAGACTTATTCGGAGAATACGGTAAGGTGGTTGATACATACATCGCTAATAAAAAAGATAGAGGTGGATCAAATTTTGGATTTGTCAAATTCATTGATGTGGCTGATGCAAAGGTTTTAGAGGAATCATTCAAGAGGATATATCTGGGAAACAATATCTTAACGATCAACATTGCTAGATTTCAGAGAAGGATGCCAATTCCTTCGATGGTGAATAGAAGTTTTGTTAAACAATCGATTCGTATTCCTCATCCACCTCCTCCTTCTTCAGTTTGGAAGCTTAGGGGTTCTAATTCTTTTGCCAACATTGTCACGGGATCTAATTCCAATTCCAAGCCTAGTCCTATGCGCATTAATCTTAATTTGTCTCCTCACATAAACAACACCTTATTTGGCTCTTTTCTTCTAGGTGAAACAATTAACCTGACACTTTGAAGGCTCTTCCAGATTTACTAAAGGATTCTGAAATTCTATTCGGTAAAGTCTTTTATTATGGAGGTTTGTGTACCTTAATTGGTTTTGATGACGAAATAGATGCGTCAAATTTTTTGGCCAATAACGAATGCTGGAAACAATGGTTCTCTTGGCTAAAAAAGGGAGATTCAATCATTAACTGGAAGTTTGAGAGAATTGTTGACGTCAAGATTGTCGGGTTACCTTTGCAATTTCGAACTCTCGAAAATTTGCAAAAAATCCTGTCACATTTTGGTAAAATCCTTGAGATGGGCGATGAGAATATATGGAAATTCGAGGATCTATCGTATGTGAATGTTTGTATCCTTACAGAATCAAAATCCAAGATTAATAATGAGATCATCATTGAGTATGGGCTGGTAAACAATTCACTATTGGTGTAGTAGAGGATGCTTGTTTTATAAATCCATTCGTTAATGATAGTGTTAATGATAATAAAGATCACATGGTAATAGATCAAGACAATGGTGATGATGACGGCGATGAAGAAGGTATTTCTGATACTTTCAGTGTAAATTCAGGAAAAGATGAATCTCCAGAGTTCGAAGAAGGTGAATTCATTCCGGATAATGGTGAAGTTGATGGATCTCCGGCAAAAGAAAACGAAGGGTCTGCATTGAATGTTGGCGGCACAATATTTAATGATTTAAATAATGGAACAAAAGGTACGGCTAAATCTTTATCCGAGGAGTCTAATGGGAATTCCCAAGATAGATTTCTGTTTCCTGGCGTTACAGCACCTTCAACTGTTAATGTCCCCGGATCTGTGGCAATTCCATTTGGGCCTGGTTCAAACTTTGGGCCTTTTTCATTTTCTGCTCCGGCTAAGCCCAGATTGGTTAAAAAACATCATGGCTCGTTTCCTTTGCATCAAGCCCAATCTTTCATGGATAATGGTAACCCAAAGAAAAGAAGGCGACAAGAATCTCTTGTAATTGATAACTCGGTTTCATTGGACCAGGGTAGTGATACTGTTCCATCGATCGACCTTAATAGGACAATTAATCCTATTTTGTCTTCGAACTCTTCCTGTGACGTTTCTCATGTCTCCACCTCACAAGAGTTAGAAAAAGACAATTATGGTCGGAAAAGAAGTAGGTTTTCAAGTAAACCATGATGATGAAGTTTTGAAAGAGGTATTAGCAGGTGTTGGTGTTGAACAATCGTTCCAATGAATCTTTTATCTTTAAATATAAGGGAAATGAGCGAGTCTCACAAGGTGGAGTGGGTTAGGACTTTGAAAACTAAACATAAAGTGGATTTTATTGGTTTGCAAGAAACCCACTATTCCGATTCTAACAAGATCGATTTTGTTGGTTGTTGGGGTAGTAATTCCTATTGTTATGAAGCGGTCAATGCGAATGGAATGTCGGGAGGTTTACTTTGTATTTGGAACCCTGATATATTTTCTTCATGCGTTTGCATTAAATCTCAACATTTTCTAATGATCGGTGGTCACTGGAAAGGTTGTAATGGAATGATTTTTCTTGTCAATGTATATGGGCCTTAATTGTCGGTTGAAAAGAGAGCTCTTTGGGATGATCTTAAATCTGTAAAATCATCTCATCAAGGCAGTTGGGTGATTTTCGGTGATTTTAATGTGGTTAGATATCCCAACGAGCGATTAAATTCAGTTTTTTGTCAATCCTCGGCTTACGATTTCAATTCTTTTATTAACTCATTTGGCTTAAAAGAATTCAGCATGGGAGGCCGGAGATATACGTTTTTAAGCCCGGAAAGTCTCAAGTTGAGTAAACTTGATCGATTACTTGTTTGCCATAACTTTATGGCATTCCAACCTAGGTCCGTAGTCACGGCCCATCCTAGATTACACTCGGATCACTCACCCATAACCTTGTGTAATCTGATCGTAGATTTCAGTCCACAACCTTTTAGTATTTATAATTCTTGGCTGAGTATGGATGGATGTGATACCATTGTCAAAAGAGCGTGGGCAGTCTTCCAAGGTTATGGTTACCCAGACCAATATCTAATAGCCAAGATGAAGTTTGTTAAAGATCAAATTAAGGGTTGGAGGAGTGAAGAATTCACTAAAGTGAACAATGAACTTGTGGATTTACAGGAGAAAATTAATGAGCTCGATTCAATCGTGAGTCCAGGCCCCTCACGGACCTTGAATCAAATGAGTTGAACCTGGGCAAATCAAGATTGCTTGAATTACAACTCTTTCGCAATCTTGATTTAAAACAAAAAATCATGTGTTAAGTGGGCAATTGATGGCGATGAAAACACATCATTCTTTCATGGTGTTTTAAAAAATAAAAACAGGTGTAATCGTATACATGGCTTATCGATTGGAGGCTCTTGGGTTTCGGATCGAATGTTAATCAAAGAGGAGGCATTTCGATTCTTTTCACAGAAGTTCCACGAGAAATGGCAGGTTAGGCCTTCTTTTATAAGTAATCTCTTTGCTAAACTTTCTGACATTAACCGTGATCACCTTGAACGGCCTTTTTCCACTGAGGAAATCAAGGCTTCGATATGGGCCTGTAGTTGTGAGAAATCCCCCGGGCCCGATGGATTTACATTTAAGTTCTTAAAGGCCCATTATGAGTTGATTATCCACGATGTAATGCATGTTGTCAAGCACTTTGAAGCCACGGGCTTTATATCCAGAGGGTGTAATTCCTCATTTATTACACTTCTCCCAAAGATTAAAGATCTCGTTAATCTAGCCTACTTCCGCCCTATATCACTCATCGGTTGTTTATACAAAATCGTGGCTAAAGCTCTAGCATCTCGTCTAAAGGATGTTATTGGTTCGGTAATTGATACTACTCAGTCTGCCTATGTAAACAATCAAAATATTCTTGAAGGCCCTATGATCATTAATGAAGTAATCTCGTGGGCCAAACGATCAAAGGAGAAATTGGTTATGTTCAAAGTTGATTTTGAGAAGGCGTTTGATTCCATTAATTGAAATTTTTTGGACTCGATAATGGTTCAAATGAACTTCAAGGTAAAGTGGCGTAAATCGATTCTTGGTTGCTTGAATTCTTCTTTCGCATTAGTCTTAATAAACGGTTCACCAACAAAAGAATTCCATATTTCGAAGGGTGTTCGTCAAGGTGATCCTCTCTCACCATTTTTATTATAATTGCTATGGAAAGCTTGAATGTGGCGTTAAAAACCGCATGTAGCAAGGGTATTTTTCAAGGTAAAAGAATTGGTGTCAACGGGCCTTTATTATCACATTTATTCTATGTCGATGATGCTATCTTTATTGGGGAAGCTTCAAAGACTAATATGTTGAATCTTGCTAGATTGCTTCGTTGTTTCCATGCTTCATCATGACTGAAAGTTAATTTCCATAAGTCAAAATTATTCGGCATTGGTATTCCCGATGGCATACTCACTGATCTTGCGTCGGGTCTTGGATGTGTCATGGGTTCAGTTCTGTTTAATTATCTTGGCGTTCCTGTGGGCGCAAATATGAATCTTAAGAAGCATTGGTCTCCGATAGTGGATCATTTTGAATGAAGGTTATCTGGGTGGAAAGCGAAGAATCTTTCATTTGGGGGTAGGCTCACTCTCGTTAAGTCAGTTCTGAGTAGCCTTCCCATTTATTTCTTCTCTTTATTTAAGGCTCCTTCTTGTATCATTAATCGGCTTGAACAAATTCGAAGACGGTTTCTTTGGGGCGGCCATGCAAATGAGAAAATGATAAGTTGGGTGGCATGGAATGTTGTTTTAGCTTCGAAAGATAGAGGAGGCCTTGGAATCGGGTCTCTTAAATCTCACAATCATGCCCTATTGATGAAGTGGTGGTGGAAGCTAAGAGATGACAATCGCTACATCTGGAAAGACGTAATTTTCTCTATTCATGGTTTAGAAAATAAGTTTCTTCATCAAATGTGCAAAGCTAATTCATCGGGTATATGGAAAACCATCGGCAATATTTCAAAGGAATTAAATGGGCTTGGTTTGAATTTTACAGTCTTCTTTTCGTATGTTGTTGGCAATGGTAAGAGAATTCGATTTTGGAAAGACGTATGGATTGGAGACATGTCTTTTCAAGAGAAATTTCCATCATTGTTTGCGATTGAAAATTTCAAAGATTGTAGTATTGCAGATCGTATACATTCTAATGGATTCATATGGAATTGGTTGAGTAGTTTCAATAATCAATCGCTTGTGGATGAATTCTGTGCTTTGTTGCACATCATATCCTCACATGTTCCAAAGCATTCGGATGACAGGTTGGCATGTAAATTATCCACAGATGGCTTCTATAACGTATGCAAGGTTAGAAGATTCATTGATTTATCTCTCACATCTCCTGGTTACGTAAACATGCTATATCACGCCTCTTTCCAAATCTAATAATTTATCATTTTCAACTACGAAAGTGTATAAAACAAAACATTATTTTATAAACTTATAATATTAACATACACCATATTTTTAATATTTACAAAACCATCATTTACATAATATAAACGGGGTATTATATTGTACCAAACATAGTTTCATAAAAACTATATCGGAGTTGCAAATTATCAAACATTCTTCGTCCCCTTCTTGCAACCCACATATCAAAATAACACCTGCAAGAAGTAGATTGAGGGATTAGCATGAAGCTAAGTGAATGAATTTAACACTCACTAATCAACTTAGTATAATCCCTTGAATACACCAAATAAGGATATACATCTATATCAACAATCAACAATTCAACTATGAGGATCGGTGGTCCTTGAGAAACCCTACTGCCGCGGTGACTCTCAAGAACACTTGTCCAACAATCCATATGGCCAATACGGAATAGACCGATAGTTAGTGGTTATTGTACTCAAACATAAGTCTTACACACAACAAATGAAGTAAGACTATGTGTAATTCACACAATAATCAACTAACCCAACTAACGTGTTGACCTCAAAAGAACATATAATTACATGTCAACTAACATATAAGATTCAATCAATAACACAATTTAAATAACTCTATCAACATGTCAACTATCACTTGTTGCAATCAAAGTAATTACAACCAAATCAAAGAGTGAGTTATAAATCCACTCACCGATACCTCTTTCGTCTCCACACTCAGGATGTCTATATCACCGAGTCTTCTGTTTATCTGATAATACAAAGTCAACAAGTTAATAACTCATTGCTTTTGAGAATACAAAGTCAACAAGTTAATAACTCATTACTTTTGTTCAACATACTTAAATACTAAGTAATTAAACAAATAAACAACTTATATTCATAATCACAATCAACTAAAATTAAAATATTAAATTTTAACCAAACATTCAAATTTACTCTTGCATAAGCGATCCAAGAAATCCTAGCCGGATCGCGTAGCTCAGTTAAAATATTTCTGTTACCAAATTACACTTGTTTACGCGATCCAGGAACAAAAGTTGGGATCGCGTATCCAAGTGCATTTTCTTCTGTAACCATTTTGTACTAACATACGCGATCCAGGAACATCTGTGGGATCGCGTATCCAAGACCAATTTTGACCTTTTTGACGATTTTTAACTAGCTTACGCGATCCAGAAACCAAAGCTGGGATCGCGTGAGCAAGAAGAAAATGACCTGCAACTCATTTCTGCAAAATCTCAGCTCGAACCTAACTCAACCAAGCCACTTTTGAAATCACTAAATCAACAATACTACATCTTTAGGGTCTAAGAAACATTACACTACTTCTATAAACATCAAACAACCTCAATTACTCACAAAAGATAACAATTTCTTGCCAAATTCAAAGAACCCATTTGGTTCACTAAATTCTTAAAATCACACTTTAGAAATACTTGATTATACATCTAGAATTATAACATATCAGTTTCTATACACTAATATCATCATTCAATCATCACACAAACTACTTTAATTAAGCAATTATCAATTCTCTATTTAACCTAATAACACTTAAGTTCATGAAGAAGAATATACTTACACTTTGATGATGAACAAAACACTAGCAAGCTAGAAGATGATTACTAGTAGAGAATCACAACTTGAAATCACCAATTTTGTTATAAAAAAAATCAAAGTTCTTGAAATTGAGAGTAGGTGAATGAGAGGTGAACTGAAATTGGGGAAGAATTAGTGGAGTTTAGGTCAGTCTCCTTACAAAACCGACCCAAATTGGGGTATTTTCAATACCCATTCTAAATCTACAGTTTGGAACTTAAAAACCGATTGTGAAAATAGTTATTTTATTGTACTGTCACCTATAACTATTTAAAACAAATAATATTAACTATTCACAATAAGTTTCACATAAGCAAATAATATTAAATGTACTTATAACTTATTAAAATCAATAAAAGGTAAAGAAATTACCAGACCGTTATTGAGGACGTTACACATGCCGTGGCTCAATTGGGTTCCATTAAAAGTAAATTGTTTCGTATGGCGGGCTTTTATGGGAAAAATTACAGTAGCTAAAGGATTACTAGATCGAGGCGTTAACATCGGTTCGGACCAATGTAAAGTCTGTGGGTTGGAAGTGAAATGTACGAATCATGCGCTAATTTTGTGCCCAAGAGCATTGGAATCGTTAAAAAGGATTTTTCGTTGGTGTGGGATTACATTCCCTAATGTATCTTCGGCAGCAGATTTAATCGAGTTTGATTCTAATTGGGGAGGATGCTTAAAGAAAAGGAAGATCTTAATCGCCATATTGCAATGTTCAATATGGTGCATTTGGTTAGCAAGAAACGACATGGTTTTCAACAACTATAGGAAATCTTCTTCGGCGATCGTAAATGATATTACGTCCACTTCTTTATTATGGATTAAGAATAGGAGTAGGGCTTCTTGTAATTGGGATGTTTGGAATTGTCATCCTTTTTAAATTTCTGTTTGTTCGTTTCTTGTACCTTATTGTACTCTTGTTGCTCTTAGTTTCTTGCTAAGTTGCGGTTTTATAATATTATTTGCCGTTTCAAAAAAAGTTAAGAAAATTAAATAAATAAAAAATACATTCAAGTTTTAGTTTTCTAGGAGAAGTCTTCTAAGAAGAGGTGATCTGTTGTTTATTTTCCTACATTTCCTAATGAAAAATAAAAACGTCATCTTCTACATTTTAATGCGCTTTGTGAGTTATTTATTTTTCGAGGGACATAAAATTCCGATAAAATAGAATGGAAAAACTGCGATTTTTTCCGTGAGTAGACATATCCAATATTTCAAACTTTTCTACTTGAGAGTTTCACTTGATCTTTTATACTTTCTTTGCAAGAATTTCAAATCGAATTGAATTACTTCCACAACATATAGATACCATTTGTCTCTTAAAATTATAAAGACGTACCATGCAATACATCTCAGCGGATCAAAATACATGATCATCGTTATAGGTGAAGGTTATCGTAGGATCATTTATTATCGTAAGAACGAGATTTTTCCACTTTTAAATTCAACATATATACACGTTTTGAAAAAAAAAGTTATGCTAAATTTATTAAAATTTTATCATCTTTAATATTAGACTAACTAAAAAAATAATATATATATATATATATATATATAATTAAAGTTGTGTATCATAACCTTTTATGACATTGTAATACACAAAAAAATGATGTGTATCACATTTAAAAAAAATCATAGTAAATAGCACACAAATCTAAGAATTTTGATATAAATTTTTCATCAAAAATATTATGTAATCTTAAAGTTAAAAGTAAAAATGTAAATTCCTATCGTTTCCACCATAATAATAAGTGTTCTTACTTGAACTTTGCCCCATCATTATCATTATCATTATTATATGTATAACCATACATCCAAAAAAATATATGCTAAAAAATTGCTATTCTTTTCGTACGTCCCGATTTAGAAGTAAGTGGGGTTTTAAAATTATATAATCATTACACGATTCTCTAATAAAATGTCATATCTATATTTAGAAAAAATGTATATTGATTGTCAGATAGAAACGACACTTAATTTAAATAAATCAGAAGTAGTAATATGATGAACAGTTAGAAGACTAAGGAGTAGTATATATATATTTATCTAAACACGTATCTATCCACCCATTTTTATATATATTTCTCTATATATCTCTTCCTTTCTCTCTATATCTATCTATCAGTCTATATAATTTAAAAATATATATATTATAATTAAATATACTAAGCATATATATATATATATATATATATATATATGTGTGTGTGTGTTGATAAGTCCCATCATCCACAAGATGATTGAAGAAAGATCATGTTCATATACAATGTTTGAAGGGTCTAGATTCTTGATTATTCATCACTATTGGGGAATTTTTAATTAAATTTCTTTGATATTATCTTCTTCACCTATATATACAATAATCAAAAAATGCCAAAATTAAACCTAAGTTTCCATCTTTAGTTAATGACTTAGTATATGATGGAATAGTTGTTGCTAAAAGTAGGAATCATGTAAAGCGGATGCATGGTGATTAAAGCATTCTACACTTTATTATTTTAATTAACAATTAATGAATTATTAATTATAATAATAATCGATTGATTAATGCATTCGTTTACCTTTAAAATCTGAATAATATTGATGTTGGTTTACAACTACAATTGTTTATCTATATCTATACTATATTATAAAAAGTTTAAGCCATTATCTTAAAAGGAGTAATAGTAAATTATTATTATACCCTATTAACTATTATTCTCAACTTTTAAATACTTATATTTAATGCAATTTATTACATAAGTTAATATTATCGGTACATGTAACCCCGTAAATATTTATCTTTTTCATAACTTATATAAATATTAATGAATATTTAAATGTATGTTAAGATTGTTTTAATACAAGATGAAAAATCATTATTATCTATGAATTATACTTCACCTTTATTTTTATATCTTCTATACTAATATATTAAGAATCCGTCATCAAGTTTTAAACTATAAAAAAGAAATTCATAAAATTTATTTTATTCACATATAAATATGTTATTCAACACTTAAGCATTTAAAGTGAATTCAAGTATATATAAAAGTTAATATACCGCTGCTATATAACGGATTTGACCATTATGATTTTGAAAAACGCGTAAATTACTATATTAGTTATAACTGAAAGCATTTTATAACTATATTAGATATTTGTAAATCAAATTTCTGTTAACTTTTAATTATTATAATTAGGGATTGCGATGTGGATCGAGTTAGGTTTGCTAGTCTAAAGTACACATTAAACCTGAAAATAATTTTATATATGGGTTAACGAGCCAAAAGTAACCAACTCGAATACGACCTGCATTGTTTTAATTGGTGTGACAACCCGTTGACCTGGATTTTAACCCAAACCCAATAAGATAAATTAAACGAGTCGGCGGGTTAAGACTTGAGAATACAACTCTTCCTTATTCATTTTCGTATAATATTCCAAGTTGTATCGAGAATTATCACTGTCATGTAGAATCATTTGAAATATAATGCATATAAAATAATGGTCAAATTGGAATAGTATTATTGTATTACCCTTTACTCAATTACGACATGTCGTTAAATAGACCTATTATGAGTAAAATCTTTTGTCGCCGCTGCATTGCGCAGGTAAAAGGCTAGTAAATTTATAATAATAATGCAACAATTACCACTACGAACATAAAAAATGTTACACTCTATAATAACTAATCAAAAATGTTACAGAAATCTCATCGTTAAAAATTTGATGAAAATTAATTACACTTTGAAACATAAGTAGAACACGTAGACATACATTTATCTTTATGAAATTATTAGTAATTTAATGTTACTCTAGAGTTCATTGACGATTAAGTATTGGTACTTACATATAGGTTATGTGCGTGAACTGCGTGATGTTACATACTTGATCATATGAAATTTCACATTCGGTAATGTTATGTTGTAGATATAAACTATATACATACATTAACTTGAATCAAGGGATGAACATGAATACAGTATGAAATTGAACATTTTTAAAGTTTAATAATTCACATAAACATTTTCGCAAAGTACATTAACGAATTTGTACATTAACCCTTTTGCATATTAGAGATAATCAAATAAACATTCAAAGCCCATGTGTGTGTGTATATATATATATATGTATAGGTTTGAAATCTAGTAGAACAATTATGATAATATGTTGTATTGTTTTGGTTAGCATTGTTTAGTTTGGTTAAATATAATTGACATATCAAACCGTAAACGAACCATTTGGTAACCAACACATATTGAATCTTCAATTCTCGATTTTTTATTATTCATATTAATGTCGTCGGTTAATTTGATTACGATTTGATTAATTCGGGTTTTCTCACCCTTAATAATAATGTTATTCTCTGTTTTAGGAAAAGAAAGTTAAATGTTATAGTCTATATATAATTAAAACCATTAGTATTAGTAATAATTTAATATTATATGGTAGCAAAGGTCTTCCTTGAGATCTAGGCATATCTTCTTGGACCATACAAACCACAATAATCAATACCCTAAAAGCATATATTTAAGGTGGATCAAATATTTATTATATTAAATTAATTAAAAAATAGATGAGCTAAATCTTGGGTTGGACAAATGTTAAAATATGCAGCCTACAACGTTGATTTGAAAGCTTTTTGGACATGTTTATAATAATTATTTACATTTCATGCGTATATTTTAGTTTATTGTTTTATTCCATTGTCTCATACGGAGAACTAGAAAAATCTATGGATTTTTTAGATTGATTAATTTACCTCCCACCACCATTAGATCACTAAATTCAATTCCCACTTCTTAAAAAGGTATTATAATCTATTTTGATTGCTTTAAAGGAAAAATTCCAAGTAGGTATGGTGTCATCATAGGCATATTTCATTATCCTAACAAGTGGGATTAATTATAAATCTAGTTTTAATTTCTTGTTTAAGGATGTATCTATATAAATAAAAAAATCTTTTAGAGACTTGTGATTGTATTCCTTTCAAACAAAAATATCGATCAATAACGTCTTTATTTATTTATTTTGCAAAATAGCTGGTAGCAGGAAGCGATTCGGTCACTTTTTATATTTAAAACCAATATCTTAAATTGGATTTGTGGTGGCTTAATTTATGGTCATGTTGAGTGGGTTGGTTGGTTAATTGTTTGATTGGTTTTCTTCTAATTTAATAATCTTATTAATTTCATTGTTATTGTTATTCATAATCATTAAAATGGAAAAGTAAAAGATAGTCCCCAATATTATCTACTTATATTTTCTTCTTTCTATATTTTATTTTTCATCCACCCAAGTTTTAAATTGTCTTAATTGACAATTAGTTATAGTAGAATTATTTATTTATTTCTTTTTGGGATAAAGTGTTATTATACTCAGTAAATATATTGCTTCAAAAAATCAGTTAAGCATAAAGGATGTAAGGTATATATTTTTTATATATTTGTATTTGTATAGTGAGGTATATGTTTCTTTTTATCCTATATAGTCTTGATATAACATATTAAATGAACATTATTGAATTTTCGATCGATTGTTATTATAATAGTCTTTAACTCGTGACTTAGAATCTCAATTTTTTATACGTGATTCAAGTCACGAGAGTCACTTTGAGATTTTGTTTTTCAGAGAAGTATTATTGATGACATTTGATAGGTTAATAGGAAATCAAAGCAAAGACTTAATTTTAAATAGATTACGGTAACTTTTTGCTTATTTTGTGATTTTATTTTCTATATTACAAGTCACCTCTTTTTAATTTCGGATTCGACTCGTAAAATCAACTCATAACTCTTAATAACAACTATGGTTATTATGTTATATAGGCTTTTAAAAATTAATTAATTTGAGATGGTCCTCCAAATTGATATGATTGCTTGTCTTAAAGTTGGTAAAATCAAATGTTATAATAAAATTTGAAATTGATTAAAAAACATTTTTACTTTCATTGAAAGAAAACATGTCTCTCTCTATTACAACACAACTTTTCATGTTACAACTTTGGCCCACAAAACTTAACTTGAAATATACACAAATACTTTTATAAATCACATTTTAACCCCGAAAATTAAAATTAAACTCGCATTGCTACACTAACTCCAATCACTTAACCTGAACTCATAATTTACGCTATAAATGTTTAATTGATAATTAACCCGGTACTTTGGGACCACCGACACTCATAATCCTAATAGCTCCGGTTTTCCCAATTCTACTTTCATTACTTTCTGTAGATGACAGAAACGACCCTTCTATCTCTTGTTGTTTCAGTATTAGTCCCTTAGTCTGAATTACTGCTTAACAACTAGCAATCAGTTAAATACCCGCATAAGTAGATTTTTGTTATATGTGTACTAACGTGTCATTGTATTTCATTAGATACTATGAAACAACGAAAGTATAATACAAACTTTTAATCACCAAATTTTCAAGAATTTATAAATTTTAATCGCTTCGACAAATAGATAATGATACTAACAACAGTATTTAGAGTACGTGTTTTTGTAATATTAGGTATTAATAATTAAGTAATGAAGTAGTTTATCATCAAAATTAAGCAATATATATATTATTAGATCTTACCAAACTTCGTAGGGTACAATTAACTTTCATTTTTGATATATAATATAATAATATTTTCTGGTATTGTCTGGGGGCTTATAATCAACAAAGATTTATAAGATTTATTATTGATCAATGTTTCTATACATACATGCATGAAAAATTGAAAATACACCAACCGGCACACCAAGTACGTACATGCATGAAAGATTTATTATAAGATTTATAATATCTTACATGTAGTATATAACATAAATAATATGGAATACTCCGTAAGTATTTGTTAGGTCTACTTATTAACTTTTTTTTCTTACATTCTGTACTTTATTCCATTATTTTTTCTTACATTCTGTACTATTTTGTACTATTTATGATATAGTGAGTAATTTTTGTGGTATGGAAAGAAAACCCCTACTTATATATGCTCATTTACAGTATTAAACTTAATCATGATAACTTAGATAAAAAATTATAATAACAAATAAATAAGTCAATCATTAAACACCAAGTACATGTTTAGGTGCCCTCAATCACATCAATTAGTCAATTTTATTTATACTTATAAAGTCATAACTAGGGAAGTTTAGTTGATCGGAATTTGTTAAAGGAAAATTCAAAGTTCTCCCTAGCTATTATTTTATTATCGTATCGTATCATATCATATTGAAAACATGCATCGTAATGAATTTTAAGTCATAACAATGACCTAATAATAATATTATTGAATTGAATTTGATTAGGATCCGATTTGAATGAAATTAGGAAATAGAAAACGACTCATTTAATCGATAGGAGCCAACCACTTTGGGTATTAATTAATTAATTAATTAAGTAATACTCCATTTTCTAGCAAATAGTTTACGTACAGTACTTGATACTTTTAAAAACTAAATATAATTACAAGTGTTTATATTGCTATCATAGTATACGATTCTAATTATAATTATAATCCACGAGGTCGAGAATCCAGAATAATGCATATACAAATTTGTTAAAAGTTAATCAAGTTTTTGGCAAAAAGATTTGATAACCGCAACTCATATCAGTGCCCGATCGGCTGCCTATCCATGATGCAAGAGTTATCTAGTTATGAGGTGCGCTGAATTTGTGTTTTTTTTATAGCCAAGATGCTCCCACCATTGACATTTTTACTTGTTTATTTTTACTTTGATAAAACATGATCATGTTAAGCACAATAGTTCAAAATCTCAGTCAATCATTTTATCTTTTTAACTTGTTTTGCTATCAAAGAAGTTCAAAAAAAAATTGCGCCATAAACAATAAAGTTGCAAGTTGTTCTTTAATGTTCAAATAAACAAATAGTTGGATGTCTTTTTGAAGACAATTTAAAATCCAAAGTATAAACTTACAAGTCAAAACGTTCATTAAACAAATACTTGATGTATCTTATTAGCAATCCAAAGTTCTACAATCCAAAGTTCTACATTAACACGAACCCAACTACTTTAAACTAATAATAATACGATAAATGGTTATCTAGAAACATTATCAAGTCTACGTCACAAGCTCAGGTACAAGGACTTCTACGGATGGTATGGATATCAAATCCAGTTTGGTTTTTATAAAATAAGAATTTTCAACATTTGCCTTGATTTTATTTATATACGTTGTACTTTTGATGTAACATTGCTTTTTTAATTAGATTGCAGCTAGAATATTCACACGTCACAAAAATACAAATTACAGGCTTACCTAACACCATCTTATCAACACAACATGAAACATCACTTTGTATGACACACAGATCGTTGATCCGATATTGACTGTGGAGCTAGGATATATAAACTGAGGGGGTAAAAAAAATTGTTTGTTAATTCTTCTTAGTTTTAAGAGGGTAAAAATTTAAAATTGTCATTAATACCTTAGAAAATTTATTTTTTTACGTAATTTCAAAACTTTTGTAGAGGCAGCTGCCCCCACTGTAGCTCCGCCCTTGTGTCTTGATCGAGTACGTGCATGAGAGGTTGAATAACATTATTAATTATATAGCATGATACAGTTATTATAATCAGTAGTATGTCATTCCGGTTGGTACACCATTATTTGAGAAATTGGTTAATAATAGTTGTTTACGACTTTAGGTAAACAATTCAATTGACCCTGTACAGAAAAGAAAAAGTCTTCACCCTTAGCCCTTAGGTACTTGTTTTATAGACACTTCTAAATGCCTTCTCATCTCATCATTCCTTCTCAAGTCAAAATCCATGCACACTTTTTGCACACCAACCTTATCATCAACACGTGGCTTCCGGTTAGAGATCTATGTATTTTCTCAAAAAACTTTATACTAGAACCAAAGATACAGTAATGGTTAACCTCAAGTATTAACCAGGACCTACACAAGACTGCCAGCCATGAGGTTAGGTTAACCAAATCTTAATGTTGATAACCACCCCAGACCATATAAGAGAAGCCCATGTGAAGAGTCTGGTTAAGATATGCCAGATTCACCAAGTATACAGTTGGAACTAATGACTTGTGGGTTAGACATAATGAACCACAATACCAAGGCTTTCAAGCAGATCATTTGGCCACCTCAAGTCAAAACTCAAAACATTTAGAAATAGTACTTTTATAAATATTTTCTAAATGGCCAAAACATGTTTTATACAATGTTAGAACGCCGTGCTTTTTTCTAAGTTGCATAAGAGAGAAAGGTAAAATCATAAAAATGAACAATTCATTCCTTAAAGAAATGTACAAGTGTTATCAACCTGAAGTACAACTCCTGACGCATGATCTCCGGCAAAAGTCCTTGCAATCAATGTTTTTCAAAAAAAGAACCCACAGTGCTTTGGCCATAATATCACATTACTCAGGACACTGATAAAAGATTGTAGGCTGACAACATTAAAATACATGGATATCATGTCGTACCAGAAACCTCAGATCTATCAAGAGTAATGTGAGAAGTGGGTCGTTGTTAATAAAGTATGTTCTCATCGTGCTTGCTTCCTAGCGCGTGCAAGGAGTGCAAGAAGTATCTTTTTCCTAGGTCCCTGAAACAACAGGCCATAAAAATATTTACTTACTCATGAGTCGTAACAAAAAGATGAAAATGCATGCTAACCCAAGCTCAAATTCTTTAAATCTTATGCCTTAGATTAGTAATGCTCTAGGGCACTCAGCCTGACTGAAGTGTCACGATGATAGATGCAATGCCCTAATTCAACACTAACTGCTGGGTATTCTTTTCTAACCGTGACTATAAACCCTAACAAAATCCAGATACATGAGCGTTAAACACTACATATCAAATGTGTGATTACATTGTGGTATATTTGACAAGATAATAAATAAAAAACAGGTACAGTGCACACGCATCAAAATTTAAAACATACCATAGGTATTCCCATCTCTTTAAGATCGTGGTCTCCCATCTGGCTCAATGCAGCCATGTCAACCTAAAAAAATTGAATATTAGAAGTAGATTATGTGATGAAGAATGCTAGCATAGGTTTAAACTGAAATATATATTAACACGCATGATTGCAAGTAATACACAGAACAAGAAATCTATATTAACACACGTGATTGCAAGTAATACACAGAACAAGAAACTAACAGTTCTAAACTTTCAATGGTTCATCATATGCAAAACTTATGGTAAGCACCACCAATAAGCTTGCAGCTGACTCTGTACAAAGTAGGTAGCCCTGTCAAAACAGTGATGGTTGTATGAACATTAACAACCATTAGTAGCTCATGCTAAGAAGTGTGCAAACACATCCACATGTTGGATAGATTAGCATAATACAATATCTTATGTGGGAATGCATGACGAATTCAATTTATACAAAAAAGCCAAGCTAAAAGACAATTCGCAAGTTTATGTGATTTTTATTTTAAACATACTCTGTGCTTCGTTCAACAACCACGGCACAAGTTCAAGTTACATGGTATGTTTGAATTAAGTAAAAAATAATAATAATTTAAAATCATAATTTATGATTCATAATAATATAATAAAATAGATAAAACTAAACCAAACCAAAATCATATTCATGTATAATCATATAATTTGAGTGAACAATGCTAAGTACCTCCTCAACCTTAAAAGAAATCAGATACTTATCCAATCCCAATGAGCGCAAAAATCCCTCCACGGTGATAGGTTCCACCTAGAAACAAAAAAAAATCAACAGAAAAAACCCTTCAGATCAGAAGACGATACAATAAATATATAAGATAGTAGGTGCAGCAAAAAAGAAAAGAGATCACAGCTTAAAAGCATAGTCAACTACAAACAAATGTTTAACACCTGTGTTGGTTACAGCAATCATAGAGATGTCAACAGATGATAAGACTATATCAGCAAATTTAGCCATACAAACATATAGCACATTGATCTTAACAATCTTTTCTTCAATAGTAATAAGAGGGGCACGCATACACACAAAAGACACATTGAATAATCAGATACAACAAATCATACTATCAAGTATTTTTAAAAGATATATCGTATTGATATATTGATATCAGTGGTCAGAAGCTCATAAAAAATGTGTATCAATATTTCATCACTCTCTTGTGACAGAGTAGATCAGAAAAGAAATCATATAGTGACTTATTATCGGGTACAAGGAGAAAAGGATTGTTTAAAAGGAGACAGGTAGCTTAACTGGATATTGACTTCGTTGCATATTACCACCTGGTGGTAGTGGGGGGGCTACCAAAGGCCCCACAGACTTTGTTGGCCCAACAGAGAGAGATGGCTTTGTCAGAAATGATGTGGACGTCATGGGCCTTGAAATCTCATTAACATCCCCACTGGAGTATGTCATTGGTCTAGGGTCTTCATATGCCCTCATTATTGGCCTCCTCTGTTGTTCTTCAGGCCTTCGCGGTGGTGATGAACCCATCACAGTATTTGGAACTCCATCTGGTGATTTGCGCCTAATATGATCCAAAGTCCACGGAGAGTAAGAATTTCTTAAGAAGTCTGATTGGGATGGGGCTTCTGAAGTTCTAATGGAAGTGAACTGTCTTGTCATGCTACCATTGGTAGGTTCTGGAAAGCGTTGTCTGGCATCAGTTAGCTTGGGTATACGTTGTCTAACCTCAAGTGGCTCAGGCAAGCACTGTCTACCATCCCTTGTTTCAGCCATCCTCTGTCTATCATCCCTAGACTCGGGCATACGGCGTCCATCATCCCTAAGCAGAGACATGTGTTGTCTCTCATCTCGTGGCTCAGGCATGCGTTGTCTCTCATCTCGTGGCTCAGGCATGCGTTGTCTCTCATCTCGTGGCTCAGGCATGCGTTGTCTCTCATCTCTCACATCTCGTGGCTCAGGCATGTTATGTCTATCCCTACGCTCAGGCATGCTCTGCCTCTCAAATCTTGGTTCAGGCATACGCCTTGGGTTGTCCCTGGGATCAGGCATAGGCCTTCTGTCATCCCTTATATCAGGTGTGATCTCATGTGCCCTATCTCTTCCATGTCTAGGCTCAGGCATGCTATGGGGGGTAACAGGTTTAGTAATTGAAGGTCGAGCTCGCCGTAATAGCATATCACGAAGGTCCACAGTGTTCTGTTGGCCATTGCTTTGTGTTCGCTTCATGATTTTAAATCGGAGATCGTCTTTACTGAGATGAAAATCTTCAGGTATAGAAAAGACAGTAAAATTAGGACTAACATTGAAACTTTACCGAGCATTATAACAACAATCATGAATAAGCCCATTACCATCCATGGAATTACTAGCCTTCAAGCTCCAACTACCATCATCTCCACGCAATCTGAAAAGCAAGCGTAAAGCATAGTGGCAATGCAAATGTTAATGCATATCAACAGCGTAATAGATTCTATTGGTATCAAAAAGAACATATTAGAAGCATGTTTGTATCATCACAAGGAAGAAAGAACTTTCACTATACAATACGTACGGCATGCTACTATTCTTTACACAACACGGCATAATCACAAGCTACATCATGTCCCAACCTGAAAATAAACTATACCTGAGTTCCGCTATGACAAAGAAAACTCAAGCAGAACTATACAAAGATAATTTCCAAGAGATGACACACCCATGTTCAAGTCTATGTGTTGAGTAGCGCAACGATCATTTAGATGAAAAAGTAAATTAAAAAACAATGGAACACTTTTTCAAGAGGCAACTCTGGGAAGTTACAAACTGCAAATATTTTCCATCAAACTTTTTCCTAAAATGAATTAATCAATAAATGTTGATGACATATTGCAAATTTGCCCCTAATGCATCAAAAACATATTACAGTTGACATATGATCATTCACATAATCTGAAGGTACATGAAATTGACAACTAGACATACAGTCCCTACATCCCAAACTATATAATTCTATAATTATCTTGTTTTTGAAACACCTGAAAACAAACTCAACATTTGTGTTTTCAGCAAAGCTAGTCTCTTTGCCCAATAACCATCATTGCAATGTATTTAAGAAATGATTTTAGTACATTAAATCCTTAACACTCATTATTAGAGAATAACCTAAATATTTAATTAACAGTAAGCAGTTTGGCAGGCCATATGTTAGTCAAACGTTTGCCTATTGTAGCAGACAAGTGAAGTTAATTGTATATTAAGATAAAAGTATTCATCAGACATCAATCTTCAACTTGACAAACGATCCAAAGTTCTAACCATTAAGCAAGATAGGTTTTCTATAACAGATATATCATATAATCGCATTCCATCAAGAATCGGTGAAATCAAGTAACTTCACATGACCTCCCCAACCTCTGCCATTAGACTAGTATTGTTGGAGAAATCTAAACTATCTTAAATCAGACACTGATAAACAACAAGTAATGTTAACAAACATTAATGTGAGCATAGGGACCAAGGTTATTCACTCAAAACAGGGTCAGAGATGAAGATCTTTGTAACCAAACTTCTCCTAGCAATTTTTTATATCACTACTAAGGTTCACAACCCCTGCATAAATTTCTACCTAAAAACTATATGCATATATACAAAAAGTAGAAACATAGATTAGAAAGAATCGAACGAACCTTTTGTTACCGAGGTGCACGGAATCCATGTTACTTCCTAGTCTATCTTTAACCGGTCGTTTACTTCCAACAACTGGAGCTGGATTAGAAACCTCACTATCCCTATCAAAGAAAGCTCCTGCTCTTTTCACAACCTACACAAATCAACAGCTACAATCTCAACATAACTTCCAAAAAAAACTAGTCTGTTACAGGTAAATATTACAGTAAAATACTAACAACGTGAAGAACCGGTATAAAGCAGCATTAAACGGTGTGATGATGCTACAAAATCAAAGATTTGAGATTTGTTTACCTGTCCAGTGCGACCTAAGGTGATTGTGACTTGCGGCCTCGATGTCTCTGCCATAACTTGGAATTTTCAACAGATGGAAAGAAAGAAAGAAGTTATGTTATGGAAACCCTAGGAGTTAATTTCCATGGAAATCGGTAGCAGTGTGTACAGTTAATTAATCGCAGATTGAATTCTTATAAAAACCCTAATGCAATTGAAACATCGAGTAAAAAGGGATTTGGGGGATTTTGATCTTGTGGGGAATCGGGTCGCAATGAGGTCGGGTACAACGCCGGTGAACTTCTATTACTCGTATTCAATTTATATTTTTCATCATTTCAATAGATAAATAAATAATAACTATGTGTATATGTATATAAAAAAATGATTAATTTCTTTTTTTATTTAGCTATGCGTTTGGTTTGTAAGTTATATTAATACTACTATTACTATTTACTATTTTAAATTTAAATAAGAAGGAATATAGACCTGTTTAAAATATCATAAAAGAGTGATATCCAACAAACGCATTTTTTCTCACCCCTAAATAGGATCATTTCATATTTCATAGATCACACAAACCTGTTTCTAATTCATGCACCTTGTTTCTCTCTTAGCGAATTTAGATCAAACAAATGGATCAAAAAAACAAGAATTCGAAAAAACCAACGTATTCTAGATTTTCACAGCAAGAACTTCCGGCTTGGAAACCAATTTTAACCCCGGGATGGGTGATTGCATCATTCATAACCATTGGTGCCCTTTTCATTCCAACTGGACTTTTAGCTTTATCAGCATCAGATAATGTGGTGGAAATTATTGACCGATATGATGAAGATTGTGTTCCTGAGGATTTTAGTAAAAATGCCGAATCGTTTATACAAAATTCCGAAATAAAAAAGGCGTGTTTACGGAGTCTAAAAGTACCAAAGAAAATGGTTGCCCCCATCTTCGTGTATTACCAGCTCGAAAACTTTTACCAAAATCATCGTAGGTATGTATAAACAATCCATAATCTACTCTTAATTTTCTTTTAGAATGGTAGACCTAAAATATATATTACATGATATGTACAACCACACAATATATCTATAGAAACTTGAACTCACAAACTCTTAGGTAAAAAGTCGTTATTCTTTTTCCAGATTTGTAAAAAGTAGAAGCGACAAACAACTACGCGACCCAAAGGCTCAAAACGACACGACTACTTGTTTTCCCGAAGGACAAACAAGCGATAACAAACCAATTGTTCCTTGTGGATTAATTGCTTGGAGTTTATTTAACGACACTTACAAACTATCAACACGAGGCAAACCTATTACAATTGACAAAAAAGGTATCGCATGGAAGAGTGATAAAAAAGCCAAATTTGGGTCAAATGTGTACCCACAAGATTTCCAGAAAGGAGATTTAATCGGGGGCGCAACACTTGATGACCATATACCCGTAAGCGTAGTTAACTTCAAGTTCTACACAAATGAATTTAGTATTGAGATTAACATTTTATTTTATTTTATGTTTCAGTTAAGCGAGCAAGAAGATCTTATGGTTTGGATGAGAACTGCTGCATTACCGAAGTTTAGAAAGCTATACGGGAAAATAAACACGGACCTAGAAGCACATGAAACGATCAACGTTGAAGTAGAGAATAACTACAATACTTATAAATTTAAAGGACAAAAAAAGCTTGTTCTTTCGACAACAACGTGGGTTGGTGGCAAAAATGATTTTCTCGGGGTAGCGTACATTACAGTAGGCGGTCTTTGTTTGTTCATGGCGATAAATTTTATACTTTTGTATGTTTTTCGACCACGGCGTCTTGGTGATCCATCTTATTTGTCGTGGAATAGACATCCAGTTGCATGATATGTACGTTGGCTCATGCATATATAGATAGTAGAGATAGAGATAACAAATACGTAGGATTTAAATGCAACAGACCGAATGGAACTATGGAAGCAGATCTTCACAATTGGTTAAAAAGCCCATGTACATGGATCTATGTAAGATTGATTTCGGTATAGTTTAGAATAACCCATTGGACCAAGCCCATGAAATTTTTATATTTTGTTATTAGTTTATTTATTCGGGACTACGTGGTGGAATTATACTTATTTATTATTACATGATGATACTTATTGTACTGTTGTTATCATAAATACGAATAGTTACTAGTAAATCATTTGTAACGTAATACTAGTTAAGGACAGTAATTCGTTTCTTATAGAAAATGAATTATCATGTCTATATATATATATATATATATATATATATATATATATATATATATGTGTGTGTGTGTAATAAATGACGTACTATTATTACATACTCTGTAATGAAACAAAATATAAAAAATTATGATTACGAAGTATATGTCAATAATTTCCACGTCATCATACATATATGTTCATAACCTATCATAGAGTATATTATACATATATCACCCATTTCGAATGAATCCATATGATCTGCCAAATAGCATATATAATTAACTGAATTAAGTTGAGTATAAAGTAACAAGATGAATTGAATCACATTGAACGGTGTTGCGATAATACATAGATAATATGTTAAGTTACTGTATTAAGTCACCACGAATTCAAACAAGTTTGTTTTACTAGCTAGCAACCATGCTAGATGATGGTTATTGTAATCTAGAATTTATTCTTAATGACTTTTGTACTCCTTTAATTAATATATTCAATTAACTAATAACTTTTTAGTTATATATGTATTTAACTCATTGTAGATAAAAATTACCCTACTAGTTTTAATTCGAATCGGATTACATGGGTCTTTTGAAAAAGGTTAAGCAACAAATATATATATTATCTCTTTAAAAACTTAAAAGTGCAATATCTTTTATAAAAAGGGTAACCCTGTTATTTTATTTTACATATATATAATACAAATAAAAGATTATGGTAGTTGGTTCGTGATTGTTAATGGATTCCAAATATATTCTTAATTATGATGTGATATCTCCAATATCTTTTTCTTCCAAAGGTTGAAGATGTTTGAGTCTCCCTTTGTTAAAAAAGGAAATTAGATACACTTTTATGTTTTGACAACCAACTTTAAGATCGAAGGAAAGCAAACAAAGTGATATGCCCACATATCAAGATTTCAAACCTAGAAAGTTATATACCATATCTTTGGGAAGAAACTCGCTTTAATAAGATTGGAGTGAGTTAGTTTTGAATTTTTAAAAGATGAACTTTGATACACAAAGAATCGTTCTTGTTAACTGATACAACTCTCGTAATTATTTCTCCTTGTTTAATTGGTACAACTCATTTTAAACAAAATTTTGAAAAATTATTGTATCCACATATCATTTCATCAATACTTGACATCTCGATGCGAACATATCAACAAATGGGAATAATGGTTGACGGTGCATGCGAGTGAGGAAATTTTTAATTGTCACATGTATTCTTTTTACTACTCTTTGCGGTGTGCTCAACTCACATGCAAATTTTATGTAATAGTAACATTCCTCTTGCTTACCTTAGGGTGGGGTTTCTATTAATAGAATTATTTGTTTTATATTTTAATTAAAATTAAAAAAATATATATGAGTTAATTATATTGTGGGTAGCGTGAACACCACACAAGGTCTCTAGCCCCAAATTCTTAACTATTATACCCCTCACGTGAACATCAACTCACGCATCAGTTGGAGCCACGTCAGCGTTACGTCAGCTTTTTCTAAAACTGACACTCCATTGCCTACAGTAAACATCAGTTAACATCACTTCTCTTTTTCTGAACCCACATACTAATTTCTTTATTTATTTAAAACACAAACTTAAATAAAATATATTCATTAAAACTAAAAATGTTACATTAAATAAAAATAAAACATTACATTAAATAAAAATAAAACATTACAAATGTTAAAAAAATAATAACAATTATTGAAAAAAATACATTTATTGTCTTAAACTCGTACAAGTAGCTAACGCGATCGGAAATTTGGTGGGAGAGTCGAAATGTGCTCGATTAGAGCTTCGTGGAGTCGATGATGCACGACACGGTCGCGTAATTCCTTATCCATACGTAAGTGCGTTGCAACCCTTTCTTCCCACGAACGTTGAGACATATTATCCGGGTTTGCCATATAGTCTTCCTCAAGTGGACACATATTTCGTCCATTGTCTTCGGTTATCATGTTGTGTAAAATTACACAACAATAGATGATTCGACGAATTTTGTTGACGTTGTATGGTCTAGCAGGGTTTTTGATGATTTGCCAACGGCCTTGAAGAACATCGAATGCCCGTTCCACATCTTTCCTTGCAGATTCTTGGTACCTCTTGAACCTCAACTCGGCTTCTGATATCGGATGCTTAAATGACTTCACAATCGTCACCCATTCTGGATATATTCATCGTTGAGATAATACCCTTTGTTGAATTGTTGACCGGCAATATTGAACACTACTTCAAGAGCTCTATCTTGTAGTAAGTCTTGAAATAAATCAGATTCATTAAGAACGTTGAGGTCGTTGCTCGATCCCGTAGGCCCAAAGAAAGCGTTCCAAATCCATAAATCGTAAGAGGCAACAGCTTCGAGCATGATTGTTGGATATCCGTGATCACCTCGAGTGTATTGACATTGTCATGCTATTGGGCAATTTTGCCAAGCCCAGTGCATGCAATCGATACTTCCGAGCAATCCCGAAAAACCATGTAACTCCGCATGTCATTGATGTAAACATTCCACATCATGAAGTGTTGGCCTTCTTAAATACTCATTTGAATATAGATGAAAAATACATTTACAAAAGTTGTCCAAACAATCGTACGTTGTTTGTTGATCCATATGTAAATATTCATCAAATGCGTCGGCGGCACCACAGTATGCCAATTAGCGTAAGGAAGACGTGACTTTTTGATAAACAATAAAACCAAGTTTTCCAGTTGCGTCTCGACCTTGATGAAAAAACGCAAAGTAAGAGGGTCTCAGAGTGTGAGAGTACGATAATATACCTTGACATATACGGATAAACAATGGGCGACTCATTCGAAACTGACGCCGAAAATAATCTAGAGGGAATGTCGGACTCTCGGCAAAGTAGTCTTGATATAAACGTTGGCCGGCACTCACCCAATCTCTACTTAAATAACGTCTTGTTTGTGGAATACGAAATGTAAATTCAGTATCCGAATCCGAGTTCGAATCTTGTACGTCGAGATAATTTAGCCTAGCGATTGGATTGCGGACGACCATGACGGCACTCAAATCTTCTTTATCGGAATCGGAAGATGACATTTTAATTTTCTAGTGTATTTTTTACTCGAAAGTGGATGAAAAATGGGTATGTAGATGTATATATCGTATATATTGTGGATGGAAAATGGATGAAAAAATTGTATATATTTTGAAGTGGAAATGGGTTAAAAATTGTGTTGAAAGAGGTGTGTATATATTGTTTATATTGTGAAGTGGAATGGTTGTGTTGATGGTGGTGTATATATATAGTGTAAAAATGTTGGGGTTTTTTTGCCTCTTTTTTCCTCCCAACGGATCATTTTTTTAAGCCGTTAAAACACAAATAATGGGTACTGACGCGGGCCACTTTCTTCCCCCTTTCTCTTCGGTTTGGCGACGGATTCCACCGACGGGTGGGAATCGACGTGCGCTGCCTATGGCGTCGGTTCCAAACCCTAACCGATGTTGGTGAACCGACGAACCATAATGACCCGTCTTAGAATGTATGTGTGTAGATTATTGTACATTTTAATTCCATGAAACAAAACTTCACCTTGCGAAAATCACATTTTGATTAATAATAAGGATACCAAAATCGAATGTATATATGTATAATTGAAATCCCAAGCTTTAAAGGTATGCCTTACACTTAGGCGGAGCTATGTAGAAGGTAGAGGTAGCAATTGTTATGGGTTCATTATTAATACGCAGTGTAATTTCTAACGAAAAATAACATTTTTAATTACATTTCTTGTTTGTGATAAGGGTTAAAAAAATTGAGATAACATTACTACAGGTCATTCAAAATCATGAATATGCCACTGAATGTCCACATCTTTTTAAAATTGCTATTAGCATCAGAAAAAGAAAAAAGAAAAAAAGAAAAAAAAGCTCTCAAATGAATAGATTTGTATTGGATATGAAGTTTTAGTTTTCATCAATAGAAGTCTTTTATATAAAAAATAATAATAATATTTACCGTGTGCTATACAATTTATCTCCCTCATGTTGGTAGTAAAATTGATCTATTGGGATCATAAAACTATCGGTTACTATTTTTCTATATAAAAAATACTAATTGTGGTGTCTTGTAAATTTTGCTACGCCCACAAGGCCACAACTACCTTTATCACAATTTAAGGTTGATTTCAGCTTACGGAGTTACACCTTTGATAGTATTCTTCCTATTACAGAAATCTTGGGAAGTGATTAAGCATTTAGTCTAATAACCATGCAATTCATATCACAATGATCCTATAGCTATTCAAGAAATTTAACTCAACTTTATAATCAATCAAGAGGGCATCAGATTTAGGAGATCAAGCTTGCAACAGACTTAGGCGCATGAGAGTTTTTTGTTGAGAAAAAGTCTCAATCTATCTTTTAAGATTTTTATGTTTCTCAATATCAACATTTGTTGAAGTTATATATCAAATTTCAATTTTGCCGGAAAAAAAATAGAGTATTCTTCCTTTTTTAAAATCCACGAAGATGTAAAAATCTAGTACAATCTAACTGTTATATTTTGAATTCAAAAGTAATAGAAAAGGTAATAGAAAAGGTCTCTTTTGATTTTAAAATAAAAACAACAAACTTTAGTTTGACGCGAATAATAAATAAAATAAAATAAGGATGCTTAGATATTTAATTGATTATGTGAAGAATAAAAAGATACATTTTAATATTATTAATATTAATATTAGTAAATTAAATTAGGACCACTTTTCTATTTGCCACAAAAATCTCCCATTTTCGAAGGGTAATTTTGTTAACTTTGCCTCCATTGAACTTTCAAGGGATGCTTTTTCCGATACGTTTCACAAACTATAGCTTGAACTAAAGTACGGGATCGAGTATCTTTTTTATTAAAATAGCAAATTAATTTTTTATCTTATTTTGTTTGTACGAAGTATAATATAAGGGTGGTGATATTTCCACCATTGAATGGAATAAATCCACCATAATTATGCATCAAGTACTTGTACTGTACAGACAGGTTATACACAGTTGTGGTGGATTTATCAAATCCAATGGTGGAAATATCATCTCCCATAATATAAAGATATAACACTGTAACACTTAGTTTATTACTTTCTAACTAAATAAAAAATAATACTAGTAGTAGTTTGTTGATATACGTGATGTATTAACATATGTATACACGTCTCTCCATCAATGTTTTAAAACCCGGGTTGACCCGGCCGGTTCGATCGGTCGGACCGGGACCCGGGGAAGGGACCGGGTCAACTAGGAACGGGTTTGGGGTGGTTTTTGACTCGGGTTTGCCCGGCGGATTTTTCGGTCGGACCGGTGACCCGGACCCGGCCGGGTTTGATGTTTTCGATTTTTTTTTATTTTTTTTTTTGTTTTTGCTATTTGACTAGATGAATTTTTAAACTCTAATGCTTATAACACTCCGTTTTTTCAATAGAAAGGTATTTATGTACTTTTATTGTTTAGTATTGTAGGAAATGAAGTTAGAAAATGGACATAAAGTTTAGTTTTGTAGTAAATGAATGTAAATTTATACAATTTTTAAAATGCTCGTTATGTATTTATCAATTTTGTTTGTTATTTGTAAAATAATTGATTTTACATTTATTACTCGTTGGTAATATATATTTAATGAATATTTATTGGAAACCGGGTCAATCGTCGATTCAACCGGTTGAACCCTGATTGAACCGAACCCGGTCACTAGGCTGGGTCAACTTGAAACCCGGGTTTCAAAACATTGCTCTCCACCTCATTTTTAGCTTTTAATTAATTATATTCTTTTTATTGTAATTGCATTATTTATTTGACCTAACTAATTAGTGACATTCTTGTAGAAAGACTTTTGATCAAATCATACTATACTTCCTTATAAATTGTTTAAGCATTTTCTTTATTAACTTATACTTTTAAAAAATACTAATGACACGATGCCTTTATATTTAATAAAATGGACCAAACATACCTTTCCTAATTAGAGAATTCCATATAACACTTGTGCATGTATAACAATGGATCAATTTGGAAACTACCATTTACTACAGTATTATTTATACATACATTACCTCCTAATTAAAATACATTTTCATCAACAATTTAATCATTACGACACCTGATGTAATGCGCAGACAACTGCTAGTGCTTATTAATGTTTGTTCTGGAACCCAAGACCTTGTGAGACATGGGGCAAATATGCATCATCGAGATAAACGCCATTGACGTATTTAAGTTAAATTTATCACCATGTTGCGGATATAGTACATCGTGGTGGTAAGACGCGGAGATGGAATATAATAATTGAGACTTGAGAGACATATTTTTGTTTATTTGTTTGTTTTTTCAATTTTTTTAATATTTTTAAAATGTTACTAATAATCTAAAAGATGTATTTTATACGTGATTTATAATATTTCCTGTAGTGATTCCTCGTATATTCGTGTTTGGTCGTAGTCTCTCGTATTCATTGATTTTGACAAGAGCTAGGTAAAATAAAGACATATTCAATCCATTCACATGGTCAATACAAAGTACTCGAATTTTATTATGTTAATGAAATAAATTAAGTACTAAACTAATAATCAATTAATTAGGGTCATATCGTTTTCTACTTTATCATGGTATTGTTAAGAAGTGATGGCGTCTTACCGAAGTAATGCCACAATATAGGAGATCTCTCATTTTGATTTATATTCGATCCTTTCCCACTATCTAAGCTTTTCTATGGTCCATGTGCCATATAATTTATGATACTAATATAAATAATTTATTACACTAATTAGGGGTGTACATAAATGGTTCAGAACCGCAAGAACCGATAAACCTAATCAGGACCAAACCAAAACCGAAGTACAACGGTCCGGTTCTCGATTTTATGTTTTAGCCTTAATGGTTCACGGTTCGATTCGGTTCTAGAACCAATAAAAACTATTCGGACCGCCGTAACCGGTTCTGTAGGAAAAATTATATATATATTTGATATTTTTATCCTTGGGTATCGATAAAAATTGAGTTACATTATTAGATTTATTAAGATTGTAATATTGATTATAAGTACATATGTTAATTTAGATTTTTATCTTTTATAATTCATACATTCAAAAAATTCAAATTACAGATTCTTTGCTAACGCTTGATCCATTTAATAATTCTTTTTAAAAACTTGATCAACGATATTCTTTTGGTTATCTACATACATACATGTTTTGTTTGAAAAAATATATGTATAGATGCATCCATCTTATGTTTAAATTACAACAACGTTTTAATTTTCGTTATTATACGATGTTAAGTTTAACTTATTTCTTGAGTCTTATATTTAATTTGATAACTGATGGTGTACGTCTTCTTCTTTATAACATATATGCGCGTATATTATTTGGTCTGCGGTTTTGAACCAAAACCACAAGAACTAAACCAATACCAAACCGGATGATAACCGAATTACATGGTGTAATTCATGATTTTTCATTTAATGGTTCGCGGTTTAGTTCTATTAGGTTTTTGGATCATGTACACTCCTACAATAATATAAATTTTGCATATTTGTAGTCAAATAAATAGAATAGAATATACACTTTATAATACACCGTGTGTATGTGGTTAAAAAAAACTATACAAAAAGAACAAATAATAATCTTTCCTATTTAATAAAAGGGAGTTTATGCTGATGTCATATAGTTGACTTGACAAATTCTTAGGTTGTTTCCCTTGCTGATGTGTCCCTTTGTAGTGCAAGGACTTTTCTTATTTTTTTGAATTTTCTAAAAAATGTTTGCTTTTTTCTAGTTGCTGGTATGTTATTTCCAAGACCCATCATCAATACTACTAGTTTGTCTTTTTTCATTTCAATACCACTTCCAAAAGGAATTGTAATAATTGCATTTTTGCTTTTTGATACGGAGTAAATACTTTTTGATGACTCTTCCATTGCACGCTTCTTTGCATTGGAAATCAAATTTCTATATCCTCCTCCTCTTCTTCATATCAATGTTTACAATCAAAAATCAAATCTTACCAAATCACAATCTTACCTTGAAAGCCTTTTTCTCCAATTTCAAATTTATTGTTCCTTATGAATGTAATATATTCATGTGATTTTGTTGCAGATTGAAATAACAGGTGAGATTAAATCAGATTCTTTCTTCATGTTTGGTTTAGATAACGAGTTCATTTTTATTTGTTGGATTTATAACACTTGATTTGTCTACTAATGATATTTTGTGCCTATATGTGTTTTGATGTTCTTGGATGCTTTGAAAACTATCAGTTTTAAGTTTGTACGTGTTCAATTTTAGCTTCACTTTCAGGAAATGTTCGAGGTTTAAGAGGAAGAAGAGAAGAGGCACTGAAACACTGAAACGTTTGTATAAGAGTGGCTAAGCTACCTTTGTACGCATTGTCGATGTTCTTTTAAAATAGCTGACTAATATCTGCTATTAATAGTAGGCATTAAAATTCATTAATATAGTACGTTGCAGTTGTTGATTTTGCTTCTTAATATAAGTTACTACACACTAACGGGGTTTGTGTGACACCCGATCAAAAATGATCCAAAATTTGATCAAAATTTAAACTTTTATTTCAAGTATTAAATACTCAAACTACTGAAGTGTACAAGTATTATATATATAAAAATATATATAATGACGTTAAAAGATTATTTAAATAATCGCGTACAAACAAATATGAAAGAACGCGCAAACCTAAATACGGACGTTGGTGCAAAATATTTTTAAATAATGTATTATCGATGAAAATAATAATTATTTACTTGGTTGCAAATTTAAACACTTTTTGTACACTGAAAACTATCCGTCAAAATTAGTTGAAGCAAAGATATATTTGTATATCTCATTAAAGGTATTTTTATAAAATACTTCGAATAAAAATATATACGATTTTATATTTAGAAAATTTTCACTTTGAAAGATTATACTACATAACGATCGGGTACGCGAACACGGGTACCACCCAACAATTATTGGGGTCGGTTATAACAACCAACCCCAATCATTTTACACACACAAACACAGACACATCTATCTCTTCCTCTCTTGGCCTCTATCTCATCTTCATCATCAACAACATCAACAACAAACAATCAGTAACATCATCATCATAATCATCTACTTCTTCCTCTTGGATCATCATCATCATCGTGAACATCATCTTCATCACTCACGGCTCAAATTTTTATATTGTAAGGAGATCTTTCACTTTCCTTTGAATTTTCATGTTTAAAATACTTATATTATCATGCCTTAGTGTTCTATCTACGTATTATGTTCGAAAAATCGAACCTATACTCGTTTTTCCAACTAATTTTGCGAACAGACCTGAAACTGGTCCCTGAGCCGAACGACTGGATTTCATCAGCCGAACGGCTGGGTTTCATTAGCCGAACGTCTGGATTTCCTTAGCCGAACGGCTAGGTCCTCCATAGTCGAACGGCTGGACCTTCACAGCCGAACGGCTGGAATACTCAAACAGAACAGTTTTTGTAAAAATGCCGAAGAATTTCACAAGTGTCTTCAGGGTAGCTTCTCGATGAAAAATTTATTATAACGGTTTGGGCTAAAAGTCACACGGTCACTCGAAAACGGCCCAATGATCATAGCCTAGGCGGTTTTAGGCCTTTCGGGGTCGTCCAGGGGTCGAAAATGGCATATTTCAGTCTTCGGACCCGTACCAAATTTCGTAACTCATGAAATAAAATGTAACGGATGTGATGAACTTGAGTAACAGCTAAACTTATACGATACGACTTACACACGAAACACATATACTTTTATAAGTACAACAAATCATGTATAATAATAATAGTTTGAAATTATTATTACAAACCATCACCAATGAGCCGTATACCTTTTCACAAACTCAAACACAAACACTTATACGGATGGTTTAGTTAAACATCCACTTACTCGTTATAATCTCACATGTTTAGGGCATTAGGAGATTACCATTGGAACAACTCACGTACTTTAGGATTGCTTGCTCTTCAGGTGAGTCTCACGGCCCCTTTTTACTGTTTTTACTTTGAGGGGGATGCATTGCTTGTTTTACTTGTATACATATACGTATGTATGGTTTTACCGACTTGTAAATTTACTACTTGATAGACATACTACTTTACTGAATTACTGACTACTACTATACTACTTTACAAACTTAATACATTACGAACTTATTACTTTACGTACTTTCTACTTTACAAACGTACTACTTTACCGATTTACTACACTACTACTTTACAAGGTTATCGACTTATACTTACTACTTGAACGACTGATAAACTTACTGTTTTACTGGAATACTACTTTACAGACTTTACTGACTTGCTACTCTACAAACTTACTGTCTTATCGACTTCTATACTTACTGTTTAACCAACTTATATACTTACTGCATGGCTGACTTACAAGTTACTATGTTACAAACTATACCGACCTACAGACCTAAAGACATACTGAATTGCATGAGTTACGTCTTAATCCAATGAAGTCCTCTGAATCATAGTTGTTAGTTATGGGATAAGCGCGAGTTTTAGTATATGGATCCATATGGGACTGACAATCCCCGCCTGGGGTGGTAGCGCCACCACGAACCGTACTCGTATAAACAGGTGTTTTCTACTCGTTTCGTAAGAGTGTTTTTGGATTAGCACTCACGGGGGCAAATTACAGACTTGTTAAGCTTCGACTATGATGGCTCATGGTAGACCTTACTTACCTAATTATCTTGGCGTAATTGATACTTAATTACTAAATTACCGTTGTGTAATTGATACTTACTTACTGAATTACAATTGTGTAATTGATATTACTTACTTAATTACCGTGGTGTAATTGTTACTGCTTACATAATTACAATTGGTGTAGTTGTTTCTACTTATTGAACTGTGCTGAATTTTCTATTACTATATACTACAAACCTGTGAGATTCACCAACCTTTTGGTTGACGCGTTTTAGTGATGCATTCTAAGGTACTCAGCCACAGTAGGATGGCCCAGCAGGATCTACTTATATGCTAAGCTAGTACGAGTCGCATGCATACACCCTTATGAAGATTTTACTCGCATTATCTTTTGTATTGTGATTATGTATTTAAAATCTTCAGATTCATTTTGCGAACTCACTAATGATTTATACTTACGACTTAAAACCTTGTACTACTCTTGTAAATGTAATGTATTTTCTAAAACGTCTCATTTAGAGTCGTTTGCTTAATCTTTGTGCTTGATATTTGATTAGTCACGCCCAAAAACAATCGCTTCCGCAAAGCATGAAATTGGGGGTGTGACAGTTTGTATGATATCTTGCTTCAAGTTGTTTGTTTGCTAATGTAGCGCACATAAACTGTTTGATGAAATGCTCAAGAGAAAAAACTTTTAAAGGTATGATTTTCTTTTCTGTTGCGGTAATTTTTTTTATTGGTACTACTAATAGCTCTACTGTTATCTTGAAGTCTTCAACTATAATATTTATTAATATTCAATTTTAAGCTTATGTGTTTTAGGTTGTAAAGCAAGAGAGGCTGAGGTGGGGGAGGAATCTGAGAAAGAAGGTAAAAAGCTTCTCCCTAAGCAAGTAAGAATGAGTCTCTAATTAGTGATATTACACATGCCATTATCACGAAAGATTAAATAATAATCTCGGGTTGAAGCCTAAATTTTTTCATGATATTCTAAGTTACTACTTAAATATCTACTTAAATATGAGTTTTATATGAATTTGTTTTTAATCGTGGATATCATGAGTTGTGGGAAATCCAAGTGCCTATTGCAAGCTTACATTTGGCAACACTCCTTCGAGGGCTCGATGCAAACCAAGGTATGATCCCAGATAGTTAACCCCACCCCTTCCTTTTTAAAACATTGTATGAGTCCCTAATCACTATTATGTTAGTGATTGTGAATCGTTAACAGTGAGTTAATTGTAGAAAAGGGGGGGGGGGGTTGAATACAATTAAAAACTTTTCTTTTCTGTGTTATAGTGTTCTCTTTGTTCAGCAAGTTTTTAACCGTATTAAAGTAACAACAATATGAACACAAGTATAGATATATAAGATACAGTTCAGTTGCTGATACAAATGTAGCTAAAAGATAAATTCTTTTATTGATAAAATTTATCTCTTGTTGATTGCGGAATAGATTAGCCAAAGCTAATCCAAATCAAACAATACAGCTATTACAAAGGAGATGAGCAGTAGTGGACAAACACGCTAACTGCTTACTCGCTGAGGTAAGCTAGTAGTGGACAAACACGCTACTAGTTTACTCGCTGGTGTTACTTGTATCTTAGACAAACTAGTCACTGACAAACAAGTGACAATACAAGTAATCGACACAAAATGAAGTATAACATACTACGCTATTTATAGACGCTGAAATCCTTGATTTCCGGATCTGATGGACACGTGTCGCTGATTGATTGGAGAGGTAGTTGAGATGTGATATATCATGGCACGACATTCTGTCTTGGGAAATATCACCTTGTACCATAGACCAATCAAATGCTTCCACGTTACTCTTTTCAAGTTTCGAGGAACACGTGTTGCGCCGTAACAACGCCGAATGTTGACTTCTTATTTAATGTGGCATTTAATGCTGCAGTCACTGATAGAAACACAATTCTCCTCATTCTCGATGCGAGCTAACATGCTCTAAAGAATGACTTGAACAACTAATCTTCAGTGACTTCTTTTATTCAGCAGAAGAGAGAACTCAAGAAGACTTGGAGACTCTCGCTGATAGATGAGTATCAGCGACACACATAGTTGAGTCTTTTATCTTGATAAGATCTTCATCTACTGGCTTATCATATGATCAGCGACATAGAAACCTTCAGCAACAGGAGCTTGACTTGAATCATTTTCTTCATGGAGCATTATTGAGAAGATCAGAGACTGTGAACAGATAGCATGATCAGTGACTTCACTCATCACCGAATAATGACTTTAACAATCTCTTATATAATCTCCCCCTTAATCCTTGAGATCAGTGACCACTTGAATTCAGCGATCAGTGACTCAACAATCTCCCCCTAAATGGTTTAAGTCAAAGCTCACTTAGACAAACTAGTTGCAGGAAAGTTTTAGTTTCTGAAGATAAGTTGGTTGAACAGAGACTTGTACTTGTAAATTTTGTTGTTGAAAAGTTTTAAATCTCTGACAGTAGGTGGATCGCCCAGTGACTTGTACTTGTAGATTTTCTATGCAATGCCTCATTTATATCATAGAATAAATATTTACAGAAGCTAACTATTACAAAATATCTAAGTTATTTATCTCTCCACATCTCCTCCTCTTTCACTATGCCAAGCTCAGCTTCAAGTTCATATTTGTCTTTGGAGGGCAGGTATCTGAATTTTCTGGCCAAGGCTTCATCGAGAATAGCTTTTCTGATCTTTGAATCTGTTGGAAGCATGCTAGCTGACCTGATCAGGTGTATGAGTTGTTGTTGATCAACCTTCTCAAGTTCAGCTTCTCTCCGAAACCTAAGGGCACTATTTAGGTCCCTGTATACCAGACCCTTCTCCCCCTCAGTGACTTCATGACCTTCAAGCTTTGGCACACCAGCAGGGATAGATAGATTAAGCCCTGAAGTGTTGGGGATTCGATAGATGCTGCTTGTGCCTGACCTATACCTTGGGCTTGGTGGCTGAACAATCTCTTCACCAAATGTGACAGTATCTTCTAGTCTGAGAAGTTGCAGTGACACCATTTTTTGATATAGTCTATCAATCTCTTTCAGGACCTCAGCTTTAGCTGCACTTGTTGAGTGGCTGATAGCAAGCCTGATTTCATTCCATTCTTCTCTGTGCAGCTTGCATACTTAATCAAGTAGCATGGCTTGAGTCTCTGAACCTCTTTGAATAAGCAGTTGAGGTTGAGATTGATTCTTAGACTTCTTCAGTTTAACCTTGGTAATAGGTGCAGGGTTTGATCTCCCTGTCATTCGGGCAGCAAACCTTTTTCTATCAATTTCATCCCATTTCCTATCCACTGCTGTTCTGACAGCTCCCCCTTTCTTTTTAGAGCTCTTGCTAGCTGAAGTTTTCAGTTTTTGTTGCTCTAGCTCACTCTCTTCTATCTCAGCAAGTACCCTGGCAATTGCAGCATCAGACTCTTCTTGATCTTTCTTTTGCTTAAGAAGTCTGGCCCTTTCATTGGCATCTTTAGAGCTCAATTCCAGTAGGTATGCTCTGTCAGCATCTGATTGCTCTTTCAGCAAACTTTTCCTTTCTTGTTCCTCTCTTAACTCAGCCTGAAAGGTTATTTGCATTATCATCTCATGCTCCCTGTCCTGTCTTGCCTTTATCTTTCTGGCAACTCTCTGTTCTTTTGTTTCATCAGGACAAGGGGTATCAGAGGCTGAGTCAGAGGAAAGGCATGCTGTAGGGGAGGTATCTGAAGTGGTTGTGTTGGAAGGAGTGGTTATTTGGGTTGTTTGGGTTGTTGTAGGTGTAGTTGCTGTGGGTGAGGGTAGGTTTAGGGTTGCTGGTGGAGATGAAGGTACAGCTACCTCAGATATGACAATATGTAATTGAGGGTCACTGACCTGTTGTTTCTTTGATGGAGGAGTAGATGCAGGAGAGGTGTCACTGGTCCTTTTTCTTTTTATAACAGATGATATGGGTTGCTGATCCTCCATATTTACATCATCTTCATCATCTGAACCCTGACCATTTCCATGACCACCTCCCTGGCCATCATCATTGTTATCATCATCATTATCATCAACATCATGCATGATGGTATCATCCTCCTCATCATCAGATGCATCAGCTACCACTTCCCTATTCATCCATTCTCAGCGAGCCAATTCATAGCTCACTGAGGTACCCTCTATCCTAGCAGTATCATCCACTGCCCATTGTTGCACCAGCCCATTGTAGTTCCTGAGCTCTTCAGCACTGAACTCAGGAAAGCTCTCAGTGATATCCACCATATCAGTGGCTATCTCCATATCTACCCAATGCAGTTCAGCAACTGCAAGGGCTTCCAGTTCAGGTTGCTCAGCGATCGGACGAAGTGCATAAGTAGTGAGCACAATGTCCCTGTGAGCTTTGTTTGATAGCGGATCAGTCATCTTACGGGGCATCTCAGGATCAGAGACAAAGTCCTCTTCTTCACTCTCCCCCTGACTGGTTCGCTCAAACTGATCAACTGCCCTAAGTATCTGATCAGTGAAATCTGCATTCTCCTCGCGCAGGGCAGCGACCTCAGCTCTTGTCTTTGTGAGCTGTGAGACAACCTGTGGAAGTACCTTAATAACTTTGTTAGTGTTATACATGTAGTTAGATACAGAAATGGCTAAGTCATTTTGGTTGGTGGTGAGCTGGGCAATGGCAGCAGCATGATTAGTGAAGTTGTTGGTGGAGGTGGAGGCTAGCTCAGTGACTGCATGGTTTATTGCAGCACTAGCATCAGCTACTGTTTGTACCCTCTCACTAACAGATGTGCTCCATGGTTCAATGGAGTTGTATACATCAGTGAGAGCAGCAACAGCTTTCTGAAGGACAGAGACATTGCCAATAAGTGCCTCACGGTCTTCAGTGAGCATCTTAATTTGGGTTTGGGATTGGGCAATGTACTCCATCAGTAGCTGATCTGATGTGGAGTGAGTGGAGGTGTTTGGGGGAGTAGTTTGGGTAACAATAATGGGGGTAGGTGTAGGTTGGGCTATCTGATCAGGGGGTGTGGTCTGATCAGCAGTGACTTAGATGTTATCACTGGAGAAAGAGGTGGGGGTGAGCACTCTGATGGGAGAGTTGGATGTGGGAGGAGGAATGGGTTGGGTGTCCTCAGAGGTGTCCATTGGCATGATTTCCTCATCATCAGCTTGTGATTTAGCTGATGGTTCATTGGAAATAGAAGTAGCGACCTGTATCTCACCATGGGTTAGTGGTGAGACATTGACAGTCGGTGCAGTGATAGATGAGAGATGGCCCGGGTCTGTAGCCAGTGGTGTGACATCAGCTATAAGTGTGTTATCACCCACTGATGTCACTTGCCCTTTTAATGAAATGTCACCGTTTTGTGAGGATGACAAGTGGCTGGGTTGACTCAATCTGAGGGTGTGGGGTGCACCCGAATCACTGCTAACAGTGGTTTGATCCACTGCAGCTGTCTGTAGTTGTCCCTTTGTAGAGTCACTGGACTTTCGGGAGTCCAGTGAAGCAGGTAAAGTTGAGGGTTCAGCAGTGGTGCCCTCAGCAACTGAACGTACAGTCACTGATTCACCACTGGCATCCGTAGATGTCTTCTTTTTACTATGTCCCTGATCCTTTAACGTCAGGGACCCTAATTTGGATTTTTTCTTGGGAGCAGTTGGTGGTTTCTTAACTGGTGGTTGACCAACAGTAGTCACTGGGGGTGTGGTCAGTGACGTGGTCGATGGGGGGGCAGCAACTGACATTTGTACAGAAGTTACAGGCTGGGGTGCAAAGATCCCCGGGTGTTTCATAAAAGCGGGTAACACCGCAGTCACTGGTTTTGCGAAAATTTGAGATCCTACCAGAGTGGGCTCAAATCCCTGAAAAGATACCCTATCATAGGCAGCAAACTGATCCCTAAAGATCAGTGAGAGATACCTAGGGTAAGGCACATATTTTGCCCTGGCAGGCTCAGCGACTTTGGTGATCAGTTCGTTAAAGATCACACTTGCATAGTCAACTCGTAGAGAGTTGACCAGTGACCAACTGATCTGGGCCTCCAGGGAGCTGAATTGATCATAGCTCCCTGATTTTGTACCCAAAGATTGGATAAAGTTTGTGAAAAGAGCATTCCAAACACCATCCATTTTTGTTTTGTGGACCGTAGAGTACTTACGGTTGCCACTGCCATCGACTGAGTATTTACACTCAATCTCAGTAAGATCGACGAGGCCTTGTTTGGCAACGTCGCTCTCTGGCAGCGACTCGTACGACTCATAGGTCGGCAGTTGTAAAATCGAGCGGATGGTGTTGGCAGTTATTATGATGGGTTGGGTACCATTGTCTATAATACCCTGGAGTTGGGAAACACCAGAGACGACAGAGTGAGTGCAGGTATACCAGAACTCACTGAGCCATTCTGGGTTCATTTCCCCAGGAGACAAGGTAAGAGCAGGGAGGATAAAGTGATTTTTCAAAAAGTTTATCACCTCCGCATACTCAGGTTTAGGGCAATTTACATTTCCCAAATAGTTAGATTTGGGAACTGTAATGACAAGGGTCTCACTGACCGCAGAGGCTCGAAGAGCTTTAATCTCTGGGGTCGGTGTGTAAGCATTGTTGAAAAATTTTGTCCTTGCCATTTTAGAAAAAGAAAAAGTAGAAGATTTAAAGTGTGAGATATTTGCAGAGAAAATGAAGAAGATGAAGTTTGAAAAATTAGAAAGCGTAAAGAATGAAAAGGTAAGGGTTTCGCTTCTTATATACGGTTACTGATGTGGAAAATGTGTGGTCAAAACGAGTATGTACGTGGTCAAAAAGTAAAAAAAAATGTGGTTGGTGGTAGTGGAGTAGGGTGATGATGGTGATAAGTGGTAACATTAAATGGTGATGGGAGTGGTGCGCCGGAAAGGTATACGAGGTGTCAGAAAAAGTGTACCTTTTCGAGTTCCATAAGATATTTTAATAAGGCATTTATTAAGAATATAAATCGTTAAGAATTAAATACAAAATGTATTAATTATAGGGTATATATGTCGAAATAAATGCTATATTAAATAATAACATATCTTTCGCTGATACATTATGTCTCAGCGAGATGAAGATAAATTATATCTTAAAATAAAATAAATATTATGTTTCACATTTGATGTCGCTGATCAAATTACAACTTAGAATACTAATCTAATCAGCTAGTCAAGTATATGAAGCATAAGATATAGTTTATTTATATGATATAAGGAATTATCATGTGTAGTTACAAAGTATATAATTTATTGATTATAACAATGCTAACTTATTGTTCTTGCTGATTACATCAGTGAGAATAATAGGTCAGCGTGTTAAAAGTATAAACTATTTATTCTGTAACTCCCTTTTTATTAAACAATCAGGTTTTAATCATTTAGGTTCAGCATCCCCAACTCGCTGATGAGAAAGGTGAATCTTTTCTCATCTAAAGGTTTTGTAAAAATGTCAGCGAGTTGGTAATCAGTTGGAATGAAATACAATTCAATGTCACCTTTCATGACGTGGTCCCTGATGAAGTGATATCTGACATCAATATGCTTTGTCCTTGAGTGCATCACAGGATTGTTTGCTATGGCAATAGCACTTTGACTATCACAATAAATTGGAACATTGCCAAAGTCAAAACCATAGTCAGCGAGCTGATTCCTCATCCACAGAATTTGAGCAGTGCAAGCTCCAGCAGCGACATATTCAGCCTCAGCAGTAGAAGTTGAGACAGAATTTTGTTTCTTGCTTGACCAGCTTACAAGCTTTTCTCCAAGAAACTGACAGCTACAAGAGGTACTCTTTCTGTCCATTTTGCATCCAGCATGATCAGAATCTGAATATCCCTTCAATGAGAAATCTAAACCAGATGGGTACCAGAGACCAAGATTTGGTGTACCCTTCAATATTCTTTTGACAGCGAGCAAATGGGATTCATTTGGGTCAGCTTGATATCTAGCACATAGACAAGTAGAAAACATAATGTCTGGTCTACTAGCAGTTAAGTACAGCAGTGACCCGATCATTCCTCTGTAAGCAGTGATGTTTACTGATTTACCATCAGGATCAGCATGTAATTTTACTGCAGATGACATTGGTGTAGCAAGGGATGAGCAGTTGGTGAATTTAAATTTCTTTAATAAATCTTTAACATATTTTCCTTGATTTATAAAAATACCAGTTTTGGTTTGCTTTATTTGCAGACCAAGGAAAAATGTTAGTTCACCCATCATGCTCATTTCATAACTTTTAGTCATGAGGTTACTGAAATCCTTGCACATGTCATTGTTAGTAGACCCAAAAATAATATCATCAACATAAATTTGGACTAATATAACATCTCTCTTATCCTTTTTAATAAAAAGTGTGCTGTCAATTTTACCTCTGACATACCCACAGTTAGTTAAGAAGGTAGAGAGAGTGTCATACCAAGCTCTGGGAGCTTGTTTTAGTCCATATAAAGCTTTTTCCAGCTTATAGACATAACCTGGATACTTGGGATCAGTGAATCCAGGTGGTTGATTCACATACACTTCTTCCTGCAGCTTTCCATTCAAGAAGGCACTTTTCACATCCATTTGATATACCTTGAACTTCTTATGAGCTGCATATGCTAAGAACAACCTGATTGCTTCAAGCCTAGCAACTGGTGCAAAGGTTTCATCGTAATCAATTCCTTCTTGCTGACAGTAACCTTGTGCAACCAGTCTAGCCTTATTCCTTATTACAACACCATCAGCATCCATCTTGTTTCTGAACACCCATCTTGTTCCAATCACAGATTTCCCAGATACTTGAGGTACTAACTTCCACACTTTATTCCTTTCAAACTGAGATAGCTCATCTTGCATGGTAGCTATCCAGTGATGATCAGTGAGTGCCTCATCAATTTTCTTGGGCTCAATCAGTAACACAAAGCTTACAAACAAACAAAAGTTAGTAGATGCTGATCTGGTCTGGACCTTGGATTGAGGATCACCAATAATCAATTGATTATCAATATGTCTAGTCCATTTGGTCACTCGCTGAGGTTCAGCAGTGACTTGATTATTCCGAGATGATCCACCAGACACATCAGCATTAGAAGCATGATTAATGTTTAAGCTTTGATTTGAACAGAGAGTGTTATTATTTTGATGCTCATGATGAGATGATGATGATGGGATATCAACAGGTAAAGATGAAGTTCCTGAACCATTCTTAGCTAAAGTAGAGCTAGAAGTATCTTCAGGGACATCATCTTCCCTTTCAGAATCTGATGGATGAACCTCATGCTTGTCATCACTGATTGTGTTAAAAATAAGGTTTTCATAATCTTTTGGATCAATGAGTGATTCATCATAAGATTCATCAAAGGTAACATCCATTGATTCTTCAATACATTCCCTTCTTTTATTATAAACTCTGAAAGCTTTTGAAATGATTGAGTAACCAACAAATATACCTTCATCAGTTTTGGGATCAAACTTTCCTAAGTGATCTCTTTTGTTTAAGACATAGCAGGTACTGCCAAAAACATGAAGAAAACTTATGTCAGGTTTTCTCCCCCTTAACACCTCATAGGCTGTCTTATCATGTCTCTTGACAATCAAAGACCTGTTCTGAGTGTAGCAGGCAGTGTTAACTGCTTCAGCCCAGAAATGGGTCTTAAGACCAGCATCTATGAGTATTGAACTTGCTGATTCAATCAGGGTTCTATTTCTCCTCTCTGCAACACCATTTTGTTGAGGTGTTCTTGGTGCAGAGAAGTTTTGAGAAATACCTTTTGAATCACAGAAACATTCAAGGTCAATATTTCTGAATTCAGTGCCATTATCACTTCTTAAATGTTTAACTGAACAATCATTCAAGTTTTCCATCTTTTTGATAAAGGATATGATTTCCTGTGTTGCATCACTTTTGGCTTTGAGGAAGAATACCCAAGTATATCTGGAATATTCATCCACAATTACCAAGCAATACCTTTTACCACCAAGACTGGGAGAACTCACTGGACCAAATAGATCCATATGCATCAGTTGAAAACATTCTGTCACTGAAGATGTTTGTTTGCTTTTGAAAGAAGAGCTGTGATGCTTTCCCTTCTCACACGCTGAACAAAGCTTGTCTTTGTCATAAGTAAGCTTTGGAAGACCATTTACCAAGTCATTCTTGCTGAGCTTGCTGATGGCCTTGAAGTTCAGGTGAGAAAGACGCTTTTGCCATAACCATTTTTCTTCTGAAACGGTTCTGGAATAAAAATATGTTCCTGATTGTGCTGAGTCCATATTGACTACATATGTATTTCCTTTCCTTTGAGCACCCAGGACAGCACTTCCATTTTTGTTGTAAACAACTCCAGATTCATGATCAAATAGCACCTTATTCTTGGCATCACAGAACTGACTGATGCTTAATAGATTGTGCTTCAGTCCTTCAACATATGCCACCTTTTTAAACATGACATTACCATTGGTCAAGACCCCATACCCTCTGGTCTTACCAATGTTGTTATCACCAAAAACTACATCAGGACCTCTTTCATCCTGGTAGTCGCTGAGCAGGGACTTACATCCGGTCATATGTCTGGAACACCCACTGTCCAGATACCAGATTGTTTCTCTAAGAATGCCCTACATCAGGAGTAAAATGTTAGTTCAATTTATGAACCCATCCTGAGATGGGTTCATGGTGGACAAGCCTTGAACTTGGCTTCCACTGACCAGCAAGACATTTGATTCACTGCTGGTGGTTGATTAGACACAAGCTTGTACTGATGAACAATCTGTTGACACATGTTGTCTATTTCCACACTTATAGCATTTTTTATTTGTGGCTTTAGACTTCTTTTGCTTAATATGCTTATTTGATTTAAAAGAGTTCAGACTTACTGTCTCAGTTTGTTTCTTTGACTCCAAGTCACTGATGACAAGATCATCAGTCACTGGAGTGTCAGAGGTGAGGTTGCTGAATAACTTTTGAATAATAGCAGTAATACTGATGGGAACTGGATTAGTTGTTGACTCATTTATGCTCAAGTCTTTCAGTTCATCAATACTTCTAGCTATATCACAGTTGTCAGTAACCAGCGAGCTTTTAACAAAGTGATTTGGTTTAGGCTCGCTGAAGACTGACATTGGTTCAAAAATGAAGTTTGAAAAGGATTGATCAGGCTTGAATATTTGATCAATGCTTGTGGCATCAGCCAGAGAAGCAGCTGTGTCATAATCACCTCCCAAAATAGCTTTTACTTGTTTTGGAATTTGATTATTGACACACTGATTTACATTTAATGCAGATTTGCACCATGACTTTATAACTTCATTGAGTTGAGAAAATTTGGTTTCAAAGCTTATTTTCTCTTGAATGCACATTTGATTTGCATGTATTTGTGCATCAAGTTCAAGTTTTAGGTCTTTCATTTTCAACAAATTTTCTTCTTGAAGTTTAAGTTTTGATGTCAAGTTATTGATCATGCATTCTTGCCTTTTCTGAATATCATGAGCATTTGATAGATCAACTATCAAAGTGTCAAAGATATTCTCCTTTTCAGTCACTGAAGCTGATTTAAAACAATGTACATTGTAGAGAGTCTCTGGATCCCAGCCGGATGCTGAACATTTCTTAGCTACTTCTTTGATGTCTTCATGGAAGTTAGCATCATCAGCCATCAGGCAGTAATCCCTATCTAAACAAATCATAGCTTCTTCTTCATCAGATGATGAGGTTGAGTCAGAGTCGCTGAAGGATCCTTCTTCAGCGACGAATCCTTTTCCCTTCTTCTTGCCAACTTTGGACATAGCTTTCAGCTTCTTGTATTTTGACTTGTACTTGTTGTACTTGTCATTTCTAAAGCTGGGCCTTTGTTCAGGGAGAGGATTGACAGCTTTGGATCTACAGTCAGCTGCAAAGTGACCAGGTTTGCCACATTTGTAGCAGTCGCCTTTTGACTTTGAGATGTCACTTGATGGTGCACCAGCAAATTTGTTAAACCTTGTGTTCTTTCTGAAATTTGCAACCATCATGGCCATATCTCTTTCCAGCTTCTCTAGTCCTTCTTCATAGCTGACTTCAGATTGACTGTCAGCAGCACAACCTTCCTCATCTGCAATCAGTGACTTTGAACTCAACTTGGTGATCTTAACTTTCTGCTTTTGATCAATCTCTTCTAGCTCAGCTACAAGGGCATTAGAAATCTTTTGACTGCCTAGTGCAGCACGAATGTGCTCACATTGATCAGCCTGTTTTTCAGATTGTTACCAGTTTAACAATATACCATAAATTTGAGTTAGATTGAGAGAGGTATAATCATTACGTTGTCGAGTACACGTTGCAATGGTTCCCCAAACTTTCCTAGGCAACAGTTCTAGAAATTTTTCGACAACAAATCTTTGGTCCTTTCCTATATTAGCTTTTTCCATTTTATTAATTAAAGCTTGATATCTAGTATAGGTGGAGGCCAGTGACTCATTGGGTTCCATGGCAAACAGTTCATATTGACGAGTCAGATTTACCTCTCTACAGCGAATAATGTCGGGCGTTCCAATATAGATATTTCTTAGAGTGTCCCACATGTGTTTCGCTGTACTGCACAATCTAATGGACTCAAACACTTCATCAGGAAATGACATGCTTATGTATATTTTAGCTTGTTTATCCAGCCTGACCATGCGCCTATCCTCATCTGTCCATTGTTCCTCCCTTTTTGGCATAACCATTTCTGGTAAGGCAGGAGTGGTTGCAGTGGTTGCAACAGCAATAATGACAGTGGGGGTGTGAGGACCGTCAGTTATTATAGAACAAAGACGATCATCAATAAGGTCTAAGAATATCATCATCCTGGACATCCAGGTTTCAATTCTTGATGGGTCAAAGGCTGGAGGTTTTGTAGTGGAGCCATTTCCCTTCTGGTACTCAGAATCAACACAACTGTACTTAACGGATTCCATTGCAGATCTGGTTAAATTATATTTTAAACCAACTCTGTTCTGATACCAATTATGAGTCCCTAATCACTATTATGTTAGTGATTGTGAATCGTTAACAGTGAGTTAATTGTAGAAGGGGGGGTTGAATACAATTAAAAACTTTTCTTTTCTGTGTTATAGTGTTCTCTTTGTTCAGCAAGTTTTTAACCGTATTAAAGTAACAACAATATGAACATAAGTATAGATATATAAGATACAGTTCAGTTGCTGATACAAATGTAGCTGAAAGATAAATTCTTTTATTGATAAAATTTATCTCTTGTTGATTGCGGAATAGATTAGCCAAAGCTAATCCAAATCAAACAATACAGCTATTACAAAGGAGATGAGCAGTAGTGGACAAACACGCTAACTGCTTACTCGCTGAGGTAAGCTAGTAGTGGACAAACACGCTACTAGTTTACTCGCTGGTGTTACTTGTATCTTAGACAAACTAGTCACTGACAAACAAGTGACAATACAAGTAATCGACACAAAATAAAGTACAACATACTACGCTATTTATAGACGCTGAAATCCTTGATTTCCGGATCTGATGGACACGTGTAGCTGATTGATTGGAGAGGTAGTTGAGATGTGATATATCATGGCACGACATTCTGTCTTGGGAAATATCACCTTGTACCATAGACCAATCAAATGCTTCCACGTTACTCTTTTCAAGTTTCGAGGAACACGTGTTGCGCCGTAACAACGCCGAATGTTGACTTCTTATTTAATGCGGCATTTAATGCTGCAGTCACTGATAGAAACACAATTCTCCTCATTCTCGATGCGAGCTAACATGCTCTAAAAAATGACTTGAACAACTAATCTTCAGTGACTTCTTTTATTCAGCAGAAGAGAGAACTCAAGAAGACTTGGAGACTCTCACTGATAGATGAGTATCAGCGACACACATAGTTGAGTCTTTTATCTTGATAAGATCTTCATCTACTGGCTTATCATATGATCAGCGACATAGAGACCTTCAGCAACAGGAGCTTGACTTGAATCATTTTCTTCATGGAGCATTATTGAGAAGATCAGAGACTGTGAACAGATAGCATGATCAGTGACTTCACTCATCAGCGAATAATGACTTTAACAATCTCTTATATAATCTCCCCCTTAATCCTTGAGATCAGTGACCACTTGAGTTCAGCGATCAGTGACTCAACACATTGCTCATGCTTAGAGGTGCCTATTCAACTAATTGACTTGTGAAGGGAATGATCTTTTAGGTTTATGCATAATCCCTATTTAAAATCTATATATCTATACCACAGAGACTAACATGCTCATGTCATTATGTAATTCACATAGTTAACAAGTCTTTTCACATTTAATTTGTTTCTCGGGTTGTCTCAACAGACCCCAATCTGAATGGGAAGAGAGCTTCGTTTGGTCATTTTAAAGTCCTCCAAAATGCCAAAAGCTACATATTTCATGCAAATAACAACCTTGTATGTAGAAACAAAAAGAAGGTATGGTTTCTTTCTTTACTTTGTGTCGTATCAAGAATGTATATGCATATCTGTGTATGCATTGCAGGTTGCCAATCTATCAATTTATATTCAGATTATGTTGTGTAAATTGCAGGTTGCATTTTATATATGGATTGAGTTTGCTCGAACATGCTCAAAACAAATACACTTCTCATCATTACAAAGGCTTTTAGCAATCTATAAACCTTTCCCAACACCTTTCTACTTTTAGCAATCTATAAACCTTCCCAACACCTTCCCAACATTTTATTTATATCATTTACGCAGGTAATGAAGATTCAAATGGTTTGCAATTTTGATACAACTGTTTTGGTAACCATTTAATTGTGATTGTTGGACGTTTGACTCCTGGCCCAAATCAATGGGTATACTTGGAAATTCTATTGTAAAATTATGTATTAGAGTATTTAGTTATACTTTCATGTGATCAGAGTTATCTCATTAAGATTTAAATTGCCCTTATCAATATTATGTTATTATTGATAATTTATTGTAAAGTTATGGAAGTTTTTTATATTATTATTTTTATATAATGTTAAGTCTTTACATATGAGTATACATTGTTAACTTTTACATTCTTACCCTTTTTTTATTATTGATTACGTAAATGCATCACTAAAACTAGCCTACAAAACGTAATAATACAAAATCAATAGGTAGAACTTATATATATATTTATTATTATAGATAGAAAATGTATCGATTAATCTTATATTTTTATTTCTTTATCATACCCGTGTAGTCACGGGTTATTAAACTAGTAAAAAATATTATACTATGGTTTTAAGTCCCGTGGAGACAAAAGTCCAACAAAGAAAACGAAAATAAAATGGAGCCCACTTATAGATTTGGTTGGGACTCGCAAATCTGCACTTTTTTCTAATTCAAACCCCTTTTCACTCTAAAATGATGGAATTTTGTGCAACACTAATTTTCTCCCAAATTATTATTTTATTGTAATGTAATTAAAATTAGAATTAGATTTTCAATTATATTCCATGCAAACGAAATTAGAATCTTTGATTAAATTCAACGTAAAAGATCTCGACTTCTAGATTAATGAATCATGTGTTGATCGATTATAATTAAGCTATACAACATAGTCCTTAGATTCTTACGAGTCGAGTTAGACATTAATAGAAAAAGACGTGACGCGAAACCAGACTTTTAAATTACTTTGATTATTATAAATTGTTTATTAACTCTTCCAATTCATACGTGACTTGTAAAAAATCTAATGAAGTTTTAATATAATGTTATGTGAAATACAGTTATAAAATATAGAAGAAATCAATATAATCTATTTTAAATTAAGCATTTTGTGTTGATGGGCGTTCAACGACGTAACTACTGACTCTCAACATAATTACTTATCTTAAAAACAAAAAATCTTAAACAAAAATATAAATATGCATATAAATGGGTTTTGCTAACGTGTGCCCAAAATGCGCACGTTAAAGTTCATTTGATAGACACGTAATTTACTTAAATAACATAATTTGTGATTATTATATATATGCATATAATAGGTAATTATTAGATTGCACTATGTATTAAATGCAACTACAAATATTTAAGAAAATTAAGGCTTTATTAAATATACGTTAATGTATGTCACATGGGGCACATGTTAGCAACACTATATATATATATATATATATATAGGGAATTTCTAACTTGTATCATAAAGTCATAGGTTAAGGGATGAATATTCTTCTCGAAAAATGAAAAAGTTGAAAATATTTTTTTCGAAAAATGAAAAAGGTATCAAGATTCTTCTTGAAAAATGTATTTCTCATTTTTCGAGAAGAATATTCTTGTCTTAACATATGCCCTTAGGATACATGTTAGACAAACCCATATATATATATATATATATATATATGTATATATATATATATGTATATATGGTTGAATTGTGACTTTTACGAATCAAATCGAGTCGTAAGTCGTGAATTTAAAATTGAGATTCCGAATCATGAGTTGACAACTATGAAGTAAGTATCGTAAAAGGGTACTCTCATAAATAATCCATAAGTTAGGTGTGTCGACTCATAATAAGGTCGTTGTGGAGGTCATTACAATGAGTTTATCACTATATATATTTTTTAGAAAGGCTACTTACACACAACATAGCTTGGTGTGTCGAATCAATGTCACTTGAACTCTCAACCTCGTGGTTTGAAGGGTTACGATGATGCTAGGCCAATGGCCAATAGGTAATAGTATTGCCTAATTGATTATGACCTATTAGTGGTGATAACGGTGACGCCACAGTGGCATTTTATTTTATTTTTGTTTTTATCTTGTTTTTAACCGATTAGCCTATAAAATACAATCAATTTAGGAATCATAAGTTAATTGTGTTGGTGTGACAATTAGTTATAAGGTTTATGACGAATCATGACTCCAACTATTCTTATAGTTACAATGATAATTATTTAAAGTAATGGAGATGGATGCTTTAAAACATCTAACGTATACCATAAAAATATACGATATCATCTTTGTTATAATCCAATTGAGCATAGCTCAGGTGCTAGTGTCAACACAAAAAATCATCACGTACTTGTGTGACTGATATGTTAGGAGTTTGAATCCGTGTCTGAGCACTTGTAAGTGATTTATGGACATGTGATTTGTCCGACATTGATGTTCATTATGAGTGAGTCAAACACGTACCATTACAATATGATACGATGATTAGATTTCCGTGTAAATTACCCTTTATTAAATTGCCATGAACATTGCATTGAATTTGTTTTTACTTTTTGGAGACTGCTACTCATAATGTCTTGTCTTCTTTTGGCAAAATAAGACCAGATGGTCCTCAAAATCTTTAATCTTTTTTTCACCCACGTTATTTTGTTGAATATCATCACACCCAATTTCGGGACCATAGAGGACTTAAGTTGTCGGGTTTTGACCATTCCACGTAATTCCTTCGTTTCACATAGCTAAAGATTCACATTATTATGTTATAATCTATCTAGTCTATTGTAATAATTAAATACAGTTAGAATTTACTTTTAAAAGAAAATACCAACAAAGTATCATCATCATCCAAAAGATATGATCTTGAAAGTTGGAAGAAAAAGGGCTCGATCGACAGAATAATAAAGTTATAATATTTATATAAAATATAATATTAATATTATATATTTAATAATTACCAGAATTTTAGCCAGAAATTTGAATCCCTATGTGCTCCTTGAACAGTGATATATACAATAGTATTTCGTAATCCCTCGATCCCTGATCTATTGTCCCGTATTTCTTTTTGTGTTGTACCAAATTTATTGTTCACTTCCATAAATAAATAAGAATAATGAGTTAAAGTTCTTTTTTACCTCTAATGTAGAAAAAAAAAAGTGAGTAAAAAGTAAAGATTAAAAAACGGTCATCTTGCCAAAAAGTAAAAGAGGTGATTATGTTTTCTTAAACTGTTTGCTTTTTATCTGGGGACAATAAAATTGGGACGGAGGGAATATTTGTTACAAGCAGTGTATGGATATGGATTATTATTTATATTATTATTATTAACGTTTTTAAAATAAAGAATGAAACATGGTTAGCTTTGAATCAAGAAGATTTTTTATAGGTGGTCGACTATCCACGACCACTAGACCCAAGGTCAACCCACCGGATAAATATATTCATGAATTATATTATCCACGAACGAATTACGATACGATCCCAATACCCCCCCAAATCTCTCGAATGTCATCCCACCGTCTTTAAAAAAAATAAAAATAAAATAATACTGTATTCTTTAAATATTATTACGTACCCTTCTATTATTTAGAATCTCACTGGTTACCACTTACCAGTAGTATAAATATGAAGTTTTACATGCGGGAACGACTACCGACCAAGTATTACATGGGCAGATCTGATATGAACATGTAGTAATGTAAGTCGCTAATTTATAGATATTTAAACATTTAAATAACTAAAAGTTTGAAAAGAAAAAAGAAGAAGTTAATTAGGAACATATGTTATGTGTTATGCAAATGATATTTCCACCAATAAATATGATATTTCCATCAAAACTGTAGAGTAAATAGTTGTACCTAATGGTTGATCTAAAAGCTCAATAATTTTTATAAAAATCTAAATGATAAATTAATGCTACTAGGTAATACCATCACATAATTAAATGTTGCCTATTCTGAAAAAAAAATTAAAACATCTTTATGATGTCATCATCCTAATTAAGTTTCAATTTGTCAATTAAGTTCTTTAAATTTTATAAATTTTAAAATAAGATTCTTATCTTATTAAAAATAGTTATTTTTAATCAACTACTCACTTTTATATATATATATATATATATATATATATATATATATATATATAATATTTAATTCATTAATCAACATATTATTCGAATCGATATGTAATGTTCAAATTTTCAAGTCACCGACTAGGAAATATAAACTTGGTTTAAAAACTTTTAATTTTTTAACCTCTACTTATATAAATCCATTTACATAAAGTAATATTATTATGAATACAACTAAATGCTTAATATACATATTAAGTTATACACTTTATTATTATAAAATAATATACTAAATACAAAATTTCATATTACAAAATCAACTGCTCGTATATATACATGGGTTGAAGTTTCGAAGTAAGTTAATATACAATATACACCATAAACTTTCACATGTATATATTTGATGAAATTGCATCATTAAACTCTCACATATGATATCTGGTGCTAGAAACACCATTCGATTTCAAACTCTAAATCTAATATAACACGCTAGTATCATTATGATAACTTAATCAACTATCAAAGCAACTGGAGTGGGGCTCACAAAGTTCCAATGTTTATTAACTTGAACGTCTGAAACTAGCGTTAATCGTACCGGAACAACGTTTAAAGTCAGCGTTCATCTGCAATGTGCGGCGATGAATACCGTGTTGTTGACTTTTCTTTTTCTTTCCTTTTTTTGATTGTTTTCGGACTATTTTTTCGGTCAATCTGAACTTTAAGTTAATTATTGAACCCAGTGTTTTAAAAACCGGTTAGACCGACCAGGTCATACTAGTTGGTTTTTGGCCGGTTAAAAACCAGTTTTGGGCTAAGTTTGACCAGTCAATGAACCGACAACTTTTCCCGTTTTGACCGATTCAAAGGGAACTGGACCGATTGGACCAGGATTCTGACTTGTTTTAATAAAAAAACGTGTTTTTGGTAGGTTTTGGGCCGACGGCCCGACCGGTTAGACCGGAACCAAACCCATCTCAAGTCCGATTTAAAAAATGGTTTTCAAAATATTAATTGAACTTCACTCAAATTCATACTTGTGTTAAATTTCAGTGTCCAATTGAACATCGAGCATAAGAGGAATCACTCCTTGTGCTCTAATACCACAACGTTCATTTATATTATAAGAGGCAAAATGAATGAGTCGGGTCACAGGTCTAAATATGTTTGGATTTAAACGGGTTTGAGTCAAATGGATCTCGAGTTGGGCTAACCCATCAGGTTTCCACCAAACTGTTTTTTTATTTGAGTGAAAAATGAGAAAATTTAATTGATGTGTTTAAAAATATAAAAAATTTTGGTTAGACTCGTCTAGATCCATTGGCTAATTGTTATACATTCGATTGTTATGTTAGAAACTTATTTAGACCCATCTAAAAGAAAAAGATGGAGACCCAACAAACCAACTACTGAGTATCTAATTTTACTCATAAATAAGCAATGTATTTAAAATTACTACTTCTAAATTAGATCATTTCACTGTTGCTTTCTTTCACTTATTACTTACTAGCTAGTTACTACAAAGTATTTATAAAATACACAGTAAGTCTGATCGATATAATTCTCTAATTGTATTAATTTAAAATCAGATCAAGTAATTGAAAAGGTTTCAAGAATTACCTCACTTTTGCATTATAATTTTATATCTTAGATGGTATAAAAAATTGCATGGGAGTGATCTAACCAACGTAGATATATACCATAAACAGAGTATATTACAAGATTCTTAGTACGCTAAATTACCATTGTATCTTATCTTATTACTATACATTAAGAATATACTTATTAGATATAAAAACACCTAAAGCGTTTGCTGTAAATGTCAATGACACGCAACAACTCGAATATAATAATATAAGTTATAAAAATTACAATCATAAAATTCAGCGTTTGTCGTCCCTCAAAGCATACTTTCGACGAGTTTTTTTTCATGGGTTTCACATATGTGTTAAAGTGTTGCGTTTATGGTTTGGGGTTTGAAGTTTATGGTTTAGGGTTTTTGCCAAAACCCTAAACCTCAAACCCTAAAACCTAAACCCCAAACCCCAAACCCCAAACCCTAACTTCAAATTAAATGTACAACGAAGCACTAACACATGTGTTAATAATTTATATTAATAATTTATAAAACCCAACAAAAAATTGAAAAAAATATATCGAAAGTATGCCTTGAGGGATGACAAATCGAAGAGAAGAAAACGCTGAATTTTATGGTGTAATTTTCATAATTTTTCAATTTGCCGTTTGTGAGATAATTGATGTTGAGGTAAATGAGTTTTGTACATGTGAATTTTTCTCTTTATACATGTGAAGCATTCTCCTTGGTTCTTACATACTTCGAAAAAAAATTGTACTTCCTTGAAACTTTTCTCTAAATATGATATATGTTTAGTGGTGTGCGTAGAAAAATCGGTGAATATCTATATTGAAATACAATTGTTGTACTATTTTTTTGGGAGTTGATTTTGGTAAGTAAACTTTTCCTTGTTACAAGGAAACAGTGCATTAACCAGTTGTACTATGAACATAAACAGTTTTACTGTTTCCTTGTAACAAGTAAAAATTTACTTGCCAAAATCAGCTTTTTTTTTTTTTTTTTACCTTGACATCTATTTGGTTAACTGAACGACTAGTCGCATGTTACATATCTTCACAATATATGCTATTTTTAAATGATAATATTGTCTTGATATTCAAGATACTCGAAATCACAAATTCAAATCCTTAAGATTTTTCTAAATAAAGACTTGACCTATTTACTTGGATATTAGTCCAAAGTTTTGAAAGTTAAACAGAAAGTGATATGGATTTTATTTGGCTTATAATTAAATAATAATATAAAATAAAAAAAGATTTGATATTGATATGATTGTGATACACCATATATTCAAATACAAAATATTGATGAAGTCAAGAACACTCACATACACATGTGGGGTGTGAATGAGAAAAAAGTAAATCAACGAGTTTCGGTAACAGAAGCGTTATTGCTCTCGTTAAACTTTTCAGACATGCATTATACTGTTTCATAACAAAGGCATATTAATTTACGTTGATCTCTGAATTTTAATTCAAGGTACATATAGTATAATACATGTATAACTTTATTATCGTAAAAGCTTCCGGTTTTCGTTAACAAAACCCAAAATAAAATAAAAATAAAAAAAACAAAATAAGGTGTCACCACCAAAGTGGATATGAGAATCTGAGCGTATTTTCTTAAAAAAAAATAAAGTAGATTTCATAAGATTTTCATGATCTTCTACAATGTCATCATCTCTTTGATAGAGACGTGGCTTTCTGTCTTCTCCATTTAAAATCGAAATTTCTCATTTCTTCAAAAATCCATTTCTCATTTTCACTCCCATGGCTACAAGTATGTTTTCTCGACGATGGAGGTCGCCGGAAACACCGTGTGCCGGTCAATTCGTCGATGATGTTCATGTTCTCGCCGTTGATGATAGTCTCGTTGATCGTAAAGTCATTGAACGTTTGCTTAAAATCACCTCATGTAAAGGTACTTGTTGAATTCATTACTTCAATTTAATTCGATCCTACTTATGTGAAAAATCTCGTCGGCGAATTGACCGGAATTTATTACCAGTGACGGCGGTGGAAAGCGGTTGGAGAGCTCTGCAATACCTAGGTCTCGATCAGGACAAACCTGATTTCGTTAATGTGAGTTTTCTTTATTTGATTGGATATATATTATTATTTTTACACATTTCAATTCAACAATTAGTAGTAATTACAAATTAGATTGATGTGTTTTTTATTTATATAATAGGAATTGAAGGTGGATCTAATAATCACTGATTACTGTATGCCTGGAATGACTGGTTATGAATTGCTCAAAAAAATCAAGGTGTGTGTTTGTAAATTTTAAATTTCTATAACTTTCTATAATTGGTAACATTTTAGTTTCAATGAATTTTTTAAACAAATACTAATGTTTACTTCTGGTATAATTGATTTCAGGGATCAGCAAATTTCCGAGAGGTGCCAGTAGTGATCATGTCATCAGAGAACGTTGTTGCACGGATTGATAGGTACTGTATTACTGCTTTTTTGCCCCCTCAATTTCATCTCCTTTTACCTGCTACTGCAACACTACTTTTTTTCTTCCCTTTTTTGTAGTTGTACTGCCTTTTTCCTAATATGAATCATGCTTAAAATAATTACTTTATTGAGTTGCAATTAAATCCACTTGTTCATGATTTATACCTAGTGCTGTTTTCCGTATCAATCCAACTAACTTTTTCATCAATATCAGTTTACCAAGTTTTGATTTTTAGGGAATAGTTGATTGCAAGTAAAGATTGATAATTTGATTGATTTAATTGTAAATTATGAATCTTGAGATTCACAATATGTTTGTGAGCAAGAACCTTAATTAGTTAGTTGATTGAGTAAAAAAAACATCTAGGAAAATAGTTTTCCATTGGTGATTATAGCCTTTTAGGATGCAATAACTTATATGAACAATTTTTTAAGATCATAATTTCCTAACAAGATTAGATGATGCATACATCATCGATCTTGCATAAAGTTTTGAGATGATCAAGGATTTGCCTTCGACTAGTGTGTGATTTATAAAGATTTGTTACTGGAGTTGTGAAAATATGCATGAAGATATCCATCTGTATAGCTGATTATTTAGTATAAAAGAATCAAACTTTATCGATTTTGGACTATGATCTGGTTTGTTTGATGAATAAGTAAGGACATCTAACTGATGGGTGGATGTATGCATTGATACTTTAGGTGTTTGGAAGAAGGTGCAGAGGATTTCATTGTAAAGCCTGTAAAACTATCTGATGTCAAGCGATTGAAAGACTACATGTTTGGCGAAAGCAGGGGAACAATTCCGGCTGATCCTGAAGCTGCGAAGACAAATGACAACAACAACAACAACAAGATCGGAAATTACAAAGAAGAAAAAGCAAGTATCAACAAAAGAAAACTGCAAGAAATGTCTGATAATTCATCTTCACCCTCACCCTCGCCATCCCTAACATCGTCACCCTCTCCATCACCCACAACGTCTTCATCACCACAATCTCCATCTTCATCGTCGTCATCATCAACACCTCCCTTTTCACCCTCACAACTAGATTCCCCAACAATGAGACTTAAGGTGACCAACTCTGATCAGGCCTAATATTTTTCAATTTTCATCTTTTTATTAATTACTCTACATCATAGACAAAGCAAGTACTTGTACATTTAAAAAAGTTGGTTTTCTTTTCTACCTTATGCTTACCCTTCTTTTAACTTTTTTGTTCAAGTGAATTAATTACAAAGATTACAATTTTGATGTGATTTCTGATGCCTTCTTTTTCTCTTGTATTCATCTATTCACAAAGATTAAAAAAATAATTAAAAAAAATTGTTTTTCGTTCTGTTTGGTCTTCGCTTTACATAGTTGACATTAATCTTACTTATTACATTAAAAAGACTTGAAAATTTCACATGATAGAAGCCATAGCTTGTTGCTCCGTAGGTGTTTAGGTAAAGCTTATTTTCATGGCTTACAAGCTAATCGAAGCTTGGAAAAACTTAAAAATCTGATGAACTCATTATCTGTCTGCATATAAGGTTGTAAACTCATAAGTCGTATAAAATGAGCCTGTCTATTTTCTCAAAATTCAATTAGTCCGAAAGTAATTATAAAACTTAGGTTAGATAGACGGACTTAGTTCAATGTTATTCACGAGTGACACAGAAATTGGTGAGTCAAATGTTAATCGTTCAAAGAATCTTGGGTATTGTAAACAACATAACATACTCTGAAAAGTCTGAATGTTACTAATTAAAATTCCTCTTGTTCCCATTTTCCTTTACATACTTCCCTTTTCGTAACAACGTACGTAGTGTGATTTTACGGCGGTTTGGTGACATTAGTTAAATCTTTGTTATGGTTGTTAACATAGTTTATTTTCTTTAAGTAATTATCATCTTGTTTATTAGGACCTGAAATCGATTTTGACATTAAAATCTATCTTTACTCGACATTAAATTATTTTTGGTAAGAAAAAAAAGAGAGAAGAAAGATGGGTGGAAAGAACTGAAGAAGATTTAATAATTGAGAATTGATTTGATGAAGATATGGTTTTATTTCATGTCCCAATCTTGTCTGGTAAGAAGGAATATTTTTGATTTGGGTAGAGACTAGAGAGATACAGTTTGGACACCTTTCTATGATTTGCTTCCCTTGATCTTATTTCTCAATAATCACTTTATTATACACTTATTAATTGTTTCTCAAAGATTTATAAAAAACTAATGACTAGAAGTCTACTTTTTTTTTTATAACTAGCTGTCGACAACTCGACATATAGATTATGTTTATGTATCCACATAGAATGTGTTTGGTATTTGTAAGAGTTTGAAAAGTGTGTAGTTAAAAGTTGGGAATCAAAATAGGAGTGAGTATTAAATTAAATTGATACACAACACTTTTCATACCCATCACTTTTGGTGGGTTTGAAACAAAACTGATTTTGTGCGTCAACCCATGTTTTTAGTCAAATGCGCACTAGCGCGCTACAACTAACACTTTTTCTCAGATAGGCTCGCTTCTTCTCCAGAGATCCCAACCAAACAATTATAATAGAAACACCATGGATCTTCATTGTCATACCTTTTAGAAAATTAAACAGCCTTAAATTTTAAATTTTAAAAGCTACACCTCTTAAAAATTTAAGGTACATGCAGGTACACGCACTAAGCAACATGTATCAACGATGGTGAATCAACTCTAACATCGAGGGTGGTGATATCAATTTATATTTTATCTTTTTGAAAATTTAGTTTTTTCTCGAACATAAATGTAAACGACCAATAAAATTCACAAACGACTACGAGTACTTGTCTTTGAATAAGACACCACTAAAACTTTACAATGTGTAATGGTTTCACATTTTGTAAAATTTATAAAATTAGTTTCTAATGATACTAAAAGAACAAAATTGTAGCATCACTTCTTCAAAAACTTTAGTGATTGAGCATTTCAAAATCTTTTCAATCACTACCAATGTTTGCTTACAACTTTTATGTCGTTTATTTGTAATGAAACTTGTACACGATCCTAAGCATCACCATAAAAATCTATCCATTGCCTAGGTTTTTGGCTTTTTAATATTTTGGTGATGATTTGAGAATTGAGAGATAAGGGCCAAGGTCCCCTCAAAATTAAAGACATTTCAAGCAATTGTGTTATGATATCACATTGGTCAAGTATGGGATTGGTTGGTAGCTTATAAGTCTAGGTGTTCCCTTCTCCTTCAAGCTAGCTTTTGGGAGTGAGTTCTACACTTGGGCTTATGGCATGATATGGACTGAGTATGGGCTAGCTTCGTATCAATTGGTATCAGAGCTAACCCATCTTTAGAGGTCCAACACCTCGGAGTGGTGGCCTATGGAGTGGTGGCTTGGACCTGAAAAGAGGGGTGTCAACCGTGACCAACATAGCCGTGACCAACGAGGCCTTGGAGTGGTGGCTTGGACCCGAAAAGAGGGGTGCCAACCGTGACCAACATAGCCGTGACCAACGAGGACGTTGGCTCTTTAAGGATGAAGTATTGTTATGATATCACATTGGCCAAGTATAGGATTGGTTGATGGCTTATAAGTCTAGGTGTTCCCTTCTCCTTCAAGCTAGCTTTTGGGAGTGAGTTCTACACTTGGGCTTATGGCATGATATGGACTGAGTATGGGCTAGCTTCGTATCAAATTGCGTATGGATAACTTATTGTGCACATCAAACGGATCGTTACGCTATATAAATGTATAAGAACGAGTTATATTGTTTTGGTTGTCATTAGAAACTTTAATAAAAAACAAAAAATAACCATCATTTAACGACAATCCATAATATTGAGGAAAGACCGTGGAACAAAAACGTCTATATGTAAACACATCTTTGTCTTAAGGACCGTAGAACATAAAGGTCTATGTATGTAAACACATCTATATCTTAAGGACGGGTAACGACTTAAAAAAGCTTGGTTGGCACATATCTCGACCACTTGTTAGGTTAATGATGTACTTTAAACTCTACAAAAGCTTGCTTAAAGCACAACATTAGGAAGATGTATATATCACCGAGTGAAGCAAGTGTAATCTACTCTCAGTTAAAGCAAGACCTTAAAACAATGATAATGTATTGGAAGTTTGCTTTATATACGACTTATAACTATTAGTACAATAAAATTCGAAAAACCACAATAAATCTTATTGAGAAAAATGATACTATCGTATGCATAGTCCAAACTAGTTGACGCGTGTTTTGGTTAGCACAATATAAGACATAAATTTATTCCATCTTATACATACTACGTAATATTATCAAAAGGGTTATTGGCTCGGTGTAAGGTTGTGGATTCAAGTCATGAATATATAATATTATAATGTGTAGTGGGGTTTATGGGTATTTGACCTTCTAAAAAAAGTATGTAATGTAATATTTAAATGGTGGTTGTTATGATAATAATAAGATAAAATGGACAAGGAAAATCTGTTATGATTTGTTTGGAGGGGTCAGGAAAAAGTTGGGAAAAGCACAAGACGATGGGGGATGATTGGAACGTGAAGACATAAACCGGAATTGACCGGTCTACCTGCAACATGTACGTGTCCCCTTTCCTTTCCCGGTTCATTCCAAAACCCAAACCAAAACCAAAACCAAAATCTTGGCAGGCTTGGGACTGGGTGGTCTAGCTAGCTGTCAGATTAACTCCACCATAGTACATGGGTGCTGTGACTTGTGACCATCACCCCTAATATGTGACAACGATCTACTACTCCTTTTTCCATTCAATATTCCAACCAACCCTACTTCCCTATTCTTCATTTTTTTTTTTACATTTCCTTATATAACCGCCATTTAATTTAATATATTTATATTAATTAACAATATCGACTTCTAACGATGTACATATATTTATAATAAAGGATAATGTTTCCTTATTTCTTTTTACAATAACTACTAGATTATAACCCGCGAATTCACGGGCTATCTTATGATTTTGATACAAAGTTAAAGTTAACTAAGTATGATGACATCGGGGTAATTGAAACGATACCGGTAGTCTAATACCAATTCGGTTATGAGTATAGAGCAATTTTCTTGAGTTTAAAGTTTGGTTATGTACCGAACGTTACACCATTTACTATTATATGTATTCACTTTGAAATATCATATTGTATACACTCAAAGATTAAAATAATATATTGTATTTTTATTTATTTTTTGCATTGTTTTCACTACATAAATTGACATGTTTTTATAAGTTTAGTACATATAATAGTAAGTAAAATACATTCAAAAGACAATTTTTAAAACTTGAATACATATAATAGAAGGCCCTTTCCAAATGCATTTTTCGACATCCTCTAGTGAGTCATAGTGTATATATTTTGATGTGCAAGGGGATTTAAACCATGGATGTTTTACATTTTGTTTAGAATACAAGGTCGTTAAGCTTTTCTTATTAGTAAGCATCTAAATCAAACTCTCAAGTTTTTTCTATTAGTAAGCCTCTAATAAAAATGATACACCCAAAATAGATACTGTAAAAAGTAAATAAAAAGTAAATAAAAGATCAGGGCATGTATAATTAACTTATCATGATCTTTGTTAGCTCAGTTGATTCCCAACTTTGGAAGTTATTTACATATTATTTCAAAGAATGAAAAAGAGAATACGTCATTTCGATCTCATGAAAGAGAACTAACAAAAAACTTACAATAGCCATGTGCTACCAACATTTGGGATATGACCAATCTCCTATTCCATAATGTCCATAAGACCCGCAACTTCGGAAGCTGAAATTAACCATTCTAATCTAAGAATCTTTTTGTTCTATACCGAGGTATATATGTGACACAATATTCTCACTAGTGTTATGTGTTGTTAACCAACTCTAGAGTACCTGCACTTGGAGTGAAACAAAACACCTGGTAAATCTTTTTTGAATAGACTGTCAAGATATTTATTAAAGGTGGTAACTTCAACCCACCCATTTAAGAATGGGCCGAGTCTACTTGTGTATTACACTTTTAAGTCTAATGGGTCAAACTGGTAAAGTATAACAAATAGCTAAAAAGGAAATGGGTTCCAAGAATCAAAACCTGGCCATAGTGGACTTTTATAGCAAAATATATCCTACATTAATCTATTCAAGAATCGAATCATTATTAAAATAAACTTGATTATTTATAAAAATGCTTAAACTTCAAACAAAAGTATTCATCTAGATACTAACTGGATAGCCTAACAAAAAAGATGTCAAAAGACCTACTCTTGAACACATCACTTAATCAAATGGTCAACCAGTGAACTAAAGAAAATGAAGAAAATTTTGTGCAGGTAAGCTCAACGCAAACTGATTCCATCTGTCGTGTCCTTATGACTAAATTAATGACTGTATATATTTAGAATATAATTATGCATATTATGGGTCAATTTGTGTTGGACTTCATCTTTTATAGGGGAACATAGAAAAACAAAAGAAAGTAGCTTTGGTTTAAATGGGTTAACAGCCAGAAAAACATCCCAAAGTGTAATTAATGAAAAAAACGTCCAGAATTATTTTTTCATAAGATTATATATTTTTTGAGATAATATAACATTTTAAATAAGTTTCCATTAGCTTATTTATACAAAAAGGAGTCTTGTGTCAACCCAACCATACCCGTTGACATGTTATTCTGATATCGCTCATTTTGTACATGTCTATCTTTAGCGATATCATTGTTTTGCATTTATATTTGAGTAGATTTCAAGAACTTTTGGTACTTATTTCATTCGGAAATGTATCTCAGGTTGAAGCTGAAAAATGGTCAAATTCTGGGCTGGAATAAGCCTGATAGCCGTTCGGCTAAAAGGTCACCAGCCGATCAGCTGGTATGTATTAGATGATCGGCTAAAGTTAGCCGTTCGGCTACTTTAGTTCAAAATCTCGACAGCAACTCACCTATGTTCGAGCTGAAGATGAAACCCATGATCAAACACCATACCCGTTCGGCTTAGTCTAGTGAGCCGATCGGCTAGCCTTGTTCATCCGATCGGCTAAATTGGTGGACCACTGTTTATCTCTTTTCCTCTGAAATAAAACTTGGGTATCCGGAGAGTAATAATGTGCTGTGCAAAAATGGGAGCTGGGGCAAGGTTTACTTGCATTTTTTGGGTCCCAAATGAAAGAGAAAACATGGGGAAATGGTGTTCGGAAAGTGAAAAGAAGAAGAGAAAGAAAAGAGCTCAGCTTCTAATTGGATTGGGGGACTACCCATTATTCACTACTTACCATATTTTCTTGAGTTTTCTCTTAAGAACCAAAACCCTAACCTCACTATTATTCACTTACAAAAACCTTCACTTTCACTTGGAGATTGTGAGAAGAACACCAAGCTAGCAACAATCTCACAAAGAACAATTGCTCTAATTGTGTAATAACTTTGGTACAATTTCAATTTAATCTAATTTCAAGTTATTTATGGATTTGTTTAGTGTTTATGAATTTTGCTTGATGATTGTGACCATGTGTGGCTAGTTACTTACATGCTTGCTTGGATGAACTAACTAGTTGATTAGGGGTGTATAACTTGGTGTTTAATTTTGTGTCTTGAGTTTGTGAATCATCCATGAATGTGTATGTATTTAGCTTGTGGTCGTTATGAAACTTGTGGCATTTTTAGCTAAGCGATTATGGCGAATGTCTATCGCTTATAAAAAAAATACCTAGTAAGTTGTTCATCATTGCGGAAGAAAACTTTGATGATTGTAACACTAATGAGATAAGTATGGACACGTTAGCGATGACAACGAATGTTTTTTTGTGTGTGGATGAATCATAAACTCATTGAACTTCAACTTATGTTTAATCAAAGAACCTTGTGTGATTGAGCTCAATCTCGAGAATTTAACCATTTGGTGATTTACTTATTGATATAGCGAATGTTTTCAACCTAGCAAGTTGCTATTGATTATTTGTCTATGAATGATTGAACAAAATTGCGAATTGTAGTTTTGGAATGTGTCAAATGAGTTTAGCTAAATTATGCAAGTGTGTAACCATGGCGAACGTCCGTTACTAGATTAAATCGTAGGTTTGTTAATTGATATTGAACAATAGGTCTTAGCGGAAGTTGAGCTTATGTTTGATAAATATTACTTTGGCATATATTTAACCGGTTTTAACTTCACACCCCGAAATCACTAGTGAAATAGTCCAAGCAAGTATTGTTTTGAATATTTGAAAGTTCCAACATATTACTTTGACTCTTAAGAGTCCACTTGCCTAGTTTAACAAAAGTTTGTAGTTTGAAGCAACGTGACAATTCGGTCACACAAAACCAACTTTTATTTTCACTTTCTAAATTGCTCACATTTATCTTGATTACTTAAACTTAAGTTCCCTGTGTTCGAACCCGAACTTACCCAACTATACTACTACACGATAGGGTCCACTACCCGGTTGTGTTTTAGGCTAGCACAGTATTTTCGTGTTTACTTTTCAACGATAAATTTAATAACTAGATTTAACACATCATATTCCATCTGTCACGACCCACCCATTTTGCCACCTCTATATCTATAAATTGAAATAGACTCATCTACATTAATATAGAAGTGTTATTGTAGATACATGCTCCTATGTGATATCTTAAATGGGATTATGGAGGTTTCGAGAAAGTAAGAATCACTTAATTTTAAAGGAGGTCATGTGCAAAGGGAAAAACAATGGAGTAGTCATGTGCAAAGGGAAAAACATTTAATTTTGAAAGAAGCAACTGATGTAAACTGAGGTACTCGTATTTTATTTGGGCAACACCTGATATAATATATCATGATAGTCATTTCGGTTCTTATTGAAATAAATAAATAACCTAACACGATTTGTAAAATAAATAATAAATTATTGGATGCAGTAGAGTCGCTGGTCAAAGAAGCCTAACACAAGAGTCAACGATCAGAACGTAACCATAATATCATCAATTTCAATTAGGTTTAGAATGCAATCCTGCACAGGCATTGAGCAAGTACCAAGCTCCCAAACCTTGAACATCTTTTGAGCAAGCTTTTCTCTACTACTGAGTTCACATATCATGGTATCCCATGTACTTGTTCCAATTAAAAGAAAAAGAACGGGGGAACGATTGCAAATAGTACATGATTATAGGGAAGTCGAAAGATCAATTCTAGAGCAAATGAGAACAAACCAAGAAGCAAAATTTGTTGTACCGGATGAAAATCCATGCTTTTGACTACTGAACCCTGATTTATGATCATCACCACAACTTTAGGTAAATCATCCGACGAGTATGAGCTTTGACCATGACTCTGACCACCGTAACCAACAGGTTACAATGGACCATTGTTGTAGTCGTGCAAGATTCTCGTAAGCATTTTCGATATTCTTGCCCTTCTTTAGCAGCAGAGCTTCATTCCTAAAGTAATACACGTTGAACCCAGTAACCTATAGAAACAATTGCCAGCTTAACAATGTAATTTTACATGCCAAATTGTTCACCCAAAGTTTTACATTGTCCTTATAGGAAAGGTAAACTCATGGGCCAACAAAAGTAAACACATTTTCTGTTACAACATAATTTCAAATAAGAAACCTATGTTAGAATGGGGGTTAGATATAGATATACCTTTTTCTTTAGCTGTTGAAATATCTCAAGGGTTCTATTTGGGATTCATCGCGCTTTAGCTGATTGAAGTAAATTGCTAGTAACCATTTCTCTCTCTACATTTTTCTTGCATAACTACAAAAGAAGTTTGAATTTAAAGTCAGTATGGAGTCATACAGTTCAGACATGACAAGGCATCATATTTTTTATTATTCAATGATGTGAAGTTGATACCAGGCATCTAAGTTTGACATACAAAAATGCACATTGAGATCATTGTTAATTCACATGTTCAAAACTTAACCAAAACAAATATAAAACACAATTCTTATCAAGCAATAAAACAACACTACAATCATACAATGACACATACATGTTTAGCTAATTTAGTGATACAATCGAACCAATCAGTTTAATACCTGAAACAAAGTAGAAACAAACAGATAAACAAAGTTGAGAAGATGATTATACCTAACATCAACAATGTTTTAATCTCAAAACATAAACTACAAGATCTGCAAAAGAAAAACAAAAAGTCAAAAATATATAATAATCATTATATCAATAAATCAAATGAGAAATTAAAACGAAAGCCTATCAATTAGTTACCTGAGCGCCGAATTTCATAGACAAAACATCTGTAACAGTTCCTCCCCTATTACCCTGTAATTTCAAACCATACATTATCAAAAATAAAACAAATCCATCAAAAGAATAAGAAAAAAAGACCCTTGATGGTGAACATGAAAAGTGGAATTAGAATCGGATAGATAATCAGAATCCCAAAACCCTAATTCAATAGATCTTCTATAAAGAAAAGGACATCAAAGTTAAAAGTAATTGATAGGCTTTAATTCAAATTAAGGAAGAGATCCTGATAAATGATTAGCACCGCAACATACCACTCATAGTGCAAGATTAACCACTTTACACCACTCATCACTGCCGTGAAGATCAACATCAAAAAAAATACATTATATATAAATTTTATTCATTTGTATCATCTTACTTCTCACACCTAATAACCATTTGTACCCTCACCGCCTAATTTATCTCCCAATAATTTGACTCAAAATCCCAACATTCAATTAATTTCGATTCCTCAATTTCAATTAAAACCATGGGTGAAGAATTCATAATCACCGATTACGATATCTACAACAGATATGGCAATTTGGAGTGGGAATTCGGTTACCTACCGTTAACGATTGATGCCGTTATCAAAATCGAAGGTAACGATGGAGCTCGCATCTGAATCGAAAGCGATCTATGAACGGAAAACGCAACTCCGGATAGAAAATGCAAAAGAGCACGGATATCGAAACTCTGACATGAATCTTGAGCGATTGCTACTGCAGTTAGATTTTATGAACGAAAATCACCTCCATTATCTAGGGTTTTCAGTTTTGAGTGTAACGAGAATAGTGGTGGCGGTGGTCGCCTCGTTTCAGAATGTAATATGGTGGTGGCATGGATTCGGCAGTGATGGCGTAGATCCATTGCTATTGATGGTGGGTGCACACAGATTTTCGACTTTCTAGTGTGGGTGGTTGGTGTGGTTTTCGATTGGATTGAAGTAGGGTTTCCGATTGGATTGGATGCCATGTGTTTATATTAATAAGGGTTAATATTGTAATTAAACAATAAACATAATGATTTATTGGCTAATCAAATGGAAGCTTAGTTATAATTTGGCAAAATTAATACATAAGTAATTACATAATCAGTATTTCTAATAATATATAAGAGAGATTTAGATCAACACTATTTAGAGGGTGTTTCTATAAGCTATTTAAATTAAGCTTTTATCTTTTTAGCTTTTAAGTTGAAAAGCTAAAAGCAAAAAACTCACCCTATTGGCTTCACAAAAATTAGTTTTGGCAAAGGAAAATGGCTTTTTCAGTTTTTCATAACAAAAAGGTTAAAAAACCATTTTGAAAAGCTAACCCGAAGACCTCCTAATCTCGTCAAAGGCGGTAGGAGAGAAGTGATATACTTCTACTTTAAAGTAGATAGACTACTTCCAAAAGATCTTCGACAAGTGAGTATTTTTGTTAAGGGAAAATTACATATATCCCCCTTAAAACTTGTCAAACTATCATATATACCAAAATACAAGTTTTTATTGCATGATGTACAATGATTATAATGCATGCTTGTTATTTTGCAAAAATTTAGGGGGAAATATGTAATTGCCCCTCATTAACTTTGACATCTATTATTACGAATAGTTAGTAGTAGTATTGTATTGGTGAATACGCAATGCGGTATTAACTCTTTTGAATCATTTTATCTTCTCTACCGAGTTTTGAAATATATATAGAAATAATTATATACTCGTATTAATTCATGACAGATAGAGATAGTTGCTACAGCAATAGCCTTCAACTTAATTGGTTTATGTACCCTCAAGGTTTTAACTCGTGTAGTTAAATTAGTTCAGGTAATGGTAAGTCTCAAACTTCTAATTCGAACACCTATTAGTAAGGACGGTATTAGAAATTCTTCAACCGGGGTCAAACTTTAGAGATGTTCATCGGTTTCAAGTTCTCATACCAAGTGTTTTTGTTCCTTCATAATATATCGTTTAATCAAACCAAAGTTATTTCGGTATGAACCGAATCAAACTGTAAAAAAGTTCGATTTGGTAGAAGTTTCAATCTATTAAGCAAAATCGAATTAAGGTTGATAAAGTTATCGATGCTAAACTGATATAACATGCAATCTATATGAATAAGTAAAAATTAACACGACTGAAACCATTTGCATATAATATGATATTTTCAAAGAATTTACGTAATCAAGGTATCATATAAAAAGGATGCATGGGCTTAATTTGGTCGTTTATATGGTCGAACGGTCGAACCCTAAATGGATTGGGCCTTATGTTCAGCTTAAAACACAACAAATGAACCATTAGGAAACTAAATTTTCTACCATACCACCCTTTTAAAACCAATCAGTACGAATTGTTTTTGGTTTGTGATAAAAAGAGTAATGCTACGTATACTTAAAAGTGAATTTAATTATTTGATTGTTTGAATATTTCTTCTCTCATACGAATCAAATTTTTAAGTCTAAATTTAGGTCCACAGGCATACCAATCATTTTCTTGATAAAACATGTAGACGTTTTAGAGAGGGAAGGAGAGAAATAATTTCAGCCTTTAAATATTATATCTGTAAGCCAGATTCATAAATATATTGCATGCATTTTATTCTTAATTTTTTTTTCTAAGATGCAACTGTTTCGATTGTTCTCCTTCCCTTTCTAAATTACCATCTCCTCTAAATTTCAGCATTATTTTTTCATTAAAACATTTGTTATCTTTCATTACATATATTTAGCAGTCTAGCAAAAAAATGTTAATCAAAAAAGTGAGGAAAGCTAGCAAACTCATTTTTTTTATGACCCAATCAAATTTAACATAATTACTTATTTTCTTTTACTTCTTAATTAACACTCAAGTTATTAATCAAATTATACATGTATATATATAAATTTTTTAAGCTCTTGTAAATTAAAGGCCCGTGCTGTCAATCAACTCGAGCCTCAAATACGGTCGATCAACTTATCCAACCTCAAATACGGTATGATATACAGAAGAAAATGTCTATGTCAATAGCTTTCCTCATTTCCACCACTTTTCTTTGCTAAAAGGAGAAGCATCTTCTTTATGAAGTAAGTTTAAAAGTGCACTTGGTGAGACTTTAGAAAGTCAACGATCTTTTTCATGGTTAATTTGGTGACCTGCTTTACAATCTTGACAGATCTTCCTACTCCTATTTTGACTTCACTATATTCTAAGATAATTCAATTTCATATTTTTCACAGCACTTCAGTTTGTGTGTAAGATGTTTTATTAGGGAGAGATAATAATTTTTTTACAACGTTATGCATGCACTTTAATGATCAAAAGGGTAATCAGTTTTATTGGGTCAAATTAAATAAATCGGTGGTTGATAAAAATGTTTGAAAATGATAAAGTATATGTGTTAGTAAGTCCATTTCCGAATTAATTAAGTCAGATTATTGAAAAAAATAAGATGATTAATACACTAACTCTGACATTGATTTTGATGGGAACGACCCCGCTCTCAAATACTTGTTGGGGTCATTATCATTACAAATCACATAACCATATATGCCAATACTATATGCGCAAATAGAATATAAAAAACAAACGATATCTTGCGTGAAAAACCTTTCAAGGGAGGATAAAAGCCACGGGATCATGAGACCACTTAAACTCCACTATAATACCAATGTTATATCTTGATGGAGTCTTATGAGTTTGCTTCTTGAGTCACGATTTAAAGTTTAGTATTTCGAATTAGTTGACAGTTGAAAGACGGTACAGTTAATGATACAAACAAATAAAGCACCGACCTCTAATTTTGACTTTTTCACGAGACACGGTCCCTAATTTTGAGATTTTTGACCTTTTCGTGTTTTTGTACTACATGTAAATGTTATTGATGTGAATTGACTCTTTCTGCTCATGTCAAAGATTGCCAGTACAAGATATACAACCTACACCTTCTAGGTTGTCGATCCCTTAACCTTTTAGTAAAATAATTTACTCCATTTAACTATGTATAATTCTTATTAGAGTAAATTATTTGAAACGTCCATGTACTATCACATTTTGTTCAAGGATAGTCCCTAACTTCTAAAAGCTATTTGAATAGTCATACTTTTCAAACTATTTATTTCGTTAGTCCAAAATTTAACTGATCGTTAGTTTCTCCGTTAAAAAAACCGGCTATGTAATTTTTTTTTTCAAATTTCAAGTTTATTTAACTTTAATATTGTTTTTAATTGTATTTAGTTAATTTATTTTTTGAATAATCTAATCAATTTAATTTAATTATTTTAATCAACCCTTTTTAAAGATAATTATTTTATTTTTTACAATTAAAATGATCTAACTTAAATATTTCTCTAATAGTTTATACTCTTAATTTTACATATCATCGTTGAAATTCTATATTCCTACATATATATTGTTAACAATTTTGTATATTATGAACGTAGGAAATATATATGTAGGCATGTAGAATTATCTATACGGAGTCATGAAATCGACGATGATATATAAAATTAATAGTATAAACTATTAAAGAAATATTTTTTAAAAATAGGATAAATAAATATTTAAGTTGACCATTTCAATTGTAATTAACACCAAAAAGGTTGATTAAAATAATTAAATTAAATTGATTAGATTATTAATTTTTTTAACTAAATACAATTAAAACAATATTTGATTTAAATAAACTTGAAATTTGAAAAAAAATTACACGGTCGGTCCTTTTAACGGAGAAACTAACAACCAGTTAAATTTTGAACTAACGAAATAAATAGTTTGAAAAGTAGGACTATTCAAATAGCTTTTAGAAGTTATGGACTACTCATGAACAAAACGTGATAGTACATGGACGATTCAAATAATTTACTCTTCTTATTATTTTTCGTCTCAATTTAATTGTTGACTACAAATATACATACAGTTTTTAAAAAGTAAAGTTATTACGCTGTTAACCAATAAGATTTCATTATTCATCAGTTAAATAGTTTTTGATTGGTTAAAGCTGAAAATGAACTATTAAAAAGTTCCATCCATAAAGAAAATATGAGAATATAACCAAACTATGTTAAGGAAAAATACATATTCAAGTCAAACGTTATAACTTCCTCTACGGTGAAGTCAAACCACCTTCTAAGACATCTAGAAATAATATATACTACTCGATTATACAGTCCATGTAATGAGTCATCCAACTGAGTTGCAAAATACACGAAATGGCAATAACTAAAAACATTCATTAGTTGAAATTAATATCAAATTTCTGATAAGGATGTTTAGTGATTTTCATTCGCCCATCCTCCAAAGAAATGACAAGAAACGGTCAACGACTTTTTAAGAAAAAGTCAATCAGACCCATAAACACCAAATCCAAAAAACCACCTCAAGTCAAAACGGACTCCGTCATGTATCCACTTCTCTTATTGCTTCAAGTACAAGCTGTCGTCATAAACTAGTCTGGTTTTAGCCATTCCTGCTCTGGTAAGAAGCATTTTTATCATAAAGAAGCCTTCTTTTATTAGCTTCATGTTCAAAACCTCATTTTCTGACTATTTGAAAATTTGATGGCTGCAAAAAAACTACATTTTCTAGTGCTCCTTTTGTTTTCTTTTTTGATACATCCATCAGCTTCTCAATCAACCCCTCAAAACATCCAAGTTTATTATCCGATAATAACGCCACCACTATCGCAACCGTTGCCACCAGCATCACTGTCAGAAGAGACTGTCTCTACTGGATCATCTAGCAAAACTGTTGTTAAAGCAATTGCTGCAACTGCTGCAAGTAGTTTGGTTTTATCAGGGGTGTTGTTCTTATTTGTCTTGATGTTTAAACGTCGTCGTTCTAAGAAAGAAACTACAACTACAAACTTATATGCTGCTGATAGTAATAACAGTAACAATGGGATTAACAAGAATCAGCAGGTTTTGAGGAAAGATGATGAATTTTTGAGGGTTGGAGGGATCAAAGGGGTGATTGTTGATGAACAAGGACTTGATGTATTTTACTGGAAAAAGCTTGAAGATGCTGTGAGTTTCAAGAAAGAAAACTTGAATAACAATGAAAATGGTGGCAGGAGAAAGTCAAAGTTTGACCCTCCTGTACAAGAAATCCCTTTTCTTAACTGGAAATCTGAATCTTCTACTTCTTATGAATTGCCAGTAGAAGATAATATCAAAAGCCAATGTGAAAATCTTTCTGATTCTTTTGGAGTTGTTATTTCTCCTCTAACGCCTCTGAGCAATCAAGAAGTTATCAAAAGTCAACCATCCATCAAGTCTCCACCATATGCTGCAGTGTTAGCCCCTACACCACCACCAGTACCACCTCCAGTTGTGGTAGAACGAAAGGTTGAGGCACCACCATCACCACCACCACCTCAAGTTGTGGTAGGGAAAAAGGTTGATGCACCACCACCACCACCACCTTCTGTTTTGGTAAAAAAACTGGTTGATGCACCACCACCACCTCCAGTTTTGGTAGAAAGAAAGGTTGTGGCACCACCACCACCACCTTCTGTTTTGGTAAAAAAACTGGTTGATGCACCACCACCACCTCCAGTTTTGGTAGAAAGAAAGTTTGTGGTACCACCATCACCGCCACCACCACCTCAAGTTGTGGTAGAAAAAAAGGTTGATGCACCACCTCCAGTTTTGGTAGAAAGAAAGGTTGACCCACCATTACCACCACCGCCTCCAGTTGTGATAGAACGGAAGGTTCACGCACCACCACCACTGCTGCCTCTCAAGGCAAGCGGTTTGACTATGCCGCCAACACCACCACGACCACCTGCACCACCATCAGCAAAAGATAACATGTCTTCATCTTATGACAATCTGGTCAAATTGAAGCCCCTGCATTGGGATAAAGTCAATGCCAATGTGGATCATTCCATGGTGTGGCACAACCTGCACAATGGTTCTTTCAGGTAAAAATTTACTATACGTTTAGTTATAGAGATAAAAGGGTATTTAATTTTAAGGTGAAGTACCGGAGTGTTTTGCGTCTCTAGAGAATCAATAAGAATTTAGAAAACGTGTTCAAACACGAAAGATGCTCAATTTCCTATAATAAAACATTTACGGTACCATAAATCGATCATGTTTCAGATTTGTAGTTTATGAAAGGGAAAATAGAGATTGTTGGGTATTTTTTTATTTTAAAAAAACTATCCTCAAAAACACAAACTTGGACACATTTACTAGTTTCGAAGAAATATTCCCTGGTAAACAGAAGTTTCATGGGACTAAACACACCCCATCTTTCTCAACTTCTATTTTTAACAATTTTCCTCTGCTTACCATGGTTTACAAGTCAAGCTCTAGTTTTACTAGCTACTAATAGGTTCCGCTTCTACGTATGATTCAGGGTTGATGATAGTCGAATAGAATCCTTTTTTGGAACTATGATCATAGACAAGAAAACACCACCACAAGGATCAAGCAACTCACCCATTACTCCGAAGGCCCTAAAGAAATCAGGCCCGTCTCAAGTTTTCTTACTTGACACCAGAAGATCTCAAAACATCGCAATAGTGGTCAAATCATTAGCCATTTCTAGAACAAAAATTATCGATTGTCTCCAAAAAGGCAAGGGTCTAGACACGGACACCTTTGAAAAACTCACTCGCATAAGTCCGACTAAAGATGAAGTACAACTAGTTAAGGAGTTCGAAGGAGACATCACAAAGTTGGCTGATGCTGAATCCTTTCTCCATTATGTCCTTACAGCGGTTCCCTCTGTTTTTACACGAGTAAACGTCATGTTGTTCAAGTCAAACTTTCTATCAGAGGTATCAGGCGTGAGGAAATCCTTACAGACACTAGAAATGGCTTGTAAAGAACTTAAGACACGAGGTCTTTTCGTAAAGCTTCTAGAAGCTGTTTTGAAAGCTGGGAACCGTATGAATGTGGGAACGTCTAGAGGAAATGCTCAAGCCTTTAACCTTAAATCTTTGCTAAAGTTATCGGATGTTAAAAGCATAGATGGAAAGACTACTTTGCTTCACTTTGTTGTGGAGGAAGTAGTCCGTTCAGAGGGGAAGCGGTGTAATATTAACAGAAATAATAGCTCGGGTAGAAGTAATGGTGGCTTAAGTAGCATTACGTTTACAGAAAGTTATTACATAAAACTAGGATTGCCAGTAGTAGGTGGAGTGAGTTCGGAGTTTTCTAACGTGAAGAAAGCTGCTGGAATCGACTATGATGCCCTTTCCGAATCATGCAGTGGTTTAAGCTGTCAACTGGAACAGATTACAAAAACTATGGAAGGATTTGATAAAGACGGCGGCGGTGGTTTTGTGAGAGATATGTCAACGTTTCTCGAAGAGGCAAAACAGGAAATCCAAGTGTTGAGAGAAGAAGAAGGTAGAATCATGGGGATTGTGAAGATAACGAACGAGTATTATCAAGCAGGGACTTCTAAGGATATAGGAGGAAAACAGTTTCAATTGTTTGTGATAATAAGAGGTTTTCTTGATATGGTTGACAAGGCATGTCTTGATATTGCTATAAAAATGCAGAAGAGAAGAGCTGGTGATAGATTACAGGAGGTGGAGATGAAGACGTCAAAGTCATTGGAGAGACCATCAGTGAGGTTTCCAGTATTGCCTGCAAATTTTAGAAGTAGTACAAGTAGTAGTGATACTGATACCAGTAGTGATAGTGATTCGGATTAATGTACATAACTATGTTTTGGAGTGAAGAGTAAAAATGTACATACATGAACAACATGTTCAGCGGTTTACTGTACTTGAAATTTAGAGAGCGGATCCGTGACACTTCATTATCTGCTTCTTATTACCTAGTATACAGATGCAACAAACAACCAAGTCCCAAACCCCGACGTATTGGCCTTAACCAGCCCTGAGCCAACTGTTTTAGTAAAGTTGTATCTTGCAGTTTTTATCCACCCCAATTTAAAGCTTCATGCAAATTCCTAAAACACCTTTCCATGTGGACTGAGCAAGATTTAGGCCTACCGGTAAGCAAAAATGAGCCTAGAGAGGTTGATTGCAAACAGAAGAACGAATATGAAATATGTTGAAACCAAGCCCCAAAACCAATCCACTGGGCAGTTGCTGTCCGAATTCATGGATCTGTAGTCTGATCACACTTTTTGTAATTAGCTTCATTTATTTAAACATAACTGTGTACGATCAGGCACACTAAAAAACAATAATAAGAATAGGCTTCATTCTATTACGTCTTCCTAAACTAACAATGTACAAAAAATTGTAATTACACATGATATCCAAGCTACAAATGTTGGATCCTCTTTTTCTAAAACTACCAAACATTCTCATGATGAATTCATCTCCAGAACCTTACGTGTACATCAAAACATTATACATATCGATCTAATGAGTTATAATCGAGTACTTCGACGCTGATATCTTTCTTCAAGTAACTATCTTTCTTCTCACTGTCTAATTATCTTCCCAAGGCACATAAATACATAAGGACTACAAATACTAGCCATTGTAGGCTCTCCAAGTTTGGTTAAGATCAATCCTACACATAAGACAATTCAAGCATCACAAACAGTCATGTGAGCAATGATAGATTTACAGACAACTGAATAAGACTACCAATGCATTGGCAGTTGAACTTGAACCCCATAATCATTCAAATGCATTTAGTGTGAAGCCAAAAGTTTATGATGTTTACCATATCATCTTAAAATGTTCCCAGAAATGATCATTTATGTGATTCGAGTCGCCTTGGGGTTCCATTTTTAATGGCCTCCTGCTTGGTAAATTGCAAAAAATAGAAAGGACATGAGAGAAGGAATAGTTAACTTCAATGTCAGTCACAAAACTCTGACTACTTTTAGATAACAAAAAAAGATTGTAGAAGTCCCTAAGGCTGTCTACAAATACATAGCCATTTACACTAGACCAAAACTATCGGTATATCCATATGCATATGCATAGAGAGAAAAGAAAAGTACGTAATCCCTATGCTTCATGAAATCTGAGAACTACAATGTTTGACTGTAGAGATATAACAAAATGTTTGACTTTATTTACTATGTACACTATCCTTCAGTGAAGTCACAATTAACAATTCTTGTGGTCCCCAAATTATTAATATGAATGTTTATGTAACAAATTTATATGATGTAGGAGTAGGGGTGTTGAGGGTTAACCGGAGGATCGGTTAACCAAAGACCGGTTAACCGGTTCGTCATTTTCTTGAACCTAAACCGAAACCGAAAAGTTCGGTTAACCGGTTTTTCCGGTTCGGTTATACGGTTAACCAAATTAACCGGTTGTATTTACCAATAACTTAAAATATATATATCAAAACATAAATACACACTCACTTGATGAATATTTATGATAAATTCAACACGTTGATCATTTTAACAATAAACATAAAGTTTTTCCATTAGGTAAAAACACATGAATGTATAAACGTTGAACTAAGTTAGTCACGAAACTAAATATTTAACTACTAAAAACGCAAATAAATGAACATTCGTACTAACATAAATACAAAAGTATAAAAATCACATTATAAATTATAAAAATATTTAGTAATATGATCATATATCTATATATAAACACAAATTTAAAATAGCAAAACAAAGTTTTCGGTTAACCGGTTGAGTCAATATCGTGAACCGAAACCGAAGAACCGAAATTATACCGGTTCGGTTAACCAAAACCGAAAAATAAAAAAATTTCGGTTCGGTTAACCTAAAATTCGCTACGGTTTTACAATATTCGGTTCAGTTTGTCGGTTTCGGATAATTATGAACACCCCTAGCAGAGAGTAGGGGTGTCAATGGGGCAGACCTTGATCTAGATCCGACCCGACCCGCACCATTTATGTGACCCAATGGGTCGGAAAAGTGGATCCATGGACCCAACAAAGGATCCAATGGGTTGACCCATTTAGGTGGATCTCTACTTGGGTCGGCCCATGACCCATCTAGATCGACCCATTTAAAGTTATAAAAAAAATAACATTTTTTCAAAAAAAATTGTATACCTATTTTTACAAATAATATACTTTTTCATTATGTGACAATTGTTTTATATGCAAATTGAAATGATATTTATATTATACGTTTCATGATTCATGTTAAAGCTTTTGATGAAAGTAAAACTAAATCACTAATTTCGTTGTAATATATATTCATGTGTGCCTTTCAACTTAACTTTAAATACAGACATATAACTAACTTAACTAAAAAAGAATAGCATGGTACACTCGTTTGGAGTCCTAACTGTATGTTTTGTTTGTAGACATTTGGCAAGATGCTTGACTTTTATCATGGTCAAATGCAACTAAAAAAGAAGACTAAAGTTATAAATAGTATGATTTCTTCATATCCATATGTTGGATTGCTAAATGTTGCTGTAAGCTAACTTTGCCCTTTTTCATACAACTATTTAACATCAAACATCATGTAGTGTCACCTTATTTTTGAAATAAATGATGTTTTGTAACAGATTGCTTCAATAAAGTTTGGTTTGTGGGATCGTATGAGCTCTGTCACATAAACAAATTCTATATACGGGTCACTATATTTAAAAGTGATATAATATGAAATAAAGAAAAAATATTTTTTTTTACATTAATTGGGTCGACCCAGATCTAGATCCATTGATTTACTTGGATCTTGGATCGGATCATGATCCAATAACTAATGGGCCAAATCAAGACCCATTTAAATGGATCTTATGACCCATTGGATCTTGTCAAGATCCGACCCGACCCGCCCCTTTCACAGGCTTAGCCTGAGAGTAATGGAGGCCACCAGACAAGTGGAATAGAAAAATCTGGCCCTCTAAACAATAATGAATATACTCATAATATCTACAGTATAATTTTGTAATTAAGATAAAAAGATTAATCTTCTAGTGCTTGACATTTATTATTTGGTGGTTTCATAGAAGCTTACAAAAACCAGGGGGGCAGGGGACAACAAGGGCCAGCGTAGAGGGAGTTGTACTGTAGGGGTGGTGCACAGAACCAGGATCATAATAAGTTTGGGAACCTAATGAGACTTTTTTAACATTTTCATAGTCATGCAGACTGACGGAACTTCTCCAATAATCTGAGAGCCAAATCCAGTAAGTTGGCAAAAAAATTGTGTTTTATGAAGACAGTCAATGTGAGAGAGCCTAGAGAAATTAGAGATGTTAACCTTTTCTGAAGTGCTTTTTGATAACCCTTGTGCACGATAAAAACTTGGCATCGGTTTTGCTTTGAATGTTAAGTTCTGCCTAAGCTTCTTCATCTCAGCATCTTTTTCTTCCTAAGTCCAGTACCCAGTAATTAAATGGATTGTTTTAAGCAAGATAAAACTGAAAAATATATATGATCAATTAGAACTCTACCTTCGATTTTGAACTAAGTTGAGTTCTTTCTGCCTCTCTAGCATTTGATTTTTCCTCCAAGTTCTTAAAGAACTATATTGAAGTGCAGATATTTATTAGGGTGATAATGTAAAATTATTCAAAATGCTTCCAATGCCTTGTATAATAGATACCTCTTTTCGTCTTTCAGCTCTTTCATTACTTCTCAAAATTACTGAAGTTGGTGTAGCCTTTAGCCTTCTTTCATCCACACCGATTCCTTTAAGAGATCTGTCCACAATATGTTTTTAAATCACATGTATCAAACATCATCTCAATCAAGTGTGAGCATAAATTTATAAAAGGATTCTTATACATTTTGACAATCATTGAACTGGAAAATTAAGTAAGCAGAAAAGAGTTGAACCAAAGCCGTTTCTCACCCAGATGATACAGATTTCCATGTTGGTCCTAATTGACCTCTTACAGGAGTGATTTTTTCTGCTGCCTTCCTGGATCTACATACGTTCATTTCAAACATATTTGAACGATAAATATCCATGTATAAAACAATCAAATGGCAATGACGCGAGCTTACGACAATAACGACAAATGTGGGTAGCAGAAATGTATGATATCAATTTAAAAGAAGTCATTACCGTTCGTTTTCTTTTTGAGAAGCCATAGAAGTCGAAGCTTTTTTTTCAGATCCCTTTGTTGGTATCTTGAAAAAGAGAATGCATGTAAATGACGTATGATACCAACAACAAATGATGAGTATTGTATATTAAAAACTACCTGTTTGGGTCCACTATCAGATGATGGTAACTGATTGACTCTGTTCTGAAATGTCTTAAATGCTCGTTTAACAATGTCCTTGTCTCCCATTTGCTCCATGAACAAAGACCGTCTTCTTGATGAAGTAACAGAAGAACCCGTATCAGAATTTATAGAAGTCATACTCATGGACAAATGGGATGAAGTTGGAGCAACCCGCATGCTTTGTGATAAATAAGGCGACATGATCTTTAATGACGATGATGTTGATGCAATTTTGTTCTTAGCTGGTGATGATGAAGTTGTCTTCTTAGATAATGACCTCACAGCAGTAGGCACAGGTGTAGGAGTGGCTTTTGGTTTTGTCAATCTAGCGAACGATGTTTCTGTAGATTTAGGTATAATTGATGCTGGTTTTTTCTTCATTCCTACCGAACTCTTTTCCATTTTGGTTGGATTCACCTATTACCAAAGAAGAGGAATAAAAGAGTTAGTCAACAAGCCAATCCGAAGATGTCTATTTCCTTGATGAATTTGATTGTACTCACCTTTCGTGCCACATTTTGAGACTTCTGTTTTGGAATCTCTTGCTTAATTTCGTGAGTCTCTAAATCAATTTGGAAATGCTTTCTTACTAATTTCATACTCTCATCATTGACCAAAACAGCTTCTTCTAGCTTATCACTATTGCTACCATTTAAGGCTATTGTTGATGATTCAGGTGGTAATAAATGCTGAGGTTCCAACACAATACAAGATTCATTTTGAAAGCTTTCATCACTCACTGAAGTAGTAGTAGCTTCTGCTACACACGGAGACTGATCGTTACCTAGTTTTTTGTCTTGACTATTTCCAGATTCATCCACCATTGTAATCTCAGCTTTCACTTGTTCCTCATTATGACATACCTTAATTCCGGCGCAATCTTCATGTACATCCTTAACAATTTCCACAGAACTGTGTTCAGTATGATCATCTGATCTTGAAGCATCATCAGTTTTTGTGGCATTTTGTTGCTCCAGTAATTCAGCCTCAGCTTTCATGGCTGCAATTTTCTTGTAATGAGCTTCGAAAAAGGCCTTCTTTTGAGCTACAGATCCAGGTGTAGAACACTTGCCTACTTCCTCCAAATACTTATTAGGTGAAAAAGTTGACCATTTCTCCCATGAAAGTGCATCACTCTCATACTTACCAAATGAAACCGACACTCCAAGTGACCCATTTGATTCTCCCATCTGTATATACAATTCAATATCCCAATTCAACAAACAGTCACTAGAAAGAAGCAGGCAGGCAACTATATACTGTGAAAGATCAAGACAGAATTTAAGCAACAATAGTTGTGGACAGATGTTACAAGTCAAATTAAGTAAAAATCTGACCTTTTTAAAGTCAATCTAAGCAAATGAGTCAGTTATAACTAATCAAGACCCAATTGGACAGGGGAATTATGTCACTCACATATATAGATTATAAACCCTAACTGTAAAAGCTACAAAACTGAAATGATGGGTGAACTTGAAATGATGAAAAGAATAAGAATTTAGTACCTTGTTGTCCATGTGTTGTGCTTCCACCATAGATTCACCCATTAAAATCCTTTGAGATGATAAAAGATACTAGATGAACTTCAGATAGAATACATACAAGCATGGGCTATGCTATTTTGATCAGAGACAATGGAGACAAGAAGAAGGCTCTGAATCAAACAAGAAATATGCATGTGAAGTGTTTTTCATATAATTTTTATTTTATATATTTATCTAAATCTAATTTTGTGGCTTGTCCTTTTCTGATCAATACTGGACCTCTCACAAAGTTTGATTAAATAAAGATTGTGATTCTAATCATGATCCCAAAAAGACACCCATGAATGGAAAAGGTAAACTAAACATAGGAGATACAAATAGTTATTTTATATATATCCACGTGTTCACAAAGCGTGTTTCATCTTTTTACTACCAACAAAAGTTACTAGTGAAAAAACAAAAAGGATGTGATTAAGAGGCAAATACTTCACTATTAGTTGGTGCCTGGTGGGCATCATTAATTTAACAGTCACAAACTCAAAGATTCCTACTTTGCTAAATTGTAGTGAGGATGTAGAGGGGGTAGGGGGCATCTGCCCCTTAAAATTCTATTAAGGTATTTATGATATTTTTTGAGTTTTGTCCTGCATAATTAAGTAAATAAACAAAATAATATTTTGCTCTTGAATAAATAAATCTTAGATCCGCCCAGACACCCAAGACACCCAAGAGACCCCTATTGAGTAAGTAAGAGGCTAAATGTAAGCTAACAAAGTTCAAATTGTTTTTTTTATAGTGTTACTTGTGAAGATGAGAATATAGCATAAGAGTAGAGAGTAGTTGAGTATTTTGATCCACTGATTAAAAGATAGAAAATTAATGTGAGATCAGATCAGATCAGCCATTGAAGTAGCGGGTGTGTGGGCCTGTGAGATGGGGACATGTGATAGATCTGTTCCCAATGGTTTTATCCATCAATTATTGAGCCAATCTTATTTAACACTGTATAATTTTATTATATAAAAAGTACGTACATCTAACAAAATTCATTAATAATTCATTCACCATATTATAAAAAAGTTACACGTACCTACTACGTACTTTCTACCCACAGCAATCCATGTCAAAAAAGTTACCAATAAACAAACAGATAGTTAACCTTTTGCGTTAAATATTTACACACAGTTACATGATACTACCTCCGTTCCAAAATAAGTGTCTCATGTCAAAATGCACACAGTTTAAGGAAAGTCACTATCTATCAATAACATTTTATCATTACCCACTAAAGTCTTTTCTGATTGGCTGAAAAGGAATCTGGACACTTATTTTGGGACGTCCCAAAATAATAAGTGAGACACTTATTATGGAACGGAGGGAGTATATTTATTGATAGTGTGATAGGCTAGTTCACTATAAAACCTTAATTTAAAAACTACGGAGTACTTTATGTGTATTGGACTTTTTGATATTTTGATAAGCTTGGGAGTTGATAGCTGCGCGCGCAAAAAAAAAGTGATTCATGCATTGTATATATATCATTTTCTTATGGTACAAGTATACCATGATATAATTTTTTGTGTATTAATCACTTTTTTGTTGTTGTATATATAAGCCCCCGTTGTTTTTGTGAGATACCAATTGGGCATTGTCTAAGTGTACCGCTATCACAAATATCCAGACTCTACATGTGTGACTAACAGGTCAGAAGTTCGAATTCGTGTCTGACGTGTATCATTAAAATATGGTAGAAAACTAAGAGGTACCCTTCAAATTAACCTTTTGTTTTCGTAAGCTAAACCATAATAGCTACTTTACCCATAAATAAATCTAACCATTTTTCTGTGGTGGGTCACCTGATTACTAGCCCAAACACGGACATGGGCTATTGCTTATTTGGAAGACTAGTGCCCTAATTCGAACCAATAAGGTATCTAATGGGCCTACATGGTAACCCAATAATTTTATTGTATTTTTTGTTTGACTTCAAAGGTAAATAATCATACAACATGATTATATTGGCCCTATATAAAATGAAAGTTTAATACTTTCCACTAAGATATAAGGTCGCAAATTCAAATCAAATCTCTTTAACTTGCCTTACATTTTTCATCAAATAATGCTCCCAAGTTACTCAATCCCCACTTCCAAATTTAGATATATTCCCTTTACTCCTTTGCTACCAGATATCAAATTCTCAGTAGACACTAAAGATTCCAATATCATGAGCACATCGCATTTGTTACTATATTTCTTTGTTATTTTCGTTGCCCGAGTTACATCGGACCCTGACCCACTGCAAGACTATTGTGTTGCAGCACCACAAAGTTCGCAAACTATTTTTGTCAATGGGGCGCCTTGTATAAACCCTGTGAATGCAGCACCTTCTCATTTTACTACTAGTGCATTATCAAAATCTGGTAACACTGCAGCCAATCCCTTGGGGTTTAATGTCACGCTTACAAATATTCGAAATCTTCCTGGAATGAACACACTTGGGTTAACCATGGCTCGAGTTGACATAGCTGGAAATGGGCTCGTGCCACCTCATACACATCCACGGGCGTCTGAAGTAACTATTCTAGTTAAAGGCTCACTTTTGGTGGGATTTGTTGACACTACAAATAGACTATTTACACAACAGTTACGCGAGGGTGATTCTTTTGTTTTTCCTAAAGGGTTAATACATTTTTTGTATAATCTTGATTCAAAAGCCTCGGCTTTAGCTATTTCGGGACTTACTAGCCAGAACCCAGGTGCACAACTCGCATCATCAGCTACGTTCACTACAAAACCGAGTATTCCTGATGATATATTGAAAAAAGCGTTCCAGATTAACGGCCAAGATGTGTCGAGGATACGAAAAAACTTGGGTGGTTAATGCGAACTATCCTATGCTTTTAGTAGCCAAAAAAGTAAAGATTTCAACATTTTATCTGCGTTCCAAAAAAATGAAAATGATTAAAAAGAGTTTGACACACAAAAGCTAGCTTGGGAAAATACTAGCCATTTAAATACTAATTGGTTGATCAAGATAATTTTGTTATTTTTTTCTTTGTAAATTAATTCATGTGATGTTTCCTATATATATGGTTTACTTTGATAATGTTCTTCTATTATTGCTATTGTATTTCCCTTTTAACTGATTCCAATTAATTAGTCTGTCTGTCTTTTTAAATATTGGAATAATAATAACTTTACTTTTTGAGTCGTGTCACATGTGTTACACCCTATACGAAAAATTGACCATATTGAGTTTAGACTTTAGACTAAGTGTATGTTTATATAGTTTTTATATTCTGTCATAAATGAGGATTCTGTAGATGCTTGACTAATACTTCAACGAGAGTCATGATCCATTTCCATCTTATTTTGTGTGTAAAAATTCAAATTGATTCCGAACATTTGATCATTAAATTCAAGACTTGCTTCATTGTTAAAGTTTTCAATAAATTGACTTTAACTTTTTTGGGAAATTGCAATGCATTTAAAACCTCCAAAATACATAGGTTATAAGATGGTAAAGTTTTTTATGTACATATCTCAAAATGCTAAATGATTGTATCTTAACATATGCCTTTGAATACATCTTTGATAATTTGCAAAATCGTGTAAAACAGAGTTGTAATGATTCTTACTTCACAGTCCAATTTGAGTCTCATTTAAGATACAACATGTACGTACTACGTAGTATATGATATTGTACGTGTGCTTTTATAAAATATGTGAGTTACAGCAGTGTTTAGTGTTTACCTTTCCAAAAGGAAATCGAAACGCATTATACAAATCTCGAAGACCCAAAAAAAAAATCGAGCAAAGAATAACTTGTATGATTTTGTGTATCAGGGGTAGTATGTGAAGTCTAGCTACCTTGATAAACATGTAAGATGTATGTATGCCTTGAATTGAACCAAAACTTTTATAGAATTCTATTTGCTTTGTCTTACTTAAATATTTAAATACTTGAATAAGATTGATCATTGATGTATGTATACCTTGAATTGAACCAAAGCTTTTATAGAATTCTATTTGCGTTGCCTTACCTAAATATTTAAATAAGATTCATCCTTTAATTAGAAGCGTAAGTGTAAGTGCATTGTTTATTATAAAATTTAATTTATTTTAGCATCACTTTTTAATATTATTAAATTTATATATATATGGGTCGTTACATCTAACATCTTTAAATACATTAGAAAGTAAATTTAGGTAGGGTCATAGTGATATACTACCTTATATTTAAGGTATGTATAATAGGTTTGAAAGTGTCAATTATTATATTGATTTTGATTCTCACCCTTATCTTTGCTTTAAAGTTGATACATTCTTTGATTCCATATGCTATACCATGCTTGTAAGTTGTAACATTAGAGGTATCTTCCTTTGCTTGAAAGCTATTATATAACCATCATTGGACTTGGAATATGATTCTACAATGAGTTCCCTTCTAACATTTTTTTTAAGTCGATCTTTTTGTTAACAAATACAAATCTTTTCCTGTTTCAATCTAATTTTGTGCTCAATCCGATGTTTGCTTATTTCTCAATGTATATCACTAAAAAAATTAAACTTATTTATTTAGATTTATATCTTCATTCAATGCTATCTCAAGGATGAAATAAGATTAAATAATTGAGGAGGTAAAAGCCATAAATTATCATTAATTTTTTATTGTTTAAAAAAATTATTTTTAAGTAATTTGAAATATCATGAGGGTGCAACTACCCCTTGCCACCTTCTAGATCGCCTCTGAGTATTTGCTATTTCATCTAAATAGAAATACATTGTCTAGTTTGTCTCTTAATTTACACATTGCTAAAATTCTTGAATGATTGATATTTAGTACTTATCTAAATAGATGCCTATTCAAAGTGGAAATTTTCACCATTGATCTATTCATTGTGGCATAGCTATTAAGTTGATCTTCTGGTACATCTAACACATTTGACTATCAAAGAAATAGTACTATTTAACTCCATTATAACTACTTATCATAGAAATATATTAATTATTGAACCACCAATGGAAGTGAGAGGATGTGAAAGCTCTTGACACCTATTCCACATGGACTTTGATCATTTCTTCATCAATGTATTTTAAATCTTATATTGTTTTACGATCATTTACTAATAATTTTGCATATTCGTGTGGTTTATGACTTTATGATGCATAAACCAATGAGGGTATCCCTTTTTTCAATTTTAATGAAGTTTATTGGATCACACAACTAACCTTTTGGTAAAGTTCAAAAAGGGTATCAAGTGTTATACAATGCTAGTTTAAAATAATTAAAATTATCTCGATGAATGTATTTACCCATTTACTAACTAATACGAACCAATGATAAGAATTCAACAGTAAAATACTTAAAAGTTTAAATTGAAGATTTATAAGTTATTAATTAATGTGTGATCACATATAAAAACTCAACTATATTGGGAGTTGATATATACCAAATATAATAATAATAATAATAATAATAATAATAATAATAATAATAATCTATACACAAAAGTGTAAAACCGCTGTTCACAACAGACAGAAGCATTATATTATAAGTTTAATTTGATGTATGAGTATGAATCAAATATTTTATTGTATTTATTAATTCCATATACAAATTAAATCACAAGTGACTATTATCACATACTACTTAATTTTATATGATTACCAACCTTAAGGCCGTGATCACCAACCAATAAGTTTGTAAAATTAGTTATAATGAAAAAACTATTCTTATTATTTGGAGTTATTGAATCCTTCTTCTATTATTTAGTCGATGGTCGGTTTTACCCTTCTCAATCTTTTCTTCTATTATTATTTGGGATAGGAGTTGAGAGAAAATGAATTACGAGTAATTAAGGAAAATCATGGATCATGGATGAATGTGTCAATTGCTTGAAGCTTAAGTCTCAAAAGTAATGGGAGTGTGGAGGAACGCACATCTTGAATTAAGTCAATGGTCATCAATTATTAAACATAATAAAATAAAGGTGTTGCAAGTTGCAACTTTCATCCAAGGAGTAACCATGAGGTAACTCTTTAAGAGCACTAAGTGTGGGGCTTTTTTTACTACGTTTCATCAAAATCTTTATCCCGGAACACAGTTAAAAATGTTCACTCAAATCATGACAATGTCCTCAACAATGTTCTTTATAATGTTCTCACACGACTTCTCCAAACGAACGTTATTATTATGTTTTCTTTTTATATTTATTTTCTTTCCCCCCTCACAAAGATCATTTAATTAAATAAAAATTTAATTATCATAACACTGTAAACTTAACATCTTCTACATCTTCACTTTTTCAACATTTCCGTGAGGACATCATAAAAAAAATTTCACAAAATCCAGTGCTCCAATGTTCTTTCTATAATATTTTTTTGTAAATTACATAAATCTTGCCTATCTCACTAAATGAGACTGATTTTATAAAATTAATGAAATAATGTGTTAAGATGTATATCCCATTAATACTACATACTACACATACTTTTAAAGTTTTAAGAATTAACTAGACTTTCAACCCGTGTATACATATGGACCGTTAATTTTTAAAAATGAAACTTCGTATGTAGTCACTTGTTTAAAATAATAAAGTGGATAAGTTAATATGTATATTATAATTTTAGTTGGACTCATGATAATATTACTTTATGAAAATGAATTTATATAAGTAACGATTGTAATATTAAATTTATTTTGAAAATGTGACACCCCGTAATTTCGACATAATTATAAACATAATTAGCACGCATTTCTAGGCTAATTCCCTAACTTAGAGTGAATTCACAACACTGTTAGAGATAAGTCTAGCAAGGCCCAACTAGTTAATACGCGTAGTATTATTTAATTGTAATTAGTTGTAATTACATACAAAATATTTGGAACAAACGTAACAAAATGTACGACTGTTGGTGAACGAAATTTCTTTTATGAAACTATTAAATAATAATTTTATTTACTAAATATTATGTTGATAATATTTACAAAGTATTTCGTATCGTACAAAACGTATTCAGCGTGACAAAACATATCCGTCAAACCAAGTTAAAATAAAGTTGCAATTTGAAACTCAATTAAATTATTTATATAAAATTCCTTCGATTAAAAATG